>CAIGQQ010003503.1:3555578-3664582 GCA_903798035.1 Danio albolineatus | reverse complement strand
TCCGCGATGCGCGAGGCCAGCATACAGGCGCAGCTTTTAGTTATGTTAAACAGTTTCCATAAATATGCTTTATAAATAAAGTTCTGTGGTTCTGCATACAATGACTTTCTCTTGCTGGAGTTTTTAGCCACTTCACTTTACCTCAGGACGCAATAATGCCGCTCTGAAGGTCTATTGGAGACATTCGTAAATATTCCTAGCAAATCTAATAAACGTCGCAGACATACGCGTTACATAAACGCACTAAATCACACTTCAGCAGCGTTTATTTGAGGGCGCGCAAGAAGTGCGCACGAACACAGAGCCGATCGGCTACCCGCACGCTCTATATTGGGCGTCTGCATACTTGCGATCTCACCCGGTAATTCTGCGCTCACGACATCTGTCACTGAAATAAAGCCATAAGTTGTTGGTAGATCTGTGTACAACTGGGCTATTTAATTAGTTTGTCAAGGGGTCCAGTTCATGAAGAGCATCGCAAATGATGGGCCAGAGATGACTTGCAATATACTGAAGTGATGATGACACAACAGCAATACAAGAGCTCATATGCAGTTTTTTGCTCCTTAAGATACCCACGTTGGCTTTTTCTACATTCAAATGTAAATATGTTGTATTTTGAAACTACATAACATCACTGCAGTGTACAATGTGGCTTTTTTTATAAACACATTCAAATGTTGTATTGCAAAGCACAACAAAATCAGTGCATTGCTCAAGTATTCTTCTACAAACACATTCATATGTTATTTTGAACTGCATAACAGTCAAGGATGAAGCGATTATAGATTTTGGTTGTATGATTATATAGTCTGAAAAATAATCATGGTTTCATGTTTATCATGATTATTATGCATTTATTAAATTCAAAACACTACTAGATTTGTTAACTTTGTAAAAAAAAAAAGTCATTTGCATGTTTGAAGGTGTTGCTGAGGATCTGTCTAATAAGCTCTCTGATTTGAACTAAGATTTGTTCGATTTGTTAAATGTTCATTTTGATGGTGCAGTAATTGTAATGCAAGTCTTGTTGAATGTTCTCTCTTTGCAGAATAGCACTTGCATTAAATGTTCACTTGATTAAAATATTCTTGAACATACATGGTAAGAGTATATCTTTATATGAGGACATTAGTTTAGTTGCATTGTACCTTTGTAATTTGCAAAATAGTCTTTAAAAATCTTTAAAAAATAGTCTTTTAAAAAAAAAGAATCGGGATAAAAATCGTGAATCGTGATTTCCCCAAAAAAATCGTGATATGATATTTTTTCCATATCGCCCACCCCTACGCTGACCATTCAACAGCTTAGTTCATGCACAGCAGGATAGGTAAAATTGAAAAATAATCGAATAATAACAAATTAAACCGTGATTTCTCTTTTTGGACATATTTTACACAAAACTTGGGGTAAAACAACAACATTTTTTTTAGAATGTATACATGTTTAATGGTCCTTTTTTCATATTTAGTAGATGTAACCTTGCAACTATTTATAAGCTTGAAGAGGGGGGGGGGGTGGTTTGCCCAGCGTGCCATTCAACCTCCACTGAATAACAGCCATAATACTTAAAAGATTTTACAAAGGTGAAGTGGTCAATTAGCAGTTTTCATGCAAACGTGGTGCTGCTTCAATCATTTCTGTCATCTAACATGAGCAACAGCGATTCAAAATGTGATCGCTACACTGCATCGTCCGTCAAAAGCCCAGCAGCAGCAACAGTGTGCCAAAAACATACAAAATCAGTTAATCAGCACGCTCCATCTCTGCAGTCACCGGTGAGCATTATCTTTATTAGATGCAGTCTATTTCCTTTGTTAAAAGATGAGATAATGTGGAAAATATAATATGATTGTCAGACAGTGGGGATGACCTTGCCCCACAGACGCACAGCACAGTGAGCACAATGGAATGACGATACTGCCCTTGCCTGGTGCATTGTGAACTGCTGAGGCAGGCAGTATGGAAAGCCAAGATAAAAAATTATGGCTGAAAATATTTTCCAATTGATGGCATGTGTGATATTTCCATCCCAGACGAGAACTCTAATGGTGGGAGACCATTAACAAAACAAAACATAATGAAAGACAATCACATCTTGTATTATTTATTCATTTTCCTTCGCCTTATTCTCTATTTCACGAAGCGCCACATTGGAATAAACCACCAACTATTGCAGCTTATGTTTTATTCATTGGATGCCCTTCCAGCCGCAACCCAGTTCTGGGAAACACCCATACACACTTGATTTCACACATGCACTATGGCTAATTTAGTTTATTCAATTAACCTATAGTGCATGTGTTTGGACTGTAGTGGGAAACTGGAGCCGGGACTTAAACCAGTGACCTTCTTGCTGTGAGGCGACAGTGCTAACCACTGTATTAACTACATCAACATTTTACATCGGTTTTAAATGGTTATTTGTAATAATTAATGACATTTGCTGGAAATTTTGGAGTGTATGATTTCTTCAATATATCCGACAGGGATCTCGGTAAAAAATCGTATCGTCCCGTTGTCTTCCCACGGTTCGGTGCGCCCTGTGATCCGCGGTTCAGAATATGCATTATTAATAATGCTTTGGTGATAGAAACTACGGAAGTCCTAAGAGGCCATGCATTAAAAAAAAATTTATATCGTTATGTCGTGATCACAACTTAATTATCTCGTGATCTCGACATAACTCGTTTTCTTGTGATCATGACTTTTTTTATTTATGTATTTATTATTATTATTATTATTATTAATAATATCTGGCCAATGTCTGGCCAGGGAGAGAATAGCCTAGCTGTAGACGCGCATTCGTCTAACATGTTAAAGGCGTTCAGAACAGCCATAATATTATGAATGCAAACGCCCGTGACTAATGTACATTCATGATTATATTCATGTATATGATTATATACCATTATTTACAATAATATTCCCTCAACTGTTACCAGTTACGGACTTCCGTAAGAAACAACTGCAGCAAAGCAGAAAAGTTCAGCCTTAGTGCTAATAATTACCTTTTACATACATTGCACGGCGAGGACCTGTCCAATCACCTATTAGTATGTAAATCAGTTGCTGACATCACGTTTCCTCACGTGTCTGAGTGTGAGATGGCAACTGAAGAAGATAATGCCAAAAGCGCAGGTGAGGCCAAAACACAGCAGATTGCTGTCAGTGTTTCAACAGGCACTCAATGTCAATTCAGACAGACACAAAAAATAACAAATGCCGATTTTGTTGCTGTTGCAAAAATACGATTTTTAACAAAATACTCTGCAGAAATAGCAAAAAATATCCGCAGATTCCGTCTGGCCAATTAAATAACCAACAACAATAGAACATCCCACTGGAAGTGCAACTGCAAAGATTTCTGAAAAACATCTTAATTCAACTTCAGACAAAACCCAAAGTGTTTTATGTAGAAAGCGGCTGTTACATTCAAGCAGGATCATAATGTATGACAAGTAGCGCTGTGGGCATTCTGAGACATTGAAATAACCTTCCCATTTCTCCTGATACCTCCTTTGACCCCATTTATTAAAATGGAGCACTACTTATTCCAAATCTGACCCCATTATTCACTCCGAGCTTTCATTTTCTGCAATGGTCCCATGGGGCGACGGTCAATGGAGAAAACCAGTTTAATGATGATTAAAAAGGACAAAAAGTAGAAAATAAAAATCTGCCTCTAAATATCTGGTAACACTTTAAGTTAAGTTACAATTCATGATATTAAATACTGGCTTATTAACTGCTTATTATTGCTATATTAACTGGTTTTGGTAATTAAAAAGTATGATTTTATTCTACATCCCTAATCCTACACAAAGCCAAAACCAGACTTCCGCCTTACTAAGCGATAATAAGTAGCTAACTAGCAGTTTATCGAGCTAATTGTCTTAGGCCTCGTTTACACTAGTGCATTTTCGTTTTAAAACGCATAAGTTTTGCTACGGTTACGCCATCCGTCCACACTACGACGGAGTTTTCGAGCCCCGAAAACGGAGCGTTTTGGAAACGCTGGAGAGGGTGTTTTCATTCTAAAATGCTGCTGCTCCGTCTCAGTCTGGATGGGGGAAAAGGGAGACATTTGAAAACGGAGGTGTGGCTGCAGAGATTCGCTTCGATTGGGGCTTTTGGGTCATTGCGTATCCTTCCCTTATTCGTCAAACCCCTATCACATGACTTTAACGCCTCCGGAAGACGGCAGACCAGCCTTCACTGTAAACAACATGGACAGAAAAAGGAGCGTTGTTTGCACTATTGTCCATTTTAGGCGCCATTGTGCAGTTAAACTCTGCCTTTTTAACTGCAACAGCAGCATATATTCGCAAGAGGCAAGCTACTGTTCCAGCACTCCCTAATCGCCCTATATGCCCTATTTAGAATGGCGAGCAAGACACATGCTTCCTGTTTATACTTGAACGCGCATGTCCAGAGTGCGCGAATGGTCACGTGATATACGTTTCTGGTGGAGTAGTGTGTAGAAACGCTGGGTGAAACGCTAGTGTGGACGCGGACCGTTTTCATGCTAAAACGCCGTTTTAAAACTAAAACGCACTAGTGTAAACGAGGCATTCGTTAATGGTTTGTTAATAGCATGACTTGAAATAAACTAAAGTGTTACCAAATAAACTATATTTGGGTATTCAAAAGGGCATTCATTTCCAATTTTAAAAAAGTAAAATAAATGAAGTAAATACTTACCGATAGTCAATATTACCCCCTTATTTAAATGTAACATTATTATCTAATTATGGGTCACACTTTATTTTGATGGTCTGTTTGTTGAATTTCAGTTCCAGTGGAAGATTTCTTTACTGCTCATCTATCGTTATTGGATATACTAATTGATTAAGCAAATATCATTAATTAACACAATCAATTAATATCATTGATACATTCATTCATTCATTTTCTTTTCGGCTTAGTCCCTTTATTAATCCGGGGTCGCCACAGCGGAATGAACCGCCAACTTATCCGGCATTTTGTTTTACGCAGCGGATGCCCTTCCAGCCACAACCCATCTCTGGGAAACACATCCATACATACACATTCACACACATACACTATGGACAATTTAGCTTACCCAATTCACCTGTACCGCATGTCTTTGGACTGTGGGGGAAACCGGAGCACCCGGAGGAAACCCACGCAACCACGGGGAGAACATGCAAACTCCACACAGAAATGCCAACTGGCCCAGCCGGGGATCGAACCAGCGACCTTCTTGCTGTGAGGCGAACGTGCTAACCACTCGGCCACCGTGGCGCCATCATTGATACAATTAGATACAATTTTTTTTCAAAGATTCTCGCTAATCGCCTGAACAAAGTTACACCATCACTTATACATGTGGACCAAGTAGGCTTGGGAGAACAGACCCCAGCTGCAGCCATATCACTAGTTGCCGAGAAGCCTTTTGACATGGTGGAGTGGAACAACCTTTTTAAAAGTTTATGGTTTTGGCAATGCTTTTATTAGATGGATTGGTCACACTTTATTTTTACAGTCCATTTCTTGAATTTAAGTTACATTGCGTCTACATGTCAACTAATTCTCATTAGATTATAAGTAGACTGTTAGGTTGGGGTTGGGGTTAGTGTAAGCTGACATGTACTTACAAAGTATCTTATAGTCAGTTAAATGTCTGTTGAATGTCTGTCTCAACAGATATTAAGCAGACAGTCTACTAATACTCAAATGGACCATCAAAATAAAGTGTTACCTACTTATGACACCTTGTGATCATTAATACGCTGACAATGGGTTATGAATACGAATGAAACGCTACTAAGAAGACAAGTGCACTTAAAACCAAAACCAGCGAAGCAAGTAAAGTATGTACAAAAGGATGATAATTATCTGATTTACAGCAAGAATACAGTGTCATTGACATGAGTACATTCTGATCATCATTTGTTTAACTGCTGAGAAAAATCTAAAATGTTTGGTGCACCATTTGAAATAAATCAAATGTAGTCTTCATGATATCATCAAGAAACGTGAATATTTCAGGACAGCTAACACTTTGATAATGTTTACGTTAATGTATTCACTAACATGAACAAAGATTGAACACTAGTATTTATTCATGTTTGTAATCATTAGAGAATGAAATAAAGTTGCACATTGTTAGGTATTGTTAAAAGGGTTCCGCCTCAAAAGCCGCGGTCACATTGCACTTTTCACCTCATAAGCTATGTTTCCATCCAAAAATGCGAATGAACTTTATGCGCAAAACTAGATTCTCGCATAAAAGACGTGTGAATAAAGCAGCGTTTCCATCCAACGAGTCAAAGCGGACAAAATTGTCACTTCCTGATTAACTGGCGCCAAATATCGACAGTTTAAGCGTAATTTGCTGCAGTCGGAGAAGCTGCGTCAATCTTTTTCTTCATTTAATAAATGACTTGTGCCTCAGAAGGCAATCCTGACACGCAATGAACGCGCGGTGGCGTTTGAAGGTGTCAGATGTGGAGCACAGACGCTCTTGAGGTCATTAATAATAATAATAACACGACTACTGAAACGGTAAGGCGTTTTAGAATGACCGAAACAACATTTCAGATGTTTTACGATGTGCTCAGCCTGCTGGTTTGTCCATTTACACACATTTATATCATCACATGTTTCGCAGTTCGCTGAAATGTTTCCCGCAGATGGGTTGCAACTGGAAGGGGATCCACTGCGTAAAATATATGCTGGATAAGTTTGTGGTTCATTCCACTGTGGCGACCCCTGATTAATAAAGGCACAAAGCCGAAAACCAAATGAATGAATGAATGACCATACTGGTGTTTAGTAGCCGTGTGAATGACACTGAGCACCTGCTTTATACTGACACACTTTCCTGCTTGTGGGAAAAGTTGTTTGTGATGAGCATTCATTATGTAACTTTCTCATCACCACCTGCATATGGCTGTGTTAACGTGTCTATCTGTGTAACACAAGATGTGATGTGTGGATGGTTGTAATTCAAAATACAGACAGATTACCTCTATAAATTAATGAAATATGGTAGTTTACTGGTTTGTACGGTTTTTTAACCGTGAAATACTGGCAACCACAGCTGTTGTTTTTGTTTGTTTTTATGTTTTTATTATAAATTTTACAGATTTATTCTTTTTCTAGATAAAAAAGGAACAGGATGAGTGTGAATGTCCTTGGTGTCCTTGGTCTTGTAAACTGTCAGGCTCCTGTGTTTCCTATGTCCAGTGTTCCTGTTTCTAGATGTGAGTGCTTGTAAATAATTATTTGCTTTTGATAATCCCTCTGGCCCGTTCATTTGTGGAGAGTGCAAACATGACATGAATAAGACTTGGGAAATGTTTGTAAAATAGTAAGGGCTAATGATTTTGACTGTACATGAATATATTAATAAAAGCTGTCATATTTTTAGCACCTCCTAGGTGGCCAAAAGTTTTGACGTGATAATGTCATCCACCCACATGTGTATCATGTAGGATCATCTCCCCGGAGCGCAGAGAGGGATGAAGGTGACAGTGAAGCCATTTCTCTCAACAGCCACAAACATCTGCTTGAGGTACGCTTCATCCTCTCTTCAGATCCGTCTCTGTCATGAGGCCGTCCTGGAGCTGTCTCGCTCTGAGTGTGGGAAGGACACCGCAGGAGCAGCTGGCTCCACACACACATGCGTCAGCTCAGGGGACGCCAGTCCATCTCTGCGCTCGGGGGATGCTCAACCACTTTTGCATCTGATGATGAGGAGATAATTATATTTATTCAGAGATTCTGAAGAACGCGATTACTCCAACAGCCGCATCTAACACCAGACACGGTGTGGGCGATGACGAGCTCGTTTGATTTCACTACAGTCCCAGACAAACTTTAAAGGTGCTGTGTGTAAGTTCTTGACTCTTCTAAATGTAAAACAACTGAACATGTTTTTTAGTTCATTTTTAAGTCCATTCTCAAACTGCTTGAGTATTAATACCTCCAGAAAGAGCCTACACTCTCAAAGAATGCTCAACATGTTCATTGACTTTTGCCTTAAATATTAAAGAGCCCCTATTATGGATTTTTGAAAATGACCTTCCATGCAGTGTGTAACAGCTCTAAGTGAAGTGAAATTTCTAGCTAAGGCTTAAATCTGAGGCCCCGTTTACACTAGTGCGTTTTAGTTTAAAAACGGCGTTTTAGCATGAAAACGATCTGCGTCCACACTAGCGGATCTCAACAGATCTCCCTCCACCAGAAACGTATATCACGTGACCATTCGCGCACCATTCGCGCACTCTGAGCATGCGCGGTCAAGTATAAACAGGAAGCACGTGTCTCGCTCGGCGTTTGGTTATTGTTAGTCAACAAACGCTGGAGGAACGATGAACGCGATGGCAAAGAAAGCAAGAGAGGTCTTTTTGAGGACAGACGACGAGGTCGAGTTGTTACTTAAAGTAACAAATGAATATAAAACATCCATAGCTATCGAAAATACAGTGTTTACAGTGAAGGCTGGTCTGCCGTCTGCCGGTGACGTCATAGCCATGTGCGCTTGACGAATAAGGAAAGGATACGCAATGACCCAAAGCCCCAATCACGTAGCGGATCTCAGCAGCTACGCCTCTGTTTTCAAAGATATCCGTTTCCCTCCATCCACACTGAAACGCAACAGCAGCGTTTTAGAATGGAAACGCTGTCTCCGTTTTCGCACCTCGAAAACTCCGGCGTAGTGTGGACGGATGGCGTAACCGTAGCAAAACTTATGTGTTTTAAAACGAAAACGCACTAGTGTAAACGGGGCCTGAAAGTGCACATTGTTTAAAACTATTGATTCATCTATAAAAGAGTCGACTCATAGTGCTTCAAATGAATCGCCTTTATAACGAGTCTTTAGCCGTTTCAGCTGGGACATGGATACGAAACTTAAGCCCCGCCCCGTTTGTGCATGCGCAAACTCGGGAGAATTTGAAGCCGCCGGCCCTGACCTCAAACACAGTAGTGAGAAAAGAATGGTTTTGATTGTGCAGGTAAAAACCTTTTGGATAGGGTTTGGGCTGGAATCAGTCAGCTACATCTGGCAACACTGAAAAGAACACTGTAGCAGACGCAGGTTGAATCATGTTGTGAAGACGCTGAGTACGCTGGATATTATTGGAAGTGTGCAGATGAACCAGAGATGAGACTGTGAAGAGTCAGTGGTTGAGGTTTATTTCTGCAGAAATTCCTAAGCATTATAGCCCAGCCTTGTGCTGTGTTCCTCTGAGGAGTGCTTCTGAAATCTACACGCTTACAACGGAGGA
Organism: Danio albolineatus; assembly: GCA_903798035.1. NCBI lineage: Eukaryota > Metazoa > Chordata > Actinopteri > Cypriniformes > Danionidae > Danio > Danio albolineatus. Next base: position 3,655,322 of record CAIGQQ010003503.1, on the reverse strand, counting down.
TTTGTCGGCCGTTTGTTAAAGGAAGGATCAGAAAAGACTATTGATGTATGCAGGGGCGGACTGACCATAGGGAGCACCGGGACATTTCCCGATCTGGCCTGCCACCGTGAATCTGGCCTGCGCCCTCTATCCAACCCCTCCTTCTTCCTCCATTTCACAAGTGTAAGTACGTGCAATTAAAACAGTTGCCTCATTGTTTTCTCTAGTTTGCAAATGATGTATTTAATTGTGTTTTGTTACTTGTAACCACTTGTAGTGTCTCTGGTTTACTCCTTATATTCTCATATCTATAGCCACGTTGAAAACACGACACGTGTCGCTCTGTTTACGGTTTAAAATGCGTTTGTGAGCTTGTGTTCCACTGCTGTTTGTCATTGCTATGGCCACATCAGCTCTCCTACACACACACAGCGGTCAAGTTTCATAATAGTTCAGCTTTTGCCGCTGTGTGCATTAATACTGAATGTGTGTCGCTGTTTTTACTTCTGGTTAAGAATAGAGCAATATGCTAGGAGATCGGGGAGGTTAGGTTCAGGGGTGAGATGTCTGAATAACACTATTGAGAACCAGGTACTGTAATGCTAGTAACTACTGTGAAGCATGTTTCAGGTGCTGCGATCGGATCCCATACCAATGTTGGCGACCCGGGGGTTTCAGGAGAAATAACAAATCAGGAGGGTGCCATTAGATGGGTCTGAAATACGGGTTACTCCCTGGAAAAAAGAATGTTGGCAGGTATGCTCACACATACACTATGCACTCTGACTACTTTAATATTGATAAGCCGCGGTAGGCATTCTCTTGCGCTGAGCGCTCTCAACCAATCGCAACAGACTGGGTCATTGGTCCAATCAGCAGATTAACAACGCGCTAAGGAGGAGCTTGGGAACAAATGAATCACTGAACTATTCATATGGGAGTCGCTGAATAATGAGGTAAAAATAAATGCATTTTTTAAGACAATGAAAGTGTTTTTTGACCTTGCATGCATATCAGCCTGTTGTTGAAGACCCCCAAAACCAAAATATGACCCTTTTTAATGTATAATAGGAGCTCTTTAAATAAACTATTATATAAATATATCCCACAGTGGCTTATTCAACCATAGCAAACTCCGTTTTTATTTTCGAAAGGATGATTTCGTTCCCCTTGACTTCATTGGTTGAAATCGGTGCTTTTTTCCCGTAAATGTTTTTGCAATATTCCAGTTGTGTGCTACAAATCTAATTCACATATTTGGATATTAAAAAATATCTATTTACTGTACAAGTCACTGCACAGGAAAGTGCCGGGGTTAAAGCTTTATAATCTACCAGGTGGTGGTGCCAAGTGAGATCCGTGACAGAGGAGCCCAGCCAGTGCTGCACGGACCTGAGGACATACAATACACGACCAATCATAGACACAAGCTTTCAAGGACAACCACAGTCACTCAATGTGACAGAATTAAGTGCCTCGCAGCATCCGCGCAAGACTGTCAGACAGAGAGAGAGAAAAAAAAAAAAAGTCACATTAAAAGAATGCCCCTTGTGGCATGCCGATACGCTCATGTTTATAAATGCTCATGCTTATAAATAGAACTTATAAATAGAACTGTTCTGTTCTCAAATCCTGCAGCCAATTCACTCTGACCTTACAAAAAGAAAAATAATTCAATCCATAGTGTGAATGTACAATCTAAAGAAGAGCTTTGTCTTGTTTCTAGTCAAAATATTGAAATATTTTTAAATCAAGAAGCGTATTCTAGACAAGTAAATAAAACTGTTTACATATTTTATTGTCTTCAGAAATAATAAGTTTAATAATAAGTGTAAATAAACTAAAATAAATGTTTCAGTTTTGAATTAAGCTTATTTCGCTTACCCCATTGGCAGATTACGTTTCTTGATTTAAGGAACAACTCAACATTATTTCTGAAAACAAGACAATATTTTTAGTTGTCTAGAAAATGCTTTTTGATTTAAGAATTTTAATAATAACAAAACATCAGTTTGCAACATCAAGCAGCAGAACGAGCTGTTGTTAACGTCTAAAAATGAATAGAAGTGAGACCGGATTTAAAGATTCAAATGGCTGCGCCCGCTCATACGTGGAGAATAAGGTCAATAAACCTTGCTGTATGGGACACTTTGAGATTCGGAACGATATAATGTCCTTATAGACCTTTATTAACGCATGTTTGTTTTCATCAAACTTATACTGGCCCTGCCCTGTTGTTTTGTGTCAGGCATTTCAAGTTGTGCTTGTAGATTTGTTTTGTATATGTCCAAAAACATATTCTAAATAAATAAAAGATCTTTGGATTAGAAACAAGACAAAACTCTAAGAAAGAAAAATATTCCATGCTGAGGGCTTTATTTCCCGCCTTTTTGTTTTTCAAATAAAAAAGCACATGCAGCTCATTACATTTTTCTAGAGCTCAAGCATCACCAACACTGATTGTTAGCAGTCTTCTTTCTAGTTAGCTAAATTAATTCTTTATTAAAATGTCTACACACTTTAAACATAGATATTTACATGAGATGTTGCCTACACCTTTGTTGTCTATTGAAAGGAATGTGTCAATAGAGCCGCCATTTTAGTACAAGGTGGAGTGGAGGACTGGCCATCCAGAGCCAGAGATAGACACACATATATACATATATAGGAGTTCTCCCAGTGGTCAGTATGCAAATATTGTTTTTTAATTACGAAAATTAGAACTTTACGTCACTTCTCTTCATTGATGGAAGAGTGACCGCATGAGCACTGCTGAAAAGATCGAGTGTTTGTGTCGATGGAAATATATTATCCTCCCTCCCTTTTAAATTTGATCTTCTAAGGTCCCGTTTACACTAGAGCGTTTTAGTTTTAAAACGGCATTTTAGCATGAAAACGATCCGCGTCCACACTAGCGTTTCACCCAGCGTTTCTGAACATATCTCTGTACACACTACTCCACCAGAAGCGTATATTACGTGACCATTCGCGCACTCTGGGCATGCGCGTTCAAGTATAAACCGGAAGCATGTGTCTCGCTCGGCATTCTAAATAGGGCTTACGCTGCTTGAAACGCGAGCGATTAGCGAGTGCTCGAACAATAGCTTGCCTCTTGCAAATATATGCAGCTGTTGCAGTAAAAACGGCAGAGTTTAACTGCTCAATGGCACCTAAAACGGACAATAGTGCAAACAACGCTCCCATTTCTCTCCATGTTGTTTACGGTGAAGGCTGGTCTGTGGCGTTATAGTCATGTGATAGGGGCTTGACGAATAAGGGAAGGTTACGCAATGACCCAAAAGCGAATCTCAGTAGCGAATCTCTGCAGCCACGCCTCCGTTTCCAAATGTCTCCATTTCCTCCATCCACACTGAGACGGAGCAGCAGCGTTTTAGAATGAAAACAGCTTCTCCAGCGTTTCCAAAACACTCCGTTTTCGGGGCTCGAAAACTCCGGCGTAGTGTGGACTGATGGCGTAACCGTAACAAAACTTATGCGTTTTAAAACAAAAATGCATTAGTCTAAACGAGGCCTAATTCTAATGGAGGGAGCGATTCATTTGAGAATGAACCTCGATTATGAACGACTCGTTCACTTAGCCGACAATAATAGAAGTTTCTAGCACCACGATGGAAATCAATACGAAAATTATGTGATTCATCTAATGAAGCTCTTACTAGGTTTTCTAGAAACATCCTTGCAGGTGTGTTGAAGCAAGTTGGAGCTAAAATCTGCAGGATACCAGCCCTCCAGGAGTGAGTTTGGACATCCCTGGCCTAAAAGAACTCAAGAGATGTGACCCAACCAAACCAGTTGGTTAATCTCCAGGTGGGTCAAATCCTTTGTTATAAAGTAGTGTCTCACAAACAGTACTTGGGGTTAAGTTACTTGAAGACTGACGAGTTAACATCACTGCACTATTCATTGTCTTCAATAAAGTCCTCTTCCCGTAAGAACTTTAGTCAGCAATGGGTAGCATGATCGCCTCACAGCAAGAAGGTCACTAGTTCGAGCCTTGGCTGAGTCAGTTGAAGTGTGCTAGATTGTATGGCTTGTTTCATATGCAAACAAGTATCTGAAAAGGTGTGAACCAAATGGCCTACAGGAACTCAAGAGATGTGACCCAACCAAACCTGTTGGTTAATCTCCAGGTGGGTCATATCCTTTGTTATAAAGTAGTGTCTCACTTGGGGTTAAGCAGAGGTGGGTAGAGTATCCAAAATCTTTACTCAAGTAAAAGTACAAGTACTTGTATTTATATTTACAAGTATGTATATATATATATATATATATATATATACACACACACACACAATTTTATGTTAAAAATGTTTAAATGTTATATTTTTAATGCTTAACAGCGTGAATGACTTATTTGTGCAAGCCATGGCTAATAAGTTATTCCATTAAACTGCAGTTTGTTTAGTTATCCCATCCCATATCATTAATAAGGTTCAAATTAGGATTATTTTGACACCACTGTGTGTTTTTTCAGGTTGGAGCTGTAGTTCATGTATGAGTTGCAATGTCAATTCAATGTACAGCACGCATCACATTATCAAGATTATTATTCTTATTGACATCTTCAAGTTAAAAAAATTTTAGATTGAGCTTGAGGCCGCGGGTAGCCTGGTCAGATAAACTCACTGCACAGACCGCGTGACTCTCCTTCTCGGTAGGATGGCCGTGGCGGCACCGCAGTAAACTCGCACGTCTTTCTCGACTTCAGCCATCATTTCAACATAGGCGCACGCGCTCAAACCAAAAGTGGGAGACGCGTCTTTAAAGCAACCTCTCGCAACACAACCTCTCCAATGCAGCGCCTCGCGATATTTGCAAACAAGTAATATAAATAATATTTATTATCATTTGACAGTAACGGAGGAACGCGGCCGAATGTAGCGGATTAAGAGTAATGATTTTTCTCTAATAATTAACTTGAGTAAGAGAACACATTTTTTATTTACTCAAAAAGTACACGTTACCCAACTATTTTACTCAAGTAAATGTAACAAAGTAAATGTAACTCGTTACTACCCACCTCTAGGGTTAAGGTACTTGAAGACCAACGAATTAACGTCACTGCTGAGGAACTGCACTAGTTACTGTCTTCAATAAAGTCTTTTCCTTGTAAGATCTTTGGTCAGCTCATTGTCAGAGTCATTGGTGAGCCACCTAAGAACGGTTAAGCCAAATATAGCAAAATCTAACAAGTGTTATGCAGGGAATTCTCCTAAACTTGCTTTTAACCAGTTTATGACTTTTTATTGTAGCATTTTTAGTTTTAAACATCCTGAACATCTTTTACAGTGTATAAAAAAGCTTCAAAACCCTTTTTTCCCTAAGAGTGTGGTGCGTAGCAGATCAAAACGGCTCTCTAAATACTGTACAGAGAATGAGCTAGTGCTAATTACCAGCTGCGCAATATTCAGTTCTCTAATCCAGTTAATTTGACAAGAGCATAACAGGAGGCTGCGTATTATACACCATGTGTGGCAACTAACTCCCAGACGCATCTTCCCTTTAAACCTTCAATAAATCCTGTTAACATTTGCAGATACATTGAATTAGCTTAAAAATGACAAAAAATTAAGTTATACACTGCAAAATAAGTGCTCTGTGTGCATTTTTAGAGTCAAAACTCATCACTGATTTACAGTCATCTCAATCAACGGACACTGACGACCTCATTTAGCTGAAGCCATTTAATTTAGTTTAGTTTATTTGTATAGCGTTATTAACATTCCATTTACATTTGTACAGCATTATTACGTTCTAATTAAAACCAGAAAGAGTTAAAGTGTTGTATATAGGATAAAGCTTACAAAAATGACCCGATACGATCAACAAATGTAAGATTTCGAACATCAAGCACAGCATCCCTGAGAAACTAAATCATTTTGATCTCATGTTGACTTTAAAAGCAGTATGCAAACACCACTGCCAACTCAAAGAGGGCGCGCGCGCACACAACTAATGCTGATTTCAAAGCTGCGAACGGTCCTCTAGAGTCTCTTGAACACAGATGGCATTTATCTCATGCTGTTCTGTACAGCAAATAACTGGCAAAGGCACATTTGCAGTATTAAATTCTTCAACTAAAATCAATGAGGATTCTAAGGAGAACACAATCTGACTGTCTCCAAGTACTCTAAATTATGCAAAAACTACATTTGACATTTTCCGAAGTAAATATGAATGGTGTTGCGCAGTGCAGAACTCGCTATAGTGCTGTTAGGGTGATCAGGTGGATTTCAAAAGCATTGGTTGACGGTTGTGTGTGCTGCTTGATGACTGGATCACATCAAAACACATTCAAATGTGTGTGATAATCTCAATCCAGGCTCCATATCTCCAAAATCTCCCATTCATTCTAATCCAGTTTTTAGCCCATCTATAATTGATAAATCATTTGCGTCCTGGCGAACTAGAGTTGTTAGAGAAATAAATGACTTATACCATGAGGGAATTTTCTCTTCATTTCAGCAGGTATGTGAAAGGTTTAATATTCCAAATAACAGTTTTTTCCGTTATCTCCAAATTCGTGATTTTGTGCGTAAAATGTTCCCTCGGTTTCCGGTATCACCTCCTAGCTCCCCATTTGATAATTTACTGGAAAGGCCCACAATTTGGAAAGGAATTATATCAACACTCTATTATAAAATTATGGCGCCAACTGATACATCACATTCCCAAATAAAATCTGTGTGGAAAGATGATCTGGGTATTACAATCTCAGATGAGGATTGGAATCAGCCTTATACAGAATCCACAAGTCCTCTATCTGTGCAAGACATGGACTTTTGCAGTGAAAAATTGTGCATTGTGTACACTGGACAAACTTAAAGCTTTCAAGGCACTTTCAGCATATAGATCCTGCTTGTAACCGCTGTGATTTCACCCCAGCCACTTATGCACATATGTTTTGGTCTTGTATAAAGCTTAACTGCTTTTGGGACACTATTTTTAAAACTATATCTGGCTTTTTGGGTATGTCTATCTCCCCTTGCCCATTGATTGCCATTTTTGGAATTTTGCCCACATCATATAATTTTACAAAAATACAGTCTGATTGCATAGCTTTTATTCTGCTCCTAGCCAAACGACTAATACTGCTTAGATGGAAGGATCAGAAACCTCCAACTCCAACACAGTGGATCCGTGATGTCCTCTTCTTCCTAAAGTCGGAAAAAATTAGACTGTCTAGAGGTTCATCTAACCAGTTTAACAAAAAATCTGAGACTCATTTAGGAAATATATCCAAGAGCATGTTTTATTTTAAAATATCGACTAAGTCCTTGTTCCAGCAAATTGATTCTTTTTCTTTGCTAAGTACAAAGTAGAGTGTATTGTGTAATGATACAGATTATAAAATTGTAGTTTTTGTTAGGCCACATTATCCTTTACCTTTTTATTTGTTGGTACGTTTTTTTTTCTCTCTTCTTTTATTGTATGTGCTAAGGTTGATACTATCTATACTTTTTTGAAATATGATTGTTTTGTTTTTACTGTAATTTGCCATAAAAGTCATAAATAAATAAAAATTAAATAAAAAATAAAAATATCTAAAGAAATATTTCCAGTACCTTGTTGAATCTATACCACGAAGGATTAAGGCAGTTCTGAAGGCAAAAGGGGGTGCAACCTGGTGCTAGTAAGGTGAAGTGGCTGGTAAGTGTATGTGCCTGGGGCTACATGTTTGAGAACCGAGAAATGTGTACCTGGGGGTACGTCTTCTTGCAGTGTGTACATTTTTAACAATCTTAAATATGTTACTGGGGCATGTTTTCTCATACGTGCCATTACATGCCAACGTCCATCTCACACGGGTCTATGATAGAAGCATGTTGGCTTGTCATGCATAATTTTTTTATTTGTTGGAGTTTAGTTTTACCTGATTTCTGGAAGCCAGCATTCTAGCGTTCATTTAACGTACAAAATTCAGCCATATACCCACAAGCACATATTTCTCGGTTCTCAAAAATGTAGCCAAGGGCACATTTTCCCAATGGGCCTGTGCTGGATAATCTGGTCAGTATGACCTGGGTCTTTTCTTCAGTCTAAGGCCGTGTTCGAAATTGCCTACTACTCAGTAGGTACTGCATTTGAATATACCACTCTAAAAATACATTCTATTTGGAACTCGGACGTACTACATCTGCCATTTTGTCATGATCACAGGACCTACTCTTGTCAGTTGCATCTCTTCACTCCAGCCAGACTACAGCCAAAGATCGCTGGTTGAAACACACACACACACACACTTTCCATGAACGACAATTTTTGTTTAAGGACTACATTTCCAGTCATGCAGCACACACACACTCCTGCTCCATATCACGACTGATTGCACACACACCACCGGAGGACTGTCAAAGACTGATTACACTCACTACATAAACAGCACATTCACTCACAGTCGTCGCTGAGTATTGTTATCTGTAAAGTGACATACAACGCGTTTTCTTTGTTCCTGTCTTCCCGTGTTTTGTTCCTCGCTTTGCTATTTGTTTATCCTTGTCTGCCGCCAGCCTTTTTGACCTTCCGCCTGTTTAAAGACCTGTCTGCCCCAGATGGCCACTGCTATACTGACTTTAATTAAATCTGCAATTGGATCCTCACCACCGTTGTCAGTGTCACCCATCCCGTTACACTCTCACAGTACATCATGGGATAGCATAGCATCCATCATGCGGGTACTAATTTTCGAATTCTATAAATTCGGACATACTACTCGGCTCGCATACTGATTTAGCATATATACAGTATGGAAGTATGCAATTTTGGATGCAGCGCAAGTCTATTTGACTTTCTGGCCTATTTATTACAGACCATAAGAAACTACTGCTACTAGCACTTTTTTTTAATTCAAGGATGTTCAAATTCATAGCACAAAAATATAAGCTGAACATCACGCTAAACCTGAGTAATAGTAGTGGTGATCAATGAGCAGTCATTTCTCATTTAATGCCCATTATCTTTCTGCTATTCCACCAGATTTATTTCTTTGTGATCTGATACCAGACGACATAAAAAACAGTAAAATAGGATTAAATATAGCACAGCTGCAGTTGGAGGTTTGAAGACAGATTCCCACCATTACATTTCAGTCAACCAAGAAATCAGATTTTTCCCCACACAAATCTGTCTTCTGTCTTCCAACAGCAAACCACAGACATAATGATGTTTATACTGCATTTCTACATTTCCACAGTACTTCATTCGGTATGATTTATGAGCCGTCTTACTCAGGGGGACAAACATGTCTCGACAAGGTCACAATTCACTGGTATTGCTATACGTTTGTATTTCTAACATTGTGAGAACCAAAGTACACACACACACAGAAAATTCCAATTAGAGCACAATTAGCTTTAGCTCTATTTAACTTCTCCAGCAACAGAATGAAGACTCTATGAAGACCCTTTCCACAGCAACAGAAGTGGGTTACTTTTGAATACTCAATTTGTACCCACAAAGAAATTCCACCAAAAATAAAAATAAATGCTCGTCTACTGAAGACAAGTGCGCAAGAAGATTGGATGACATGAAACAGGCTGTTTAAACGAATCAAAATCTCATGATTTTTATTATCACATCACCAGCAGCATGTGTGCTATGATGACTGAAAAGCCTATGTGAAGGCTACAGACTAGGAATGGCTCTGATTTCAACAGTATAAAACTGTAAAAGGCTTGAGTAACTGGTTAACGGTAAGCTTCTTTAAAGGTGCTGTATGTCCAGTAAGCTTTCGACTTTTCTAAAGCATGAAATACTTTAATATGTTTGCAGATATTTAAGAAACATGCTAAGTAAACATACTTTTTTAACTGAAAAACAATTCTGAAGTCAGATATTCTGCGTTGAAAATGTGCTTTTCATGCCGGACCGTCTGTCTTTGTTTTGGTCTCTATAGCCCGCCCAATGCCAGTTCAGCCCATTATATTTCAGGTTTGCCTTGGTGGAAAACGACGTACTGTATTTCGTTCATTCAATTAGAGAAGGCTCTCAAAGTGTGTGTCCATGACAGAAATGCTACCCCTGGTGGACAGTAGCAGACTCCAAAATGAGACGCAGATTCAGAGTTTCACATGAAGAGGTTATTAATAAGCAAATAGTGTAAATATTACAAACGTAAACATTAGGTCAGCAGGTTACACTGTTACTCCATGTCCTAACAACATGCTACGTGATGAGATTTGCAGTGAAAAGCAATCTGGTTGTTTGCACCAGTCAAAACACGACAGACATTTAAATACAGCCATTCAGAAGCACAGAATAGTCCACTCACTGCACTCCAGCGAAATGGTAAGGTTTATAATCTAATTAATACATACTGAACCTCTTTAACATTAAATGTACATATCGAATCACTGATATGTGTTGGCTTGCACTGAGTCACAGATCTATAGATATTTTAGTGTATTTTATTTTCAAGATTTGAGGTGTACAATCTGCTGCTGCTTTCAGTAGTATGGCAATAAATGTCATGTAAAATTTTAATTAGCATTTAACACTGAATAAAGCATGAGGTTTACCTGAGGTGATTATTGTCAACGTTTTCTCTTGTTTAGCTGCAAGAAATAGAGGCCGTTTCTAATATATCATTTTCAAGTGTTGCTTTTACGTATGGCAAATATTCCTTCTATCACTTGCCGTTGCTTTTAGAAAAGGATTTTAATCAGCTTTTAGGCTCGACAGTCAGGCACACCGCTGTTGGTGTTGTAAATCTGGCAACATGCGCTTGCATGTGTTTTGAACCAGGTGTGCAATACCTAGTTTAACCACTGGGTGGCAAACTTACATACCGCACCTTTAATATATTTGGTGAATTACCGTAAATCGTAATTCCCTGCATGACACTTCACTTTTTAAGCTCTTTGTTGACATTACTATGATTCTCTTTTAGTTTTTTGTTTCCATTAGTTAAGCACATTAGAGATTTATGTTACATCTAATGCAGATAAATAATGTTTATTAATTTTATTTAATGTGTTACCATGATGGTTTCATATTTGTGTGACTGACACCGAGTGCATTCTATATATTAACATGCTTAGAAAATTTGTTTGTGATGAGCATTGGTTTATTATAAGACTTTCGAATAACCATTTGATTTTGATAACTTTGTAACACCGACAAAAACATTATGTTGTATAGATGTTAGCACGTCAAAACACTGGTGTATTAACACGATAAATTAATGAAATACAGTAGTTTACCTTAAAAACATGAAATTACAATACCAGTAAGCCTGTCACGATATCTATTTTTGTTGTACGATATATTGCACCAAAATATATAGCGATAAACGATAATATTGTAATTTTAAGACCATTTTAAGCCGCTCATTATATACTGCCAGAATGACAAAATGATATTATCATATGCAAGTACTCTCTTCCAAAGAACGCATTATATTTTATTTTGTCATTTTAACAATTTAATAATTAGGCATTGGATTCAGAATGTGAAAACGCATATCAGAAACGAATAAATAATAATAAACATTAACAAAAAAAATGCAAGGTAAAAAGTAACAGAGGCTGCGATATCTGCTACCAGATCTATTTTCCGTTTTCAGGCACCCACATCAAAATATACTTTAGCCATTTATGGTAAATACTATGTTTTTTTTTACCATACTGACACTGACACCTCCAATAGAGATAGAGAGGTTGTGCAATCAGCTAGGAATTGTTTTTTACGTATATTGCATCATCAAAATTTCATTGAGGTCATGTCCTTGTTATTCTGCGATAAGTCGATATATTGATTAATGTGACAGGCCTAAATACCAGTGATTTTACAAAATGTTGCTCTATGAACGCAGAGAGAAGATTGCCGGTATGAGCTGTAGAGTTCAGAACGTGCTGGCGTGAGACATCTACTGCAGAACATACTGCAGACATCAACTGCATTTACATCCGCACTGTTTGAATCCTTTGTCCAGACAGATTTAGCTGCTTTTGTTTGAATATCCGACAACAACTTTATGTTCCTTCTTAAGCCAAATGTGAAAAAAAAAATGCATAAAACGCTGATTAGCCCACAGTAGACGTCCCATGTCAATGCGCTCTGAACTCCAACATGTGCTCATAAGTCTCCCTTCTGCGTTCACAGAGCAGCATTTCGGAAAATGACTGTTATGTAATGTAATGTGTATTTATATAGTGCCTAATGTGTATGGCCATACACCCAAAGCGCTTCACAAACATGAGGGGGGTCTCTCCACACCACCATCAGTGTGCAGCATCCACTTGGATGATGTGACGGTAGCCACAGGACAATGATGCCAGTGTGCTCACCTCACACCTGCTATAGGTAAAGTGGAGAGACAGTGATAGAGTCGATTCAGTGAATGGGGATAATTGGGAGGCTATGATCGGTATAGGGCCGATGAAGGGAATTTGGCCAGGACACACCGATACTCTTTACGAGAATAACCACAGAGAGTCAGGACCACAGTTTAACATCTCATTCGAAAGATGGCGCTCAATGACAGTATAGTGTCCCCTTCACTACAGGGAGTGCAGAATTATTTAGGCAAATGAGTATTTTGACCACATCATCCTCTTTATGCATGTTGTCTTACTCCAAGCTGTATAGGCTCAAAAGCCTACTACCAATTAAGCATTTTAGGTGATGTGCATCTCTGTAATGAGAAGGGGTGTGGAGTAATGACATCAACACCCTATATCAGGTGTGCTAAATTATTACGCAACTTCCTTTTCTTTGGCAAAATGGGTCAAAAAAAAGCACTTGACAGGCTCCGAAAAGTCAAAAATAGTGAGATATCTTGCAGAGGGATGCAGCACTCTTAAAATTGCCAAGCTTCTGAAGCGTGATCATCGAACAATCAAGCGTTTCCTTCAAAATAGTCAACAGGGTCGCAAGAAGCGTGTGGAGAAACCAAGGTGCAAAATAACTGCCCATGAACTGAGAAAAGTCAAGCGTGCAGCTGCCAAGATGCCACTTGCCACCAGTTTTGCCATATTTCAGAGCTGCAACATCACTGGAGTGCCCAAAAGCACAAGGTGTGCAATACTCAGAGACATGGCCAAGGTAAGAAATGGTGAAAAACCACCACCACTGAACAAAACACACAAGCTGAAACGTCAAGACTGGGCCAAGAAATATCTCAAGACTGATTTTTCTAAGGTTTTATGGACTGATGAAATGAGAGTGAGTCTTGATGGGCCAGATGGATGGGCCCGTGGCTGGATTGGTAAAGGGCAAAGAGCTCGTCCGACTCAGACGCCAGCAAGGTGGAGGTGGAGTACTGGTTTGGGCTGGTATCATTAAAGATGAGCTTGTGGGGTTGAGGATGGAGTCAAGCTCAACTCCCAGTCCTACTGCCAGTTTCTGGAAGACACCTTCTTCAAGCAGTGGTACAGGAAGGAGTCTGCATCCTTCAAAAAAAACATGATTTTCATGCAGGACAATGCTCCATCATACCGTCCAAGTACTCCACAGCGTGGTTGGCAAGAAAGGGTCTAAAAGAAGAAAAACTAATGACATGGCCTCCTTGTTCACCTGATCTGAACCCCATAGAGAACCTGTGGTCCATCATCAAATGTGAGATTTACAAGGAGGGAAAACAGTACACCTCTCTGAACAGTGTCTGGGAGGCTGTGTTTGCTGCTGCACGCAATGTTGATGGTGAACAGATCAAAACACTGACAGAATCCATGGATGGCAGGCTTTTGAGTGTCCTTGCAAAGAATGGTGGCTATATTGGTCACTGATTTGTTTTTGCTTTGTTTTTGAATGTCAGAAATGTATATTTGTGAATGTTGAGATGTTATATTGGTTTCACTGGTGAAAATAAATAATTGAAATGGGTATATATTTGTTTTTTGTTAAGTTGCCTAATAATTCTGCACAGGAATAGTCACCTGCACACACAGATATCCTCCTAAAATAGCTCGAACTAAAAACAAACTAAAAGCACTTCCAAAAATATTCAGCTTTGATATTGAGAACATGGTTGTTGTTCAATAATAAAATGAATCCTCAAAAATACAACTTGCCTAATAATTCTGCACTTCCTGTATACTGGGGCATTAGGACTCACACAGACCGCAGGTTGATCGCCTCCTGCTGGCCCTTTGCTAACGCCGCTTCAAACAGCAACCTAGTTTTCCCATGTGATTTCTTATCCAGGTACTGATCAGGCCCAGCCCTGTTTAGCTTGTCAGTAACCGGTCTTGGGCTGCAGGGTGATACGGTTGTGGCTGGTAATGATACAGCTGCTCTTCTCAGAACAAATTTGCATGATCATATGATCTTTTTTCGGACAAGTCTGTACTGTAAGTGTGAAGGAGGCTATATTGTCACAGCGCTTAAGAGAAACTGGACTGAAATCACACTCCGCAAGAACCCAACCTCAGCAGAAAGAATCAAAAGGCTGCTGTTGCTGAGAAACATGCTGTGTGGAGAGAAATCAGTTCCAAAGGTCAGTGTAGTGATGAAAGCAAGTTAGATTTGTTTGGGTCTGAGGGTGGAAATAATGTGACAGAGTATGCAAATGTTTATCACAAGCTCCGTCAGCAACATGTGGTCCCTTCCCTGTGTTCGTCGCCTATTCAGCCAGCAGCTTTTATGTAGGACAATGAGCCCCGTCACACGGCAAAATGGATAAAGCGGTTCTTATTGGAAATCTCTTGAAAATCCTTGGCGACAAAGTTACAGCTTAGAAATCTAGTACAGTCCCTGAACAGTGGAAGAGACTGATCAAGATCACAGCAGAGCAGAACTTTCATTTCTGGGAGAAATCTTATTTTTATTTCAAATTTCTTTTATTGGGTTTTTTACATGGAATATCAACCACAACATTCATTTTATAATTATCTTTCCATGTCGATGTTAACACTACCCCAAATGAACACATCCCTCCATCAACAGCCTTTAACTTCCCTTTGAGAAAAAATTAATAAATAAATAAATAATAATGAAAATAGATTTAAAAAAAGGGGGGGGGGGGATGAAGAATAAATATGTATTCATATATTATTCATATATTCATATATTATTGCTCAGCTTAGGAATCAAAAGAGTTTGCCAGCAGATAATCTAAAAAGGGGCGCCACAACTTGTCAAAGGTCTTTAAAGAACCAGTAAGTGATAGTCTAATTTTTTCTAATTTAATGCAAGTAAACACTTCTTTTATCCATGCATGAAAAGACGGTGGAGAGACGTGTTTCCACTTTAAAAGAATGAGTCGTCTTGCTATTAAAGTAGTAAAAGCTAAAGCCTTTCGGACTGTTACTGAAAGGTTAGCATCTACTGCCAACCCTAAAATGGCTAGAAGTGGATTTGTATCCAGATCTATGTCGAATGCATCTTTCAGAGTTTTAAATATTTTAGTCCAATAATCACTAAATTTAGGGCATTCCCACAACATGTGGATAAGATCCGCTGGTGAACGCTTGCACCTATTACATGCATCGCTGACAGAGGGGTATATTTTAGCAAGTCTAGCATTAGTGTAGTAAACCCTATGTAGAATCTTACATTGTATAAGCCCATGTCTTGCACATATAGAAGAGGTGTGTGTGAGTTTGCATGTTCTCCCCGTGGGTTTCCTCCGGGTGCTCCGGTTTCCCCCACAAGTCCAAAAGACATGTGGTATAGGTGAATTGGGTAGGCTAATTTGTCCATAGTGTAGGAGTGTAAATGAGTGTGTATGGATGTTTCCGCGGGATGGGTTGCAGCTGGAAGAGCATTCGCTGTGTAAAACATTTGCTGGATAAGTTGGCGGTTCATTCAGTTTCACATACTAATAAAGGGACAAATAAAGGGACTAAGTTAATTAATAAAGGGACCATTCTGAAAAGAAAATGAATGAATGAATGAATGAATTAATGAATGAACAATGGGTGTGGTGGAAATTCATTATATGTTGTAATAATAATATATATATAATATATAATAATGTTGTTAATGACAAATGACCAGGAAATGTCTCAGACATAATTAAACTTCAGCGTTATGAATAGTTGAATTCTGATATCATAACTTTACCATGAATTACCAAACAGGAACACGTCTGTTCAAGTCCACCATTCAAAGTCCATACAAAATTTAGCATTTTAACCAACAGTAGACCTACACAAATATGTTAATAATAATATTAGTAGAATTAACAATAATAGCCTACTCATACGAACCTTTATTTTATATCTACAGAATCATGAGAAAATCGTGATCTTGGTTTTAAGCCAGGGGTGTCCAAACTCGGTCCTGGAGGGCCGGTGTCCTGCAGAGTTTAGCTCAAACTTGCTTCAACACACCTGCCAGGAAGTTTCTAGTATATATAATAAGAGCTTGATTAGCTGGTTCAGGTGTGTTTGATTAGGGTTGGAGCTAAACCCTCCAGGACCGAGTTTGGACGCCCCTGTTTTAAGCACCAAAAAAAAAATAGTGATTCTTATTTTAGCCAGAATCGTCCAGCCCTAGTACACAATTTCCTAAAAGTACATTTTTTGACTATTGTGAATCGTCATTTATATTATCTTGAGGAGATGAGTCAGTATCTTATTGTGTGAAACCTCTTGAAGCAGCATATTTCTTTCATCAGTGGTGTAAAAGAATTGGTGTCCAATGAAGCAATCATCCATGCCACTTAATTCAAGGGAACGCTCAATTCGTGCCACTTTTCTTTCTTCTCTTCTGCATTTCAAAGCTTTCTGGCTGGATAAAATATTTACAGACAAGTGAACTTTGTGTGTAGGGTATTTCCTGTCATGGTCTCTTCTTATCTACAACCCCCTGGCACTCCAGAGTCCCACACAACCCAGCGGAGTATAGAAGCCGGGCTAAAATCTCAAATGTGGCTCTTAGTTTCATGATGTACAAAAGCGTGGCATACCAAATGCCCTGCGGACATCATTACACGCGATGTGTTGCAATCTCTGATTTCACATCTAAGACAACACGGCCTCTTCTAATGAGCTAACACCCACATCCTTTCACACTCAAACACAGAGAGGTACAGAAATGTTAATGGGAGAAGAAAGAGAGCCAAGACTTACGTTTGGTTTTGGAACAAAGGCTTGTCCTGGGATTGTGAAACAGCTTTTGACAGTGCAGAGATATTGAGCCATGACTGAGAGACGGCTGCGTTGGCGGCTTCCAGTGCTCGCTGTTAACCTCTGGAAAATTAAAAAGGGGACAAAGATCATCATTGAATTATTTTGATACATTTTGATTACATTGAAGTTTTCTAATGTGCTGTTGGGGATGTTTTCATCCACTCTAGGGTGATTTTGAGTCTTATTTTGACCACAACTTTCTCTGTGTTTCAGCAAATGGAATGATTTTTGGTGACAAATATTAATTTGACACATATTTTGGGAAAATCCTTTGAAAATTATCAAAAAATCAACAATACACTCTTGGCAAACGTAGTACTCTTTCGTTATGTTGGTGGCAGTATTTTCCCCATTGACTTGCAAATTTATGACACCAAATAATCACGCATTCTTGATTGTTGCTGGTTTTCCCGGTTGAAAAGAGGTAAAATTACAATTTTTTAATGTTGATCAACAGTTGCAGTGCAAAAAAAAAGAGTGATAGGCCCAATCCCAATTCTATTTTTGTACCCCTACCCCTTCCCCTTGGCCCTTGAAACAGAGTGTGAAGGGGAAGGACTTCAAAATTTACCCCTAATACTGTATTCACACCAGATGCGGCAGGCGCGGAGATATCGAGTTATTTGCGCATAAATAGACGCGTGAACATTTGAGTTTACTCGCTTCATTCGCGCGTACAAATCTGCTTCATTCGTGCGTCAAATTGACTTGAGAACAGACGCGGATTCGCGTGATGGGCAGGGCTTCTGTCTATGGCTTGGTGACTGTAGCTTTATTGCTAAATGGCTAACAGGGGTTTTATAGAGAGAATAACTGTGTTTATGTGCTTTATGAAGGCTGAAAAACAGCGTTGATTCGTTTGGAGCTGTATCTGAGTCCACTAGATTATTTCAGAGGTGCACCCAGCTCTGTGAGCTCATAAACTCCTCCAGAAACTTAACCTGCATGATGGAGCTTTCAGCAGTGCTTCCGACTGAGCCGAGCCCAGATTGATGAACTGTTGTCGGTGTCGGCTGGAGGATGTTCCCCCGGGACACCAACAACAGGAGCTACGTCATAATCACACCCCCACAAGTGCAAGCTCCTGATTGGTTTTGTCCGCTGAAGTTCAGATTTTTACACTGGAGCGATTCGCACAAAACACGCCTTTCGCGCCATTCTCGTCATTCGCGCAGCGCCATTCGCGCATATCGTGCCGCAGGATGCCTATTCGTGCCTTTGCATTGACTTAACATGTAAATCACTCGCGCTTGACATGTCTTCCGCGTCTGGTGTGAACGCAGAATAAGAAATGGGACAGCACTACAACACCTGCACACGCAGTTTCTAGCTTCATTTGAGATTGATGATCATGACTGCTGTAGGTATTCCAGTTGCATTATTATTTGGTATTTATTTTCAGGAAATAACTGAAGGCGTTTAACGTTATCATGACGGTATAATGTGGCAATAAGTTTGTAACTGTACTGCGCATTTACACCGCGGCCATATTCATCTATATAAACACACGAAAACAACATTAACATTATAGTAGATACTGTAAATAGCTCATTCCCAGACACTAGACTTTTCTGACAGGGTATGAGTGTCATCGCGTGACAGAATATTGTGGGACTGCTGAACAGGAGTTATTATTATGGATTACATAGCGAAATTTAACGTTTTTATTTTAGCATTTTTTTAAAAAGCATGACGATAAAACAAATGCCATTATGAATGTATTAAAACACGTACTTGTTTGTTGCAAAAATTCGTAAAAATGACAAAAAAAATATACTAATTTGAGCATCTCCTAACTTCCGTGTGCAGCTATGCTGCTGTTGTAGCTGGTGTATTCTGGGAAATTTTGAGTGTTGTCCTGGAAAATTTCTATTTGAAGGGGTATCTAGCTCTTCCCCATAGCCCTACGCCTTCAAGCTACAGAGAATTGGGACACCCCTACACTTTCACGTGAAAAAACAAAATGAGGGTAAGGGCTAAGGGGTAGAATTGAGATTGGGCCATAGAAACCTTTGCACACTTACCTTGATATGTTTGGAAAAAGAAAAAAAAAGGAGCTCGGCACTACATAGTATTTTTGCACACACATTATAATCTGCTGTTTTACTTCATAGAACTAAAGGGTTAATGCTGCCAACTGATGATCAACAGTAAAAATTAAAAATTTTACCTCTTCCCAAAAGGGAAAAACACCAACAATCAAGACTGCATAAATATTACAGTATCCTTCACAGCTTTCTCGAAGTTCTTTTTGGTCTCAAATGAATATCAGAAAAGAACTTTGCTTTTTCAGTATAACGGGGCCATAATCGTGCCACATAACACTTAGATAGTCTTAGCATTGCTACTATAAACTATATTTAAAAGGCAAATAGCTACTCCACTCGATACATAAAGATTAGTTCACCCTAAAAATAGACATCTCTGTTATGAATTACTCTTCCTCATGTCAATCAAATCAAATCTTTCGCTCACACTTTATTTTGATGGTCCATTTGATGAATTTAAGTTACATTGCAACTAATTCTCATTAGATTATAAGTAGACTGTTAGGTTGGGGTTAGAAGTAGGGTTAGTGTAAGCTGACATGTACTTGCAAAGTTTCTTTTAGTCAGTTAAACGTCTGTTGAATGTCAGTATCAGCAGATATTAAGTAGACAGTCTACTAAAACGCAATTGGACCATCGAAATAAAGTGTTACCAATCTTTCCAATACAAAACATGTCATATTTTAGACAAAACCTGAGAGCTCCCTCATCCTCCAATGACAGCAATGGTCCTTAAAAATTCAGAAAAGAAACCAAAACATTGTCAAGACATCCCATGTGAGTTCAGTGCTTGCTATAAACTCCAATGGCAATACATCGTATTGTATGCAGTATATAAGCACTGATGACCTGATACAGGAGAGAAGATATAGACAAAGGTTTTTAGAGGTTTTTGGAGCTTTGTATGACTACAGTTCAACTCAATTCAATACATCTTTATTTCTATAGCACTTTTACAATGTAGATTGTGTTTTTTCAAAGCAGCTTGAAGTAGAAGTTCTAGTAGATTGAAACTGTGTCAGTCCAGTTTTCAGAGTTGAAGTTCAGTTTCGTTCAGTTCAGTGTGGTTTAATTTTTACTGCTCAAAGTCCAAACACTGAAGAGCAAACCCATTGATGGCTGTCTCCACAAGTCCCTAACCAAGCAAGCCAGTGGAGACAGTAGAGGAACAAAGCTTCACCAATTGACGAAAGTGAAGAAAAAAAAAAACTTGACAGAAACCAGGCTCTCGAAACTAGTGCGATGCTCGTGCACCCACAGTCCTTCAAGGGCTCAAGAATCTTTGTAAGCAGCAGTTGTTGCCAAACCTTGAAACCAGGCTCTCAGTTGGGCACGACCATTTCCCCTCTGGCCAAATTCCTTACGCAGAGCTGCAGTCTAGGCGCTGGAGGTTGGAGAACGCTTGAGGTCCATCATGGAGAAGCTAAAGGCGTAAGTAGGTCACCGGTGGGTGTTCAGGCCGGCCCACGGGATCAATGCGGAAACTCGTCTGTCACTGGGTTCTGATGTTCTCCACACCTCCACGACCACCACAGCATCTGCTCAGAACACAGCCTGGTCTAGTATACAGTTCAACCACTGAATCCTCATAAAATATTTTGACAATGTTTTCGGTTTCTGGAATTTTAAAGTCTCTGGACCACTGCGGTCAATGGAGGATGAGGGAGCTCTTGGATTTCATCTAAAATACCTTCATTTGTGTTCAGAAGACGAATGAAGGTCTCAGGGGATTGGAATGATAGGAAAAGAATAATTAACAGAACTAACCCTTTAAGCTTACGCTGAAATTACATCACAAAGCTGAAACATCGAACAAAGCTGTTCACTGCAATGCACTTCAGGGGACCTTTAAGCCATTCTGACTCAAGTGCTTTGAACCAATCTATCAACTGCAGCAACTTCAACGTTAGACAAAGTGTTGTGTTCTCCATTTATAATTGAATTGTGTATTTTTTACTCAAAATAAAAAAAACAGTCAATTATTTGCTTTTGCTTTTGGATCTATTTAAAGATGCGCTTTGAACAGCAGTGTCCTGATGTGTGCTTGAAACAGCTGAGTCACACTTACAACCTTCAAAACAACTGTAAAGATGACATTGAAATGATCAAGGCTTTGTTAAAAATAAACTTAACTCAAGATAAAAAGGCATTCAGAAGTATTCTCGGCTCAGAACATCACAACATCTTTTATTTTTACCTCACTGTGAAGTCCTGAACACTTCATAAGCAGCATTGTGCTGTGTTTCTAGATGCTGAAGGTATCTTTAAGGATCATACTGCAGGCTTTTAGACTGTTTTAACAGATCCATCTCAATCAGCTCCCTAGTTCAGTGGTGATGGCATTTACAGTGCTATCTCAGACACACAATTCTTCTAGTACACAGAAACATTCACTCCTTAACAGTCCCATAACGCACTGTGAGCACCACTACGTTCCTTTAAGAGTATGAAACATAAGTATAAGTTCCTGCCACACATAATCACACGTGATGGATGCTTTGGAGAAGGTTATGTATTTGTCTTTAGGCATAAACATTCATCAGTAGACTGCGCTGAGCAATCTAGCGATCATCTGTATTTAATTAATGGTGCAAATGTTCTACGTGACAAAGTGTTCATCATTATTCTCTGAAAACAGCACTAGCAAATGAAAAAAGATCAGGTTGATGCCAGTAGTGATGCTTTACAAAAGGGACGTTCTCGTTTCGCCATCAGTGTCCCATTAGGGCTGTGTACACCTGGTCACTTCATCAGGGTTCATACACAATTTTACTACTAAAATTCAATGACTTTTCCATGATTTTTCCAAGACTTTCAAGTAAATTTTCACGACCTAATATTTCATGCAATGTCCACATATGCGTGGTAAAATGTTCAACTTTATTACAGCATTTCGTAAAACACGCAATAATCTATTTAGTTTCAGTTTATATTTATATCTATGTAAAATTCATTTAGATAATGCTTACGCCGCACTAAAAATGTGAGAGTATGTGATTGGCCAAGGACAGAAAAGCAGTAAATAACCGTTATTAAAGTATACAGATATCGGTTTTCCATGACTTTTCCAAAACTTTTCCAGGCCTGGAAAATGCCATGTCAAAATTCCATGACTTCTCCAGGTTTTCCATGACCGTATGAACCCTGCTTCATGCACTATTTTCTGATCGGATAGCTCTTCTATTGTGAAAAGGAGAGGTGTAAATGCCCTCCAAAATGCACTCGAAAAAGATATATATAAGATATATCTCATGGCTTCGGTTGTGATGCGCTACGACATGCTATAAAAGAAGAAATGATTGACTCTAGTGTCTCGTTTGTTGTTTACGAATCCCCACGACAGCCTAAGTCAAGCAAATAGTGGCAAAACTGGGAAAAAATAAATAGCAGAATCTGAATGAGGCTTAAGACTAACATATTGATACTAACACTTAAAAAAAACTGAAATTATTTTGATTTCATGGTGACTTTTTCTCGATTGCTAAGCACTACAACAAACCTTTAGAACTGTGTGTGTGTGTGTTGTATTGTGAAGTACATGAATAAAAATGTGCCAGTGTATGTATGTGTATATACATACAGGAATTTACATAATCACCCGCCAAATGCGGGTAGATTTCAGCTGTGGCGGGTTAGACAGCCACTCCCATTTTTTAATTACCAGTGCTGCTCGTCACTACAGATTAGACTATTAGTTTATTACCGTTTGTCAATATGTGTACACTCGAAGCAACTGTGCCTGGAAACTAAACTAGTGTGATGCTCGTGCACCCACAGTCCTTCAAGGGCTCAAGATTCTTTGTAAGCTGCAGCAGTTGCCGCTTTCGCTTTAACCATTCTTTGAACAGATTACTATTTGGCCTAACATTAACCGCGTGCACGGCGTCATCCTTTCATTAATGCGCATGGAATGTTTTTCACCCGCTTTCTTTAGCTTGCTGTTATTTTTTGTTAATATAGTTCAATAATCATCCTTTACAATAACATTGCTTTAATATGTTGTTGTGTGCACAGTTGATTGGTGATCTGGGATCTTGAGCTAGAACAGACACCGTGCATAGTTTAGATGCGTGAGAATATAATTTTTTTTTAAATATCAAGTTTTGTTGAATAAAAAGTGTATGTATACAGCAGTATTTTGCTTGTTTTGACAGATTATTAAAATCTGTGACAAGGAAATAAATAGTTTGGTGTGGTTAGAGAAAAAAATTTGTAAATCCTTAGTGTGTTGAGCCCTGAAAAGTCCTGTGAAAACTAATAAATAATAATAATTAGGAAAACTAATTACAATGCAGCACATTTGCTTATGCTCATTGAGTAAGCTCATACACAACAAAAGTGAAATGAACGAGGAGGCAAGTGGAAAAACACAAAATCTAAATGACATAATTTTAGCATGACAAAGTCAAATTAATGCATGTAAAATATATTTTCCCAACAACAAAATTGTGGCTAGTGAAAATGGCAAATGGCTAGTGGCTGGTGTCACATGGCTGGTGATCAAAAGGTTAACGTCAAGCCCTACATATATATGTTCGGTGCATAGGGGGAAGGTGAAAACCGGGGCTGCGGTGATGGCGGTGTTAAGGCTGAGGGGAGTTATTTTGAGGCCGTGAGTTAAGATCACTCAAGGCCACCCTTTGGTGCATGCCCTGCGGGCCCATCCGTTACGTCACTGGTTGTAGTGTGTGTGTGTTTTGTATTATGTCGGAGGGTTATACAGCAAAAGTGAACGGTTTTGAGTGTAGAGCTTCATTTTGGCCAGAAAATTATGGTTATGGATTTGGATATGGATTTACCGTTTTGAGAATACAAGGCATAGTTTTAAGAAATGTGTGCAAGGAATGGAGAATAACTGTGAATGCAATTACATGAACACTTCTGCTCCTGAGACGCCCACATCTGGCAGATCAGTGTGCCACTTTATTTCTTTCCAATATGAGAGGAAATGAAACTAAATGTGGAGGATGTATTGTTAACGGTGACATGATGACTGACAGGGCAGTTAAAACAGTGACAGGATGCATGTAACTAAGCAACAGAGAGAGCTGTCTGTTAAAGATGCAGTAATGACAAAGCAGAATGCCGCAAAGCTTGCCTACTCCTCTGCAACACACTCAAATGTACTTTTTTTCTTGACAAAATATATACATTTATATGAGGTATGGAGAAATACATTTTTTATTAATTTTTTTCACCAACAAGAGCCTCAACAGCTCCTTATTAAAGGTGTAGTAGGTCTTCAGAAACATGTTTTTTGTGCTAGCTGATAGTTTCCTCACAGTCCAATAGTACTGATTAAAGTAAATTATCTAAACTTGTTTATATGTATTTTTATATTGTGGGTGAGGCATAAAACTAACACGTTCATCCAATTAAATATTGTCAGACCGATAATTCCCATAATTTTGATAAGAAGCCCAAACTGTCAGTCAGCAAATGTAGATTTGTACAACTGCGCACCCCTGTTCATGCAGATCCGCTGATGCGCATGCATGTGGACACAAGTGACAGTGGTCAAATCAAACGCTGAATCAAAACTTTTTAAATTCCTGAATCAATATTGGAGTTAGTTTTGAACGCTGGAGGAAGGATGACACCATGGCTGAAGTATTTCTGTTAGGGAGGTAATGTTATGTTTTTAAAAAAGCTGATGTAGATTGTGTTGTTTTACAAATGGGTTACATGCACAGAAGTGTTATTCAGCCACTGAAATCTCTCGGCCCAAATGTGACCATTTTCAGTTTCATAAAGTTCTTTTAAAGCATCGATAATGTAGATTTTTATTTACTTAAACAACAAAACATCAGTAAATAGCGCTATTCTGCCTAGCCTGCTTTACTGAGCTGAAGTTGCCTTTATATTCACATTGGTTAATTTTTGAACAATGACAGCCTGTGATGCGCTCACTATACTGTTTACCATGCTACTTTGAATAGTCGGTCTGAAAAAGCATGTGAGTATGGCTTAATAATAAGTGTAATTTCTGCACGCCGCCGGCCAAACACAAACACAAATACTACAGTAGTCGCTTTAGGAAAACGAGCAAGAGAGAGTGAGTCCAGCGATCACTGCATGCATTAAAGATAGCACATTATGACAAGTTTTGCTTGCTAACTACACAACTGAAAACATGCTCGATATAAGATTAAAGATTATTTTAAGATAAAATAACACAAAATCACAGGTGATGACACCTTAAAATATTTACTTAAAATGCAATGTAGAAAATAGCAACCAATGTTGGGTAAGTTGTTTCAAAAAAGTCATAAAATTACTAATTACATGAATAAAGTAACATTTAAATTGCATTTATAAATACTTTGACTGAAAAGTTATTTATTTACTCAATAAGCAAATTATTGAGTAGCAAAGACTTAATACTACTAAAACATCTATAAAACAACAATAGAATCAACAATAAAACTTTTAATTCTGTAAACTTGAGTCAAAAAGGGCTTTTATGTTCTCCCCGTAATTGCGTGGGTTTCCTACGGGTGCTCCAGTTTCCCCCACAGTCCAAACACATGCGCAAGGGAATTGGGTAAGCTAAATTGTCCGTAGTGAATGTGTGTGAATGAGTGTGTATGCGTGTTTCCCACTGATGGGTTGCGGCTGGAAGGGCATCCGCTGTGTAAAACATATGCTGGATAAGTTGGCGGTTCATTCCGCTGAGGCGACCCCGGATTAATAAAGGGACTAGGCCAAAAAGAAAATGAATTAATAAATAAATATACAATTAAAATATATTTAACCTAACATTATTATGTATTTGTATTTTATTTTATTATTATTAACATTTTTTTTACAGAACTTAAATGCATGTGTGTGATGGGTTTTGTTTGTTGTCTAAAAAAAAAAAGTGAAAGTGAAACGCTATTTATACTGCATGTTTCATATTGAAAATGATCAATAAAAACACCTTTAAGGGGACAAAAAGTGTACTGTATATGACAGCATCAATGAAAAAATATTGATTGATTGATTGATTGATTGATTAATTGTTGATTGATTGGTTGGTTGATTGGTTGGTTGGTTGGTTGATTGATTGATTGTTTGATTAATTGATTGATTGATTGATTGATTGATTGATTAAGCTCAACTTACTTCAGCCACCTCTTTCTGAAAGGTCAGTGTCAGCCTTGTACGTCCAAACGTAAAGATCCCAGCCCTGCTGGACATCTGCTCCAACCACTTTATAATGAGTGGCGTCGAGACACTAAAGGGCAGATTCCCAATAATGTGCAGATTGGGGGGAACTGAAACACACAAACACACACTACCTTTTAACTCTATTCTGCAAATACTTTCTAAAACCTTTAACATTTATTACACTGAGTGAGACACAAACCAAAAGAAGCTCAATTCAGTTTCTCATCAGTAAAAAGAGGTTAGGTTATGACATTCTACTGTGTAAATTCATAGAGTATATCCAAAAGAGTTCACACAATAATTAAACTTCACCCATTATTCACTCTCCCAGAAGTAGTTTCTTAAATCTGTTGAACTCAAATAATTTTTTTGACGAAACCCGAAAACCTTTAACCTTTAACTTTCATACTAGGAACAAAATACTACTAAAGCCAATGGGTTTGAAGGACTTTTCATAGATGATTTTTACTTTGCCCTATGCAGTAACAGTTTAATTCTGTTTTTTTGTTTAATTACAACTTACGCTGATGTGTTTATCCTCATATAACTTTATGTGCTTAACCTCATGTAACTTTCCTCCATAACAGCTGTGCCCTAGTGTGACTGATAACTGAGAAGTTAACTCCTCAGTACTCGTTATCACCAAAATGCTACAACTCTACTTTCAGAGTGTGCTCGTTTACAAGAACAATAACGGACGGGAGGGGCGAAGACTCAGGGTGTACTCACACTATGCTATGCGAACCGTGCTCAGGCCCGTTTCCCGGATAATTTTAGAAGTGTGAGTGCGCTCAATCGGGCTCAGGCATGGTATAGTTGGCCGGCCCTGGCCTGGTTGGAAAAGGTGTTCCTGATCCCAGTTCACTTGGGCGTTGGCGCGGTACGCTTGTAGTGAGAGTGCAAAGCGCGCCTGAGCCCGAAACTGAAGAGGAGACGTGACTTTTGGGGACTGTTTCATATAGATTTATTAATCATTCTTACTGTTTAATGAACACAAACTGTCGTAGATTATTAAAGACGCAAACCCCTCACTGCACGACAGCTGCACCTTTAGTAAACCTTCTAATTCCTGCAGCACGAGGACGTCATGATTGTTTATGAGCGTCAGCAGAGGCTGATCTCTTCGGCGGAATATTTGACTGTGTGTCACTGCATATCAAATGACTAAAACGATATAATCATATATAGAAATCTCCACTGAAATCTCCGAGAGCGCTTCTCTACACTGATTATCATACACTGTTATGTGTATGCGTAACCTTTTCTGTGCAGATTAGCCTGTTCTGCCTAACAACTGATGATTGAACTGATCTGGATGGAGGATCTTTCTTATGCCGAGTTCAGACTGCATGATTTTAGCCCTGATTTTGACTCGCCGACAGGTTTTGAGAAATCGCCGACAAATGCCTGAAATCACAGGCAAATCGGTGCTCGTTCAAGTGAGTAAAGCCGCCTTTCCACTGCACACGACAAACGACAAGCGACAGACCGGAAGTCATTCATTTCCAATGGAGAGTAGTCCGGGAGCTGCGTGGAATTCCGATCATCTCCGTATGCGGGAAATTCGTATCCGATTTGAGCCGCGGATCCGTTGAAATATTTGAACTCCTGCGACTAGACCGTATGCGACCGGCCGACCGGAAGTGATGTATTTCAGTGTTGTCCAAGCAGGTCCGTGCGCACGAGATGAGAAATAAAGGTTTTTCGTTATTTTTTTCAGTCAGAAAAAGTCTATTAAAAAAAATAACACTGAATTTGACAACACTGAAAATACTGTGCGACTGCCACAAGGGGGCGTATTCCGACAGTCGTGTTCAAATGTCGTGTGCAGTGGAAAGGCGGCTTAACAATCACACAATATGAACTATCGTGGACGCGATCTGAGAGAATCGCCGATGAGCCGCCGATGCCTGGGAGATATTTGGCGTGCTAAATATCTGGAGCTGTCGGCGATTCAAATCGTGCCGTGTGAAATGTGTTCTGACTGAAAATAACATCGCGATCGCCTACAGCCAATGAGAGAGCAGCATTCACTAGTGTGGGTCTCTGCAGGCCAGCGGGAGCTTGAGGAGAAGTTAAAAGCGCTCATTTTCAGTTTATTCGGACACAAGAAATGGAGGGAAAATGAGTGTAAATTTGGCAGGAGCCCCCCGTGTCTGTTTGACGTGTCATGTGAGCAATATCACAACCCAACCCGGTCAAAAAATAAAACAGTTGAGGAGAAATTGTAAGCAAATATGTACATTTTCTACCCCATTGACGGCTTCTTTCTCGTTATGTACTTAATAACAAAAGATATACTACGTGTTTTTGGGTGTGAGACGTAGTTTGGACAAAGTTGTCGGCGATTCTTCCTAATTTTAAGTCACGCAGTGCAGTGTAAACAAAGCAGCGACAAAACGCTAGCCCAGATAGTCATGCAGTGTGAAAACATCTGTGAAACGACTACTTTGAAAATCATGCAGTCTGAACTCGGCATTACTGAAGCACCCCCGGGCGGGACTGAAGAAAGACAACGATAAATATGGGGGGAAGAGGAAGTGGGTGTGTGCCCAGCTGGCGTAGACTGCTTGTGTTGTTGTTCCCGGAGCTCTGTAATGCTTTATTCGTCTAATTAATTAAATCAATTAAACTTATTAAAAAGCCTCTGACTGATGTTTTAACCTGGGAAGACTCGGAAAAGTCCAACATGTTCCAGCTTTCTTCAAAAGAAAATAGGTGCATCCCAAATCCCATACTAATGCACTATTATACGCCATTTTGTAGTATAAATCGTACAAGTAGTGCGTTCACACTGAAAACTCTAAAAAGCGCACTTTAAATACCCGGATGACGCACTTAGGCCCAATCCCAAGTCTACCCCTTAGCTCTTCCCCTTACACCTAACCCTTGTTTCGCGCGTTCAGTGGAGGGGTAGGGGTGTCCCAATTCTCTTTAGCTTGAGGGCTGACAAATCTTCAGGTGTATTTTTCATAAAGACTAAAAACAATTAAGAGCCAAGGCACTTTGCCACAGCCCAGTTTGCTCATCAAAATGAAGAGTGCCATGAAGTAGAAAATTTACCATCTTCCCATGTCTTGGTTATGTTGGTTGGGAATCTTCTTTCCAGTTTGTATGCAAGAATATCTCCCTGTGCTATCCTTATTCTTCCAGGAGCAGCCTCTGACAAAAGCTGGAGGAAAAAAGACATATACACATTACATCATATCATATCACAGGGGTCACCAAACTTGTTCCTGGAGGTCCGGTGTCCTGCAGATTTTAGCTCCAACCCTAATCAAACACACCTGAACAAGCTAATCAAGCTCTCACTAGGTATACTTGAAACATCCAGGCAGGTGTTTTAAGGGAAGTTGGAGCTAAACCCTGCAGGATACCGGACCTCCAGGACCAAGATTGGTGATGCCTGTCATATATCATTTTGTTTTATTTTATTTTATTTATTTATTTTTTTTTTATTATTATTTTATTTTATTCATTTTGTTTTCAGCTTAGTCCCTTTATTAATCAGGGGTCACCACAGCGGAATAAGCCACCAACTTATCCAACGTATGTTTTACGCAGCGGATGCCCTTCCACCTGCAACCCAACACTGGGAAATATATTATATTATATTATATTATATTATATTATATTATATTATATTATATTATATTATATTATATGTGTGTGATTTCTGTACATAAAATACAGATGTCACATTTTTGAAAAGCACTATATTGTATTAATATTGTATACATTACATTATAAAACTATAAATTCACTATATGCTTGACAGCTGTACTGTCCATACAATACAAAAATCACATTTAGAGTCCACGATGGCACTGCTGACTATACTAAAGCATTTACTTTTGCCATATGAGGTAACTGTTATTGTACAGCAAATCCATCATTGAAATCAGTCAGTGGAACAAACATACATATAATTTAAGTGAAGTTTCATAAACTAATTTTGAGATATGATATTTGATACGTGATATGATTGATTCTCATCCGTAATCAGTAATAATCCAATCAGATTGACCCAAGCTTATAATAAATAGACAGATTTTACCCTACTGCCTTATCTTCGTTTTTGATGAATCCCCCTTCCATCCCATCTCCTCCTTTTCCCCCCTTTTCTAAGGGGAGATTTAAGACCTACCTGATCTCGAACCCCCTTTATATGCTTATTGACCAGGCCTCCCTCGAAAGAATGCCAAATCTGTTATTAACACCAAGCATATCTTAGTGTGAACTCTTGAAAGCGTCTTTTAACGATTTAAGCATGTACATAATATGCTTGACTCAACAGACAAGACATGTTGCTTTACCTATGAATTGAGAAATTACACAACGACTAAATATAGCTTTGAACAATCTAATTCTCAGCCAACTGAAATACCCTCACCGGCAGCTCTCCAACCGCTCATTAAAGCAAATTTCTAATCATCCAATCACATAGCAGCAACTCAATGCATTTAAGCATGAAGACATGGTCAAGATGATCTGCTGCAGCTCAAACTGAGCATCAGAATGGGGAATAAAGATGATTTTAAAGACTTTGAACATGGCATGGTTGTTGGTGTCAGACGGGCTGGTCTGAGTATACAGAAACTGCTGATCTACTGGGATTGTCATGCACAATCATCTCTAGGGTTTACAGAGAATGGTCTGAAAGAGAGAAAATTTCCAGTGAGTGGCAGTTCTGTGGGCGCAGATGCCTTGTTGATGCCAGAGGTCAGAGGAGAATGGCCAGACTGGTTCCAGCTGATAGAAAGGCAACAGTAACTCAAATAACCACTCGGTCCAACCAAGGTCTGCAGAAGAGCATCTCTGAATGAACAACACGTCTAACCTTGAGGCTGATGGGTTACAGCAGCAGAAGACCACACGGGGTGCCACTCCTGTCAGCTAAGAACAAACTGAGGCTACAATTCACACAGGCTCACCAACACTGGACAATAGAAGATTGGAGAAGCATTGCCTGGTCTGATGAGTCTCGATTTCTGCTGCGACATTCGGATGGTCGGGTCAGATTTTAGCGTCAACAACATGAAAGCATGGATCCATCCTGCCTTGTATCAACGTTTCAGGCTGCTGGTGGTGTAAAGGTGTGGGGGATATTTTCTTGCCACACTTTGGGCTCATTAGTACCAATTGAGCATCATGTCAACGCCAACAGCCTACCTGAGTATTGTTGCTGACCATGTCCATCCCTTTATGACCACAGTGTACACATCCCATGATGGTTACTTCCAGCAGGATAACATGTCATATCATAAAGCATAAATGATCTCAGACTGGTTTCTTAAACATGACAATGAGTTCACTGGCCTCCGCAGTCACCAGATCTCAATCCAATAGAGCACCTTTGGGATGTGGTGAAGCCGAAGATTCGCATCATGGATGTGCAGCCGATAAATCTGCAGCAACTGCGTGATGCTATCATGTCAATATGGAGCAAAATCTCTAAGAGAATATGTCCAGTACCTTGTTGAATCTATGCCATGAAGGATTAAGGCAGTTCTGAAGGCAAAAGGGGGTTCCACCTGATACTAATAAGATATATCTAATAAAGTAGCTGGTGAGCGTAATCTCAAATTGCACGGCCAATGGATTTACTGTATCTGCAAACCTGTAATCCTGGAATAAAGCGCATGTCTTTCTCCACCACTAACAGATCTGCAGCTCCAGCTTTCAGAATTGATCTGGTGAGACCCCCAGGTCCAGGTCCCACCTCACACACATGTGCATTGTTGAGGTTTCCCGCCTGCC
Source organism: Danio albolineatus (assembly GCA_903798035.1). Taxonomy (NCBI): domain Eukaryota; kingdom Metazoa; phylum Chordata; class Actinopteri; order Cypriniformes; family Danionidae; genus Danio; species Danio albolineatus. The sequence continues at coordinate 3,623,287 of CAIGQQ010003503.1, read as the reverse complement.
GGACAATCTTATCTGGAAAAATCGCAAAGACTTAGCTTAGAGCTGAACAGACGGCACCAACATTCATAAGCAGTGTGCCACTCCACCCATATCAGTCAAATCATGTAAAATAAATATGTACACAATAGTGAACGGTGACAGCACTTACCTGTGAGTCTCGTGTCTAGGAGGAAGTTCTGAGAAAGCTGCTTTTGTGCTTTCAGATTATACAGTTTGATGATCTCCCCTATGGTAGGGAGAGGAGGCAGCCGACAACTGGCCAGTTTCTGTGTAGCTGCCATCTGAAAAACATTAGTCAAATACAACCCATTTGTCACAATTGCTTATATATATATATATATATATATATATATATATATATATATATATGACAGGTTGCCCTTTTGCTTTAATGACAACCACACCGTATAACATGAGCACAAGTAAATATGGATTTAATTTCCCAAGAGCACAAAGAAACATTCAACACCTAAAGAAACATTTCTATTTGGGCTGTGCAATATAGACAAAATAATCATATTGCAATTTTTTAAACGAATATTGCGATTGCGATTTTACTTGCGATTTTGGCAACTGTTTTTGCTTTTTCAAACGCGCTACATACACACATTCTACATGTATTCAGTGCACAAGAAGTGCATAACAAAACATTTCACAATGAAATAACATAGTATTAAGTTTAATAAATAAAACTGTAGTAAAACTGTCTTTAAAACAAACATGACAAAATAAAGATTAACTAACCTCAATTCCAGTCATAACAATAAATAAAAACTAACGTAAATTAAAACCACCTCGGTTTTCCCGCTCAACTTCGTCATGTGCGGAAAGTTTTCTGAATAAAAATCTAAATAAATGAATAGATAAAATTGCAGCCTTACGCGATTTAGACATTGAATGTGCTTAAATCTTAATTTTTTTTAAGATTGCGATTAATTGCACAGCCCAAATTCCATTACTTAAGGAGTCTTCAGGGTTCCCACTCTAAGCCAAATGTCTAATTACCTGACTTTTCTCTGAGTATGCCGTAAGAATATAAACATCACAGACACAAGCCCGTAGCCAGCCTATTGAAAGGGGTGGTTCTTTTTTTCTAAAAGACGGAAAGTTGCGCCTCAATCGGGCTCAGTTTTGCAGTTGTTTGCTTCATTTTCTATTAAATTATGTGGTTCAAATACTGCATTTTAATGACATTTTAAGCACTAATTTTTGCTGGATCGGCTTGTCAGATGGTGATCATAACCACACTTTTTGACGCAACAAAAATATTTGATTTGGAAAAGTCAAGGTTTTAAAACCGTAAAGTTTTCTGTAATACCGCTCCTAAGGTATGTGTAAGATTTCTTATTCACATTTTTTTGTTGTTGTTGTTTTTTGGGACAACAGTATCTCCAGCAGAAAAGATGTCCAAAGATGTCGTTTTAAATTGTAAAAAAAAGTCTGTTTTTTTAATACTAATGAAGACAGCAGAAGTCAATGATTCGTTTTCATTATTTAGCCTGACATATTTACTGCTCCGAAATATTTTAAATGTTTCTCAAAATAAATTATAATGTGTTTAAATAAAACAATTTAAACAAAGAAATAAGAAAAAAAACGCTTATTTTTAAAATACAGATGTTTTATCATCCATCATTAAAAAAACGAACAAAAAAAAAACAATTAATAATCTGTTCAGACTTGTTTTAAATTAAAAACTATAGCCAAATAACAAACTGGCCAGCTCATTTCCTCAGTCAGAAGTTGTCCATTTGAATCCTTACATTTTTAATTTGTCTTAAAGCCTTGTTCTATTGGATATTTTCACAATTTATGATGGCAAAAAGGGCGACGCAGTGGGTAGGGCTGTCACCTTACAGCAAGAAGGTTGCTGGTTCCAGCATCAGCTGGGTCAGTTGGCATTTCTGTGTTGCATGTTCTCCCCATGTTAGCGTGGGTTTGCTCCGGGTGCTCTGGTTTCCCCTACAGTCCAAACACATGCGCTATAGGGGAATTGAGTTAGTTGTAAAATAAGCTGTAGTGTATGTGTGTGAATGGATGCATGTTTGTATGTCTGTATGTTTCCCAGTGATGGATTGCAGTTGGAAGGGTATTCGCTGAATAGAATGCCGGTTCCTTTCCGCTGTGGCGACCCCTGATAAATAAAAGGGACTAAGCCAAAGAAAAATTAATGACTGAATGATAACATTAGGCTAAGCACGCCAAGCAACATAAAAAAAAAACAGGGTATAGAAAAATAAATTCATATAGATGACAAGTAAAAATTGACCAATACAAACAAAAATCCCAGCAGTTCCATGACTTGACAATATATAAAAAGATATAAAATTCGCAGACTTTAAATTGTTTGGAAAATACTTTTTATAAAGATATTCCCGAAATTGCATGAACTGTGGGAACCCTTGGTATTACTCATTTCTAATCAAGGGAACCTCAAATGGATGTGTTTATTGAGTTAGATGGCAAGGGCATGAAAACATGTTTCGACAAGAACAAACAAACACACGTAGGACACACTGTACGCGGCCATAAATAACCTTGAAATGCAGATGTGCATTTTCTTAAAGGGATACTTCACCCCAAAATGAACATTTTCTCACTATTTACTCAATTTCAAGAGGTTCCAAAACTTTGTGAGTTGCTTTTTTCTGTTGAACATAAAATATGATACTTCGACTGTCTATATTGACAAAAATATTAGGGGGGAAATCAATGGTTACAGTTCATCCATTCATTTTCCTGTAGCTTAGTCTTTATTTATCAGAGTTGGCTACAGTGGAATGAACCGCCAACTTATACAGCATCTGTTTTAAACAGCGGATGCCCTTCCAGCCTCAACCCAGTACTGGGAAACATTCATACACACTCATTCACACTCATACACTTCAGCAAATTTAGCTTAATCAATTCACCTATAGCGCATGTCTTTGGACTGGAAACCGGAGCACCCAGAGGAAAACCACGCCAACACGGGGAACATGCAAACTCCACCATTTTTCAAAATATCTGATTTTGTGTTTAGCAGTATAAGGAAACTCGTGAAGGTTTGAAACGAGTGAAGGAAGAGTACATGCTGACGGTGTTTTTATTCACTTCAAGAGACGTGTCTCTAAATCTTTTGATTTAAAATTACGTTTAAACCTTAATATAAATGAGATGCTTTCCATGCAAATTGAATAATTAAACGAAATCTCGAATATATCTTATCTTCAAAATATCATTTATAGTCAAATTTTATAAGAATGAACTCGTGATGTTCGGGCGACATCTTGTGTTTAATATTGTAAAACTGCAGTTAGTTAGTCTACTTTTAGACAAACTGCCCACTTCATTACTTCAGACATACAAACTTACACCGCGTGTTGGACTTTCTCCATTATAAAAAACGTGACTTGATAATAATAAAAACCTATATAGATACATATAATAGGTAATACCAAATTAAAAGGTAATCGGTGGCAACGACAGGGTCCAGCTAACCTACACAGACCGATAGCGCTTTGATAAAACAGAAACTAGCAGAATGCTTTTCTCATAGGCATTTCTCTTGCTGCAGAGAGATTCATAGAAGAGTCTGAACATGATATAATCTAGCTTCATAGGTGATATATGCTAATAAATATGCCTACAAGTACGGCTGTCTGTTTGAGACACGTAACGTTAAAGCTCTTAAACGCATTTGTTTAGTTTACTCCTACATATTTCATATATATTTCAAAAACATGTGTGTTAAGAACAAAGCTTATCTTACGCTAAAAGACACCATAAACAGGAAGCACGTTTTCCTCACCAGTTCGGACGTCTTCCTTAACCGCTGACGCTGTAAGTATTTCCTCCAATGAGGTGCCAACGATGAACAAACAAACCAATCGTGTTTGTAAGGGGCGGGATTGTTTCGTGCCCTTGAAGATGTGTCGTTTGACGCTGTTCGTGTCCACCAAAGACACGTTTTAGTGTCTATTTAATATACCGAGTGGTCAGAGAATTCATATAAAGAAAAGAGATGCCATAACTTACGTAGAAACAAAGTTATAGATAAGAATCTCCTGTTTAAGTGAAATCTTTTGAAATTATTATTAGGCAAGTTTCTTATACAGAAGTGTAAATGGTCGAAGTATGGAGGACGAAACCTGCAAAAACAATTAATTAATTAATTAATTAGTTAATTAACTATTTAACAAATCCACAAATTCTTGCATAGAACAATAAATAAATAAATACCCAAGTAAATAAGTAAATAAATCCATAAATTAAACATTATGTATATAATGTACATTATGTATACAATATATATATATATATATATATATATATATATATATAATTATTTTTATAATTATATATTAATATTATCCCTGCATAAATAAATATATAAATCGTGCAGGCAAATTAATAATGAAATAAATTATACAGATGTTGGGGGAATAAGAAACCCTAAACCCCCCTTCCCCCTTAACCGCACTATTAATCATTTATATATTTATTTATGCAGGAGTTTGTTTATATATACATTTATTTATTTGCATATTTATTTATTGTGTTATTAATGCAGGAAACTGTGTATTTATTTATTTGTTCATTTATTTATTTGCGTATTAATTTATTGTTTTTGTAGGTTTTGTCCATATCGGAGAGGATCCCTACAACTCCCATTTCAAGGCTGATTTAAAAATGTATTTTAAAACACCTAAAGGACGTAAAGCAAAGCAACGAGAACTGTAAATATACTCCAAACACGAAACTCATCTTCATTCATTCGTTTTCTTTTCAGCTTAGTCCCTTTATTAATCTGGGGTCGCCACAGCGGAATGAACCGCCAACTTATTCAGCATGTGCTTTAAGCAGCAGATGCCCTTCCAGCTGCAACCCATCACTGGGAAATATTATTATTATGTTTAAATTGTTCAATATTCAAATGGCCAAATTCTGACAGAGGTACGTTGAAAGTGCTGCTCGGTTTGTTATTTGCCTAATAAATGACACAATAGGCTAGAGTTTTTAATTTAAAACTTTAGCAGATTTAATTTCCCCCTAATAATATATATTTAATAAATTTGCATTTTTAAAAAAATCTTTTTTTATTTATATTTCTTTATTCTACATTTTAGGAAATATTTACATATATATTACATATATTACAATATATTACTAAATATATTACATCAAATATATATTATATTATATATTAAATATATTATATCAAAAACTGTGGTTACGATGGCCATCCGACAAGCTAATCCAGCTAAAAATATGCAGTAATTAAATAACATTTTACAATACAAAAACATACATGTTAGGAGGTAATTATAAATAAAATACAAATATACAAAATGTACATATGTAATATTTAAATGAATACATTATCCCTTTGTTTGCCCGCTCTACTAAATGGTTGACCATGTTTTTACTAGAAAATACGGTAAAGATAAAAGTAAATTCTAGTTTTCAGGTATTCACTATTTAGGTACAGATATTGAATAATCAACACTTCATAGTCTTCATTGTAGATTATTTAATCTTTATTAAAGTTACAAAAAATCTCTTGTGGCCGCATGTTATAAAATTTGAAATATTGAAATATGTCACAGTCACAGGCCTTAAAGAGACAGTTTACTCAAAGATTAAAATGTACTCCCTATTTACTCACACTTCACTTGTTTCAATACTATTGGAGTTATTAAATTATATTCATTTTGTGTTCATTTAAAGAAAAAGAAAACTCAAAAATGTTTGAAACAAGTGAAGGGTGTAATGAAAATGGTAATGTTTTTTCTTCATATTACTTTATTCTAAATTTTAGGAAATATTTACATATATACTACAATATATTACTAAATATATTACATCAAAAATTGTGGTTATGACAGCCATCCGACAAGCTAATTCAGCTAAAAATATGCAGTAATTAAATCTCATAATTTAATAGAAAATTAAGTGAATACCTGCAATGAAGTTCACATTTTGGGGAAAAAAAGAACCGCCTCTTTCACCAGGCTGGCTACAGGCCTGATATAAATAAATCAATTACATGAAACAACCTGGTTATTTCGGGCTACATCTCAATACCTCAACTGAAACAGATCATTTTTAATACAATGTCCATTTTGATAATCTTAACTTGAACAATATCCACCTAAAAATCATCCATATTTCTGAATTCCTTTAAATATTTTTTTACTTTAAGTCAAATATCAAATTCCTTGACTTTCTGACTAAAAAACTGCATTTTCATGACATCTAATACACAAAACAGGTCGCAGTTGAGCCTATAGTAACTTCAAAATAATACTATGTTCAAAAAACACACATTTAGCATGGTTTAAATAAGCAAGCCATAACTGTCTTGAAATCAAGAGTCATCTGGTCACCCTTGCTATGAACTTGAATGGGCTTAATAATATAAACTGGACTCAAGTATGGTCATTACCTCAAAATGTTTTTATTAAAAAATAAGGCTAAAGAAATGTCTTTTAAAGTACTTCATAGAGTTTATCCCACAAAAATATTTCTACACAAATTTAAAATCGATATCGAGTTAAAATGCGGGTTTTGTGAAAGCTTTAATGAAACTATTTCACATTTATTTTGGTCTTGCCAACATACCCGACTTTTTTGGATTAATGTTGAAGCCTTTATTACTCATAATATTTTAAAATCATAAACATGTGATTTTGGGTTATTAAGTGAAGGATCGCTCTTTAAAGGATGCTGGTTTTATTATAAACTTTATTTTATAATTATGTAAATTTCACATACATAAATCCAAGTTTTCCAAAAGCAAACCTCTCTTCATGGTGCTAGAAAAAGAAATTCAAACATATATAAAAGTGATCCTAAAGTCTAAAAATAAAAAAGCAATTTAAACAATTAATATATGCTCCTCTTTTAATATTTTTGCATAAAATTGTTTGTATACATGCATTAAAGCGCATTTAATAACTCCTGTTAATATCTAAGATTGGAAAATATGCGTAATATATTTGTATGTAATTTGATAATTATGTACCCTCTCCTTCCTCCGGGTGCTCCGGTTTCCCCCACAGTCCAAAAACATGCGGTACAGGTGAATTGGGTAAGCTAAATTGTCCGTAGTGTATGTGTGTGAATGAGAATGTATGGATGTGTTTCCCAGAGATGGGTTGTGGCTGGAAGGGCATCCGCTGTGTAAAACAAATGCTGGATAAGTTGGCGGTTCATTCCGCTGTGGCGACCCCGGATTAATAAAGGGACTAAGCCGAAAAGAAAATGAATGAATGAATGAATGTACCCTCTCCTTTCGCTTATTTATTTATTTATTTTTCTCTTTTTCTCATTTATTTTATTTTTGTTAAGAAATGTGACTTTGTTGTAATTTTGTTGTATATGAAATCTGTGTACATGTTGGTTCTTGTTAATAAAAAAAGGCAAAATCAAAAAAAAAATAATAATAATTAAAAAAAACAAACTTAAATGGGCGTTCTCATTGGTTATCAGCTGATAGATATGGGCCAGTAGGGGCCTTCCATCCCTTCTGCGCCTACTGGTAGGTTCAGAAGGCTGTTATCATCCATCTACACGGATAATCAGCTATACTCATAGACGACTCGAGAGCGTCGCGATCGCGCAGTTTTTCCAGTTAACATTTTCAGGTAAGATCATTGAAATGAGCATGTAAGTTGTAATTAATAAGTCAATAAGCGACAACAACACAGAAAATGTGTTTGAAGGTGGCGTGACATGAGTGTTGACATGTAATAACCGTGTTGCAACTGCGTTATATATTAGGTTATAAGCCTGTGGTTATTTTATATGATTTATGTGAGCATTAACGTTGTTAGTAGGCTTTTATCACACTTTCTGGTCCCGGTAAGCGAAACAGCGTATCATAACATCCGGTTCCGACGCAAACAACGGAGGAAAGAAACAATGGCTGAGTCGTCTCGTCGTTATTGCAGCGATCCCGGCTGCTCCAACTAAATAAACGACACACTTACCTCAGTTTTCACGGTTTACTGAAATACAGAAGGACCGAGGAAATAATGGGTGAAATGAATGTTCTTCGTTTCAAGTTATATGCCGGAGTACGTCCATGTGCAGTATGCGCTCCAAGGTGGAGATCATCTTGTTTTATCAACTATTAGAGGTCTTAGTTTTATTATGATGTGTAATTATAAGCCTTTGACTGCCTGCTCTACCAAATGGCCCACCATGTTTTCACAGTTATAAATAATCACTGTTCTTTAAAGATTGACTGTTTTAAATAATGGTTTACACTCAGCGTTGTTGGTTTAGGAAGGAAATCAAACAAACATAATCCTGTTGCAATATTCACTTGATTTTGGTTTATTGTAAAACAACACATGTTCTCCCCGTGGTTGCGTGGGTTTCCTCCGGGTGCTCCGGTTTCCCCCACAGTCCAAAGACATGCGGTACAGGTGAATTGGGTAAGCTAAATTGTCCGTAGTGTATCTGTGTGAATGACAATGTATGGATGTGTTTCCCAGAGATGGGTTGTGGCTGGAAGGGCATCCGCTGCATAAAACAAATGCTGGATAAGTTGGCGGTTCATTCTGCTGTGGCGACCCCAGATTAATAAAGGGACTAAGCCAAAAAGAAAATGAATGAATGAATGATGTAAAACAACAAGAAATGTTAAATGAGAATCGGAAATATTTTATGGCATACTTAAAAAAATAAGGATGATGAAGTGTTCAAAAATGATTTAAATTTTATTTTAATAAATTGCTCTTACACTTCATATATGTTTGTAAGGTTTACTCAAGTCTGTAAACATACTTCAGCTCCTACTCGCTGTAAAAACAGGTATTCGTTGTCGTGTTCAGTGTTTGTACACATTTCTATTAAAGTATTTCAGTTTTCCACTACATACTCAATTTTAAAGTTGCAAATATCTTCAAAGCAGTTTCTGGATCTCCAGCTTAAAGTTAGTTCATCTTCCAGTTTATTTTGTTCCTCCGCTTTGATTATTTTTATTATTTATTTAAAGAACAGCATATAACATTTTACAAAACCAAAAATATACATGCCAGGGGGTAATTATAAATAAAATACAAATATACAAAATGTACATATGTAATAATTTAAAAAATGCATTTTCCCTTTGATTGCCCGCTCTACTAAATGGTTGACCATGTTTTGACTGTTTAATAATGAAATACTGGTTTACACACAGCATTGTTGGTTTCCAAAGGAAATCAAACAAACATAATCCTGTTGCAGTACTTCATTTGATTTTGATTTATTGTAAAACAACAAAAAAACATGTTATATGAGAATATGAAATATTTTATGGCATACTTCAAAAAAATAAAGATGATTTAGTGTTCAAAAATGATTTGTTTTGATTATTAAAAAAAAATTGGTAAGGTTTACTCAAGTCTGGAAATATACTTTAGCTCCTACTCGCTGTAAAAACAGGTATTCGTTGTCGTGTTCAGTGTTTGCCCACATTTCTATTAAAGTATTTCAGTTTTCAACAACATATTCAAATTTTAAAGTTGCAAATATCTTCAAAGCAGTTTCTGGATCTCCAGCTTAAATTTAGTTCATCTTCCAGTTTATTTTGATCCTCCGCTTTGAATTTTTTATTATTTATTTAAAGAACAGGGGGTAATTATAAATCAAATACAAATATACAAAATGTACATATGTAATAATTAAATAAATAAATTATCCTTTTGATTGCGCACTCTATCAAATGGTTCACCATGTTTTGACTGTTATAAATAATAACTGTTAAAGACATTTAAAGAGTGGCTTTTTTAAATAATGGTTTACACACAGCATTGTTGGTTTACAAAGAAAATCAAACAAACATAATCCTGTTTCACTACTACACTAGATTTTGGTTAATTATAAAACAACAAAAAAAAAACATGTTAAATGAGAATCTGAAATATTTTATGACATACTTCGAAAAATTAAGATGATTTAGTGTTCAAAAGTTATTTATTTTTAGTATCTTTTTTAAAAATTGCTCTTACACTTAATTATTTCAGATTTTTCATGGTAAATGTATTCCAGGGTTCAAACGGTCATGAAAAACCTGCAAAATTCATGGATTTTTGACATGGCGTTTTCCAGGCCTGGAAAAGTTTTGGAGAAAACCCACAAAGTTTTGGAAAAGTGATGGAAATTAGTTTAACAAATATCTGTATACATGAATTTGGGCTGCGCAGTATTGGAAAAATCTGGCATTACGATATTTTGTATTTCTGTGATATATATTGCGATGCGAATACAATTTCACCAGATGATTTAACAGGTTTATTTAAATATAAATAGGGGGAATTTGTAGAGGAGTGAATCTCGGATAATATATAACAAATATATGACAAGCATAGATAAATAAAATGCAGTAAAGATAAAAGTGAATTCTAGTTTTCAGGTATTCGCTATTCAGGGGCAGATATTGAATGATCGACACTGCACGGTCTTCATTGTAGATTGTTTCATCTTTATTAAAGTTACAAAAAAATCTCTTGTGGCTGGATGTTATTCATTCATTCATTTTCTTTTCGGCTTAGTCCCTTTATTAATCCGGGGTCGCCACAGCGGAATGAACCGCCAACTTATCCAGCATTTGTTTTACGCAGCGGATGCCCTTCCAGCCACAACCCATCTCTGGGAAAGGCTGGATGTTATAAAAATTTAAATATGTTGACACAGTCACAGGCCTTAAAGAGACAGTTTACTCAAATATTAAAATGTACTCCCTATTTACTCACACTTCACTTGTTTCATTACTAAAGGAGTTATGAAATTATATTAGTTTTGTGTTCTTTAAAAAAAAGAAAAGTAAAGAAAACTCCTAAATGTTTGAAATAACTGAAGGGTGTAATGAAAATGGTAAGTACTTTTTGGGTGAACTATCTTTAAAAATTTCTGTTATGGATGTGATGGATGTGACATTTCCACTTGTGAGATTTTGGTAAATCAAATATAATTGTTTGAAAACATTGACCGAGACATTTTTGAGTATTTGTACAGCACTGTAAAATACAAGAATACACAAAACAAATTAGAAGGGTTTCGCTATTTATGATGACAACTTAATTTTTTCATGGCAAGGTTGACATTTGCGTGGAATTGCTCATATGTAGACATTACATGAAACATTACGTCATGAAAATGTACTTGAAAGTTCTGGAAAAGTCATTTAAGTAGTAAAAATGTGTATGAATCCTGGTATTAACTCTTGTACTTTTACCATAAACCGACATATCAACCATTAGCCAAGGGTTGATGTTTTAGAAATTATGGGATGTGTTGCAAAAAAAATGCATTTAGTGTGTTAACTGGTGATATTAGGAGTTTTTTTTCTTGGTGGGGTAGTTAAAGGGATAATATAGACAAAATTCCAGTTAAGTTATCTGCCTTCCACAAACAAGTGCTCTCATCATGGTCATATTATCCCCTCATAATTTCTTGTTAATGAAAGCCCTTTGTTTGTGGATGTAAAAAAGCATATGCAACATTGATGGAGCGTGTGGATGACAGAGTGTGCATTCGCAAATAATATTGAGACAATGATCATCCCATAAAGTCACAAGTCTGCCTGTTAATGAAAACATTAATAACCTTTTTCTCCGTTCACCATTTCAGGTTGCAAGGTGTTCTGTGGTAAGTTTGTTTTATAGTCATGCTCTATATGTCTGTGCTGAAAAATGCAAAATTGGGCTATTTAGAGAGAGGGCCGGTTCACAAATCTATCTGTTTATGTCCTAGGTTGAAGATGGCCAAGAGAGGTAAGCCTTACAGTTGCTAATCTAGAAGCATTAGACAAGTGTTTCTGAGAACGATGGTACACTGTAAAACCCAAGGTAACCCAAACCATTTGAGAAAACCGATTGCAGCAAACCATTTAAGTTCAAAAACGAATCCTAATGAGCACTGTGAAATGAATCCGTTTGAGTAAACGAAACAATTTGAGCACAGTAAAACTTAATAAATGAGAAGAACTCAAACCAACTGAGTACTGTAAAACACAATTAAGTTAAGGCAACTCAAATCGTTTGAGGAAAACCGATTGCTACAAACCATTTGAGTTAAACTAATCTATATGAGTACTGCGAACTTACTCCATTTAAATTGAAGTAATGAGGAATGTAATAAACTAATTACCTTCAACACTGAGTTCAAAACTCTTTTCAAATAAGTAGAATTAACTTTCAGTAAATTTTGAGTTAGCTACACTCATTTCATTTGATGAAGTTGACTGTTGTGTTTTACAGTGTATGATCTGCAACACTGTATTTTTAACGCTATCTCACGAGCAATTCGTAACTTTTTAAAAAGTGGCTAATTCGTATGAATTCGTACGATTTAATTCGTACATTTCAGTACGATTTGCTAATCAACCAATGACGGTTGTGTTTAGGGGTGGGGTTAGGTGCCACTCCTCCTTTTTAAAATCGTACATTTTCGTACGACTGAACTCGTACGAATTCGTATGAATTAGCCACTAAACTGCCAAAACGTAAAATACTTACGTTTTCTCGTGAGATCAGGCTGGTATTTTTGCTATTACTGATTACTGACTAGCTTTTCTTGTCTTTGTTTTAATTCAACAAGAGAGAACACACATTAACGCAGAGCAAAGGGAGACCTTGATATCTTTTTTTCAGGAGGGAATGAAGCATGTCGGCTCGCCGTTAATAACAAGAGCTGCATCAGCTATGGGTTTGGACACCACTGTCATAGAAGTAAGGTTGACTTTTAGTGCTACACTAACAATCAAAATGTCAAATAAATATAGCATTCTGCTGAACTGCTTGTATACATTAAGTGTTTTGTTAACATTCGGTTTAATTGGTGCTCAATCCTGTTCCTGGAGATCTGCTATAAAGTTCAGCTCCAACCCTGATCAAGCAGACTTGAACCAGATAAATAATGGCTGTTTCTCAGTATGCGTTCTTCAGCGATCTTGCGTCTTCTCATGTTCTCGTGTTGCGTCTTCTTGCGTTCTCGTGTAACGGCATCATCAACCACCAAAGTTCAGTTTCAAAACTCAAGAACAGAGGACGCATGCAAGTTCTCACATCTGTTCTTGAAATCCAGAATGAACCGTTGTAGACTTGAGCACTAAATTTGCGCTAGAAGTCCCAGAATTCATTGCGGCTGAATTTTATATACCTCATTTTAGGAAAATAAGAGATACCCCCACCCCCCTTCAAAAAAATAAAATAAATAAAAATCCCCAAAATGACTAAATATGTTAGTCTGGAGATGTTTCATTATAAATAAACAGGTGAAACAGTCAGTAATATGTTTTTTCATTTTTATTATTATTATTTGCAAAGGGTGCCACGGTGGCGTAGTGAGTAGCACGTTCGCCTCACAGCAAGAAGGTCGCTGGTTCGATCCCCGGCTAGGCCAGTTGGCATTTCTGTGTAGAGTTTGCATGTTCTCCCCGTGGTTGCGTGCGTTTCCCTTCGGGTGCTCCGGTTTCCCCCACAAGTCCAAAGACATGCGGTACAGGTGAATTGGGTAAGCTAAATTGTCCATAGTGTATGTGTGTGAATGAGAATGTATGAATGTGTTTCCCAGAGATGGGTTGTGGCTGGAAGGGCATCCGCTGCGTAAAACAAATGCTGGATAAGTTGGCGGTTCAATCCGCTGTGGCGACCCCGGATTAATAAAGGGACTAAGCCGAAAATGAAATGAAATGAAATTATTTGCAAAGGATAGATTTAATTTTATATATTAGAAAAATCTGTAAATAAATTAGCAAAAAGTTTAACCTATTCAAAAAGCAGCGAATGAATCTCTTACTTGTTTCGTTGGATTACATTAAATAACATAGGTGTCACTTTTTAAAAATGCACAAATCTATAAATGTAAGCATTCAGTTACTTTCCTAACTTTTTATGCTCATTTAAGACAAAATTTGTTGTATTTAAAAGAAAACCCATCATGATTGACATGTTTAGATGTTGTTGTTGTTGTTATTATTATAATTATTATTATTGTTAAGTGTATATGTCTGTATTCAAACACACACCTTAAACCCAGACTGTCCACTTTCACTCCACTTCGAATCGTGTGTACAGAATCCGTTTGGGGAAAAAGCTTCTATTTTTCACCATGGAGCACGTCTGACAGTCACGACATGAACTGACTATTTTGAGGATTGCATAGTAGGGACAACGGTGCCTGTAATTGAAAGGAAAGGGAATCCCGCCGTTTTTATATTTATTTCAAAGTGTGTTCATGCCTAAATAAAATGAAAGCACAGAACATATTCACATTTAAGAGGAAGCGGTGTCCCCCGATGGTTCGGCAGTATGGTTTGTGTATAGGGAGGATCGACTCTTTAATGTTTATTGTCACCCCTCATAGAAAGATATTAGATATAGAAAGACATAGATTTAAAATATGGCAAAATACCTTTATGGGATTATAGCAGGATTAGGCAACCCCTGGTCTAATACGTTCGTTATTCTTTCTTTTTCAGAACTGGATCGGTAATTACAAAAGATCGATAATTACAAAAGCTTCCTCTGAGCCCCGGCCATCAAAGGCCAAAGCTCATATCAGAGAGCTGTCGCCTTATAATCTCTTTTGTAGAGATGTATTGAGAAACAAAGGTGAGAGACAATATTTAACGGATGCTTTTCACTTTTTATACTAAATGGTTTGTCATTGTTGTGCATAGCAGCAGCCCCGTTTACATCAGGGCTTTACAAGGGTCGGAAATAGATTTTCAAGGTAGTATTTGGCAAGTACTTCACTCAGCAAGCTGCATTCATCAGTGTAAAGCCCTGTTTACTCTAATATGTTTTAAAACGCATAAGTTTTGCTACAGTTACACCGTCCGTCCACTAGGGCTGGGCGATACTGCAAAATTTAGTATCGATTCGATACCAAGTAAATACAGGGCCAGTATCGCCGATATCGTTACCGATACTTTTACATTAAAAAGCATGCACTTAAACCTAAATGTACTTTTCTGTAGGGGAGAACAGTGTGTGATAATTTATGAGTGGAGTGCTCTCAAAGCAGCTATAATTAAATGCACATGTAAAAACCCAGGACAATTTTTGAACACTTTTAAGCCAAATAAAAACTATTTTATTATCTTAACGATCTGGACTTGCAAACACAAACTTATTATTAGAGAACAATGATTTTTTTTTAGACTTTCCTTCAGTCTGGGGTTTGTTTTTAAGTGTTTTGTCCTACTAACACACTACAGCAAAAGATAACTGATTTAAAATCCTCTTTTAGCTGATGAAAAACCTACTGTTCTAATCATGTATCAAAATAATTCTTATAGATAGCAGGTTTTAATGTGCTGGATAGCCTGATGATGAAAGTTTTCATTTTGCTTTTTTTTTTTTTTCAAATTGGCATCAACTAATACAGAAAGTCCTATATAACTGAAATATTAATTTCACCACTGCAGCTAGCTACCCACATATTTATTGCCTCTCCGAAACGACTCGGCCAGTGACCTCTGTCTCAAGCCGCCTTTCCACTGCACACGACATTTGGACACGACTGTCGGATTACGCCCCCTTGTGGCAGTCGCACAGTATTTTCAGTGTTGTGGGGCACCATGGGGGAGACGCTGATAACTCGCAGTGTCCGAAATTAAAGACTCTCACAGTGTACGAAATAGGAGTGCAAGAGCAAGAGCCTTTATTATCCGTGTGTTCACCATGGTTGAATGAATGAATGAATAAATGAATACTGAAACTCATAGGCCGCTAAAAATGTCTATAATAATATTTTTATTACTCATTTATGAATAGAAATGTTTTTTTTTTAATCCAGACTTTTTCTGATTCAAAAAAATAACGAAAAAACCCTATTTCTCATCTCGCGCGCACGGACTTGCTTGGACAACACTGAAATACATTACTTCCGGTCGGCCAGTCGCATACGGTCTAGTCGCAGGAGTTCAAATATTTCAACGGATCCGCGGCTCAAATCGGATCCGAATTTCCCGCATACGGAGATGATCGGAACTCCACGCAGCTCCCGGACTACTCTCTATTGGAAATGAATGACTTCCGGTCTGTCGCTTGTCGTTTGTCGTGTGCAGTGGAAAGGCGGCTTCAGGGCTGGCACTGCTGGGGGTCTGTCTGGAGGATTTGCCTCCTCTTCTCTCCTTTTTTGCAGCTCGGCGTTCTCTTTTTCATGTTTTTCTGTGTTATGTGTTTGTGTAGATTTGTGGTGTCGCCACAGTATCGAATAGACTACAAACATCTCAGTTTGCAATATTTTTGTTTACTGCAGTAAAATAACTCCAAACAGCGCTCCTCTTTCTGTCCGTCATCTCAAAACAGCAAAAAGTGCTCGCGCTTTGGCGCTGCTGAGTCACGTGATGAAAGGACAACTAGAGCAGAGAGGAACAACAGTGCATACGAGTTATAAAAGGAGTGGGGTATTTAGAGACATGTCCGCTCTTTTATGAAATAGGAGCACTGCACTTTAGCGTAAATTAAATAAAAGTATCGATCTCGGAAGGCTACTATCGATCCGATATCAATACCAACGTTGGTATCGATACTAGCGATATTAGGATCGATCCGCCCACCCCTACCGTCCACACTACCCTGGAGTTTTCGAGCCCTCAAAATGGATAATTTTGAAAACGCTGAAGAGGCTGTGTGTGAGGCTCCGTGTCAGTGTGGATGAGGGAAAGCGGACATCTGAAAATGAATGCATGACTGCAGACATTCGCTTACCTGATTGGGGCTTTTTCCTCAATATCAAGTAGCCTACACAAAGTTCAGTCTTGCGACTTTTCCTTAAGTTCAGACTTCACAAGTTTGATATGGAAAACAAACTCCCGAGGACACGTCAGGGAAATCTTTAAAGGGAACAGTGTAGGCTACTTCATAACGTCATTCGCATCACTCTGGCTACGTTGTTTCGCTATCTCAACTATAAAATGAAAACATGAGATGAGGAACTGGCTATTTTCATTTTGATATTAACTTAACAGACACTAAAAATGTTGAGGCATCATGTAGCTGCATATTTATATGACCATCATCTTCACTGTATGCATATTTAGAACAAAACTGAGCCTATAGCATAACTGCCTCCTGTCATTTTCATTGAAAATATGAAGCATACCCTGTCTCTTTTGCTGAATATTAGTTTTAATAATCAACAGTGGCCATTATTAAAGTATAACGTACAATAAGTTTATAAAATATTGGGAATGAAGGCAAGCAATCAAAATAATATATTAACTTTTATCTTTGCGCTCAGCCAAAACGCAATACCTAATACTTAGTACCTAGTAATAGATTCAAAAGACCAAAGAGTCGTTAGGTAGAGATCAGATGAATGAAATATCATGTTTAATAAATATAGTGCAATGAAATCCAGCCGAAGATCCTTAAAGGGTCACGAAACACCAAAACACATTTTTCGAGCTGTTGACAGTCATATATGTGTCCCATGCTGCTATAAACTCTATTAGGACACATATAATTGACTAAAAAGTGAAAATTGGTTGATTTTGCGTTATTTCGAGCAAATTCGTTCTTCCGGTTTGAAACTAATTTTTGAAGCTGCGTCACTCCGATGAGATCCTTGCGTGTATTCCCACGTGGAGAGTGGACGTACCGGCCAGTGCATCGTGATGTCTCTGAGCGTGCAGCATTGATTCATGAGAAAGACTTGGTTCAAACCAATCAGAACGCTCTAATGTGTATGCGGTGCAACTTCATTAATATGCATGATAGCTTCGAAGATTGTTTACCTGCTACAGTGTTCAGATGGCAGAGAGACACTACGTCATGTTGCCAAAACAGGTGGAAGAAGAAGAATTGTTTGCAGACACAGGTCACCAGTGTTGTGTTTATAAACATGCTCTAACGAAAGTTTTGCTTTCATTTCCCCGCTCTGAGAGCACAACTGGACTCACGGTGGATTACAGCGCACGCGACAGAAATGTGTTTTTAGGGACATTTTTACCCGAGAGCTTTCCGCATCTGGAATAGGTGAAATCCCGATTTGCTGCTCGTCTCCTTTTCAAAAAACAGCCGCGGTCCGGTTGGTGTTGATTGTCCTGTCTCTACAGATGTGGTAAGTGAGAGAATGCTGCTCTCCGAGTGTAAACATATAAACACCCTAATCAAACGGTTACCGTTGTGTAGAATTTTCGCCGCCTTTTGTGACAGGATAGTCTAAACACACACGGCTTTCTGATGCTGCTTAGCGAGGGCGTGTAAGTTACTGAGAAATGCGGAGGGTTTTATTTTCTAACATACGCCGTGCGGTCTAACACACTCCATTAAATCTGCACTCCTCGAGCAGTTACTCACATTTAATATCTCTTTTGTCACGAGGGACACGCAGGAAATCTTCCTGAGTAAAAGTAAAAGTGCCAAACTGCAGTTAAAGTTGAGAAATTAATAATTTGGCAAATAATTCGATGACTGATGTCAATGTAAACAGTCACTGTCTTTCTCCTCTGCGTCTGTGTGTGTGTTACCTGCTTGAAAATCAGTGCGTGCCCAAACGGAAACTCTCATTTTTATGCAAAACTTCCCTCTTTCCCTCCCCCGACACTCCCACCTAAACAGAGCTGGACACACCCACTTTCCTGAGCTTTTCCAGACTGTAGGTGTGAACACCCTGCTGAGACAAGGGGGTTTCGTGGCCCTTTAATGAACTGTCCGATGTGCGCTGCTCTCATCTGGGGAGATGTGCTCAAAGCGCCCGCTGACTGCCTGGAGATCAAACGTGCACATACGCTGCAGCGCATGACAGTGTGTGTGTGGTCAAGTGATGTACGTTTTCAGCGGTGTAGTGTGGACGGAGAGCTGTTCAGAAACTCTAGGTGAAACGCCAGTGTGGACGTGGATCGTTTTCATTATAAAATGCCGTTTTAAAACTAAAACGTATTAGTGTAAACGGGACCTTAGACTGCTGTGTGTCTTAAAAAGAATCATCAGGTCATCTTCTTTACATGTTATCTTGTTATAACAGAGTTGGTACAGAGAAATAGGTTTCACAACCCAAGTAAATTAGTGTGTTGGACAGATTTCCGTTGTATGAATTTACTTTAAAAAAGAGATGCTGACTCTAAAGTGATACGTTTTCTGTGCATCTATTTTGTCTTTAGGCACAATGAACGATATCAAGGGCAGGTGGGCCACGTTGGGGGAAGATGAAAAACAGAAATACATTGAAGAGGCAGCAGCACTGAGGGCACATGGGCAGGTCCTTAGCCCTGAAACGAGGGATGCCCGAATTAAAATGCACCTTAAGAAGCTAAAGTTAGAGGTTTGGAAAGAGGCTTCATTTGTTAGAGTATTTGATGCAATGATTGAAAGCAATTGTGATGTGAGCAGAACGTTTTGACAGAAATGGATTGTTCATCTGTAGATTTTTCTTTTATTATTTTAAATGGATTGTTATCAAATAAACATTCCAGCTGATTTTTGTTTTCAAGGCTATCAACATCAAATTCTCACATTGAGAGTGTGGTGTGAGTTTTTTTATTTTAAGTAAATTCCAACTGGTTAAGCCGAGCCCTGTTTCAGAAAGGAGGTTAAGTGTAAACTCAGAGTATGTTAACCCTGAAATGAAAGAAACTCGGTTTTCTGTTTCAAAACGGCAGGTTTGTCAAACTCAAGATAGCAGGGTAAGTCAAGCCTGTTTTTGAAAGAGAGGTTTATTCAGAGTCAGTTACTGTGGAAACTTAATCTGTGAATCTAACCTGGTCAGGAGCAGGGTTATTCTCTATAGTCTTTACAGTTTCTGTCGGTCTCCTGTTCCACATACTTCTTGCATTAAGCCCCGGTCAGATCACACGATTCTTATTGTGGGTTACGAAAGTCACTTTGTCAGTTTATGCGATTTTTTCTTGATAAAATCTTCACTTGTCATGGGTAGGGCCAGACGGAATCTGCGGACATTTTTTGCTATTTCTGTGGAGTATTTTGTTAAAAATCTGCGGATTTATGCGGAATGATTTTAGGAAAATCATAACTTAAAATTTTATATATGAAATAAAAAGTAATACCTTTTTAACTTTTATTTAATGTTTTCAATGCAAATCCAATTAGATGCACTTTATTTGGTAAACAAAGCAAGTCTCTCGTATAAAATCTCTACTAAAAGACAGAAAATAGCACTTTACATTTTTACACTGTACATATTTACACTGTATTGTAAATAAATCATATGAATATTTTCATAGTAGTCAATATTATTGCTGAAATTAATTTGAAAACTGAATAAATATAAATTTACACACATTTACACCAGTAAATAAACAGAATCAATGATGGGAAAAAAATCTGCGGAATTCTGTGCGCGCAGATTCCGTGTGGCCCTAGTCATGGGTAACAAATTTAGCCTCAAGCCCCGGTCAGATCACATGAATTTGTTTGCTTTCATTTTCTCATCTCACTTTCGGCAAGTTTAGGCGAAGCGTTTAATAAGGAAACCCATGGCAGGAAAATACACATTTAAATTTCAAAGAAAATATCTTCATATATCAAAAGGAATCATATGTTTGATCACATTCATGTCGTTAGGAATACCCTCAAATAATGTAGTTAGCTGCCTGCAAGCATCACTGTTTATTGAAATTGAAATAAGATAAGAAATAACCATTGCTACTGTTATAGCAACACTTGTGACTGATTTGGGAAATAACGCTCGTCGTTGACGTCACAGGATGACTGATCGTGAAGGAACGTGTAGTCTGGCACATTTGTTACCCACGACAAGTTTAGGTTATATGTAGGGCCAAACAGAATCTGCGGACATTTTTTGCCATTTCTGCGTAAAATTTTGTTACAAATCTGCGGATTCATGCGGAATGATTTTGGGAGTATCATAAGTAAAATCTTAATATATGCAATAAAAAGTAATACCTTTTTAAGTATTATTTAATGCTTACAATGCAAATCCAATTAGATCCATTTGGTAAACAAAGCAAGCCTCTCGTATAAAATCTCTACTAAAAGACAGAAAATAGTACTCTACAAACTGTATTGTAAATAAATCACATGAATATTTTCATATTAGTCAATATTATTATTGAAATTAATTAAAAAACTGAATAAATATAAATGTACACACATTTACACCAGTAAATAAACAGAATCAATGATGGGCTGGAAATCTGCTGAATTCTGCGTGCGCAGATTCCGTGTGGGCCTAGTTATATGCATTCTTGTTTTGTCAGATTTGTTCTAGAAACTATGCAGTAGCCTATTTTATGTAATTTAATGCAAGTACATCTGAAATAACTTCAAAATTAGGCCAATTCCCCATTTTTTCAAGTGAAAAGTTTATAAATGTCACACATTACATTACTCGTTTTTTTTGTTACACTTAAATATTTAAACACTTTAAATATTTTAAATGTAAACTTTATCTTGAGCAGCTATGTTTCCTCACATTTTTCAGATGTTGACTCATAATATCTGCGCTTCATTCATAGTGCCTTTCTGCAGTCACAGTGTGCACACTTAACTCTGAATCAGTTTACTCAGACTTCATTGACCTAACTCAGATCAGCTGTTCTGAAACCGAAAACTCTTGAATTTTTAATCTCTCGGTAAGTCAACTCAGAGTTCAAGTTTACACTCTGAGTTGGTTGAACCTCCTTACTGAAACAGGCCCCTGGTTTATTTAGATTAAGGTGGTCAATTGAAGCATTAGTAGTCTCAAATTGCTAGAGTCAAATTATTAGTTGGATATTGGACTCTATGTGGGCGCCACGGTGGCCTAGTGGTTAGCACGTTCGCCTCACAGCAAGAAGGTTGCTGGTTCGAGTCCCGGCTGGGTCAGTTGGCATTTCTGTGTGGAGTTTGCATGTTCTCCCCGTGGTTGCGTGGGTTTCCTCCGGGTGCTCCGGTTTCCCCCACAAGTCCAAAGACATGTGGTATAGGTGAATTGGGTGGGCTAAATTGTCCGTATAGTGTATGAGTGTGAATGTGTGTGTGTGGATGTTTCCCAGGGATGGGTTGCGGCTGGAAGGGCATCCGCTGCGTAAAAATATGCTGGATAAGTTGGCGGTTGATTCCGCTGTGGCGACCCCGGATTAATAAAGGGACTAAGCCGACAAGAAAATGAATGAATGAATGGACTCTATGTAAACATAGCTGATGTATAGTTAATGTACCCCTGGTGGTCACTGAACACTTATTTTCGTATGTCCCCTATTCCTGTTATGAGCTGTTTTTTTTATCGTGTGTTGGATTTCAAAAAGTAGGTTTCATCTATTTTGTGTTTAATCAATGGTTACTATATTTGTTTTTGTGGCTGTCTTGTTTATCTAAATAATGTAAAGGTGTCCAAGCTTGAGGAATTGGGTGTGGAAACAGCCATTTTGTCATTTGACCGTCAAAAATCCAGCTTAGAGGTGTATGAACTGAGCAGCAAGGGAGCCACTGATTTCTTTGACTCAACGGACACAGTAACCAACTTTGCACCACATTTTAAAGGTATTGCTTATGAAAATCCACAGAAATGGACTATAATGGTGCGAATATACATTTGAAATACAGTAATTTAATACATTAATTGCTGTCTGTTTTTACATCTATAGCCAGCTCCGCAGCCGCAACACCCAGTACCAAAGATCAAGTCAGTGTGCTGGTAGGAAAAGTGCAAGATCTGTTCAACCAAAAATATAGTAAGTGTATGTTCAAATAAATTTAAGGCTCATGTAAAGAAACTGTTTATCTTGATATTCAAACGTGCCTTCATGAGTCCATGACAATATTATCAAATAATTCAATAATTTATCTAATGTGCCCATCAACCAAAAGATTATGACACCTTCCCGGAATGACTGTTTGGAGCCTGTACAATGGCAATCAGCTAGAAGGGAGAGTCACACTTGTCTGGCAGCGTAACGTGTGTTTGTGTGTGCCTGTGTCTTTCAGAGGAGGCTGGAGGTACTGGAAGGCTCCCCTATCAGTCCCTGGTGAATCAGGGCATGACCATAAAAGTTGCTGGACTGCCCAACAGTCTTACCCTCAGGAAGCCTTCCTTTTATGGAAGAAACCAATTGGAAGCCATTTTGAAAGCTGCTGATGGGATTTCATTTGAAATAAGTAAGTGACCTTAGCAGTGGTTGTATTTTGGCAGACATTTGTCTCTATGCGAAGAGGGGAAAACTAAAGAATAATACAGGCCTGCATGTATAGAGTCTTTGTGTAGTGCTGGGCCATTGCATTTCTCTCTGTCTCTTCACCCCAATTGGTCAAATCGGATGGTCGCCCACCCTGAGCCGTGGTTCTGCTTGAGGTTTCCTTTCTCTTAAATGGAAGTTTTTCCTTGCCTCTGTCACCAAGTGCTTACTCATGTTGGGTCTTTGTTAAAGGATTAGTTCACTTTCAAATTAAAATGTCCTGATAATTTACTCAACCCCATATCATATGTCCATGTCCTTTTTTGATTAGTTGAAAAGAAATTAAGGTTTCTGCTAAACAAAACCCTTAATAGTGGACTAATAGTGGACCTACTCTCTTTGAAAAATGCTGTGAGATGACTGGTTATGAATCGGCACTATATAAATAAAGTTGAATTGAAACAGATTGAGCTTAAAGGTGTCTTTGACAATTTACAACACTTTTTATTACCCTATTTCTCAGTTTCGTCATTATAATCCAACACAATTTTTAAAAAGTCACCTCTCCAGAATATCCTATAGCTGTTTAGTTGAATGTAACTAGTGACAATGGGCAATTTTAATCTTTTTCATGCTCCTCACACTACTTACTAATTCAATTCTATATATATCGTTTCTGCGAATTACTGATAAATGATGAATTTGTTTTCTACAATAATGCAAGAAGGCCAATTATTTGTTATGCTCATGCTACACAAGTGTTTTGTTTTGTTTGTTCTTATAATATCAGATGCAGCACAATGCAACCCCTCTAACATAACAGAGGGAATGTCAGAGCACATGCCTGAAGACGGTAAGCGGAGTTGTCTTTATTTTATCTTTAAATATATAACATTAAACTTAGGAAGCATAGCTTACTCGATATGTAGCTGTGGTCATTGCACAGCACATTTGACCACTGTACACGTTATTTGAAATAACCAAATTAAACCAAATTATGACATTTTCACCTTTGTGTGATGATTTAATGTCTTGAAATCAATAGACACACAGCAGAAATCAAGGTGAAATCAGTGAAAGAAATATTAGCGGCCATGTTTAATATTTCTAGTGCTCGTCATACATTTTGTCAAATGCTACAATCAGTTTTTGGTGTTGTTTAAGGTCGATCTTAAATAAAACTGCTGTTCTAAGAACCCAGCAAACAATTTTGTCTTTAATAGACGTCTAATAGACATCTAAACGTAGACAGCTTAACTAAAACAAGACTAAACTTGGACTGTAAGTGAAAATCTAATAGACATCCAAGACCAGCCCAAACCTAGACTATTCGTCAAATAGACAGATTAGACAGACTTCATATGTGTAGCCATTCACTTCTGTTTACTTGATGACTAGTCTAGGTTTGACCTATTCTTAGACTTCTATTAGATTTTCATTCACAGCCCAAATTTAGCCTTGTTTTAGCCCAGAAGACTATGTTTAGACGTCTATTAGACATCTTTTTAAAACAAAGAAAAGCTTGCAGGGAAGTCTGTTGTTGACATTTATGAATACAATACTTATCCAGGTGACATTAAACGGCACACAGTATGTAAGGTTGGTCTGATCATTTTACGCTTTGAATTGGCTGTTGAGGTTTAAGTGCAAATAATGGGACTGTACACTTTTAATCAAGGATTTACTAATTAACAATTAACTTAATAAATGTGACTAATTGAATTAAGATTTAAAAGTTGTATTAAAAAGCCCCATTATACATTTAAAAGGGTCATATTTTGGTTTTGGGGGTCTCCAACAACAGGCTGATATGCATGCATGGTCAAAAAACACTTTCATTGTCTTATAATCTGCATTTATTTTTACCTCATTATTCAGCGACTCCCATATGAATCGTTCAGCGATTCATTTGTTCCAAAACCCCTCCTTAGTGCGATGCTAAACTGCGCTGATTGGACCGATGACCCAGTCTGTTGCGATTGGTTGACATCATTCAGCGTGAGAGAAAGCCCACCACGGCTTATCAATATTGAACTAGTCATAGTGTGTGCGTGAGCATATCTGCCAACACTCGTTTTTTCCTGGAGTCGCCCGTATTTCAGACACCTCACCCCCGAAACTAACCCCCCGGTCTCCCAGCATATTCCCAGCTCTATTCTTAACCAGAAGTAAAAACAGCGACACGCATGCAGTATTAATGCACACAGCGGCAAAAGCTGAACCATTATAAAACAGGAGCACCACATGTGTGTAGGAGAGCTGATGTAGCCATAGCAACGACAAACAGCAGAGGAACACGAGTTCACAAACGCATTTTAATCCGTAAACAAAGCGGCACACGTCGCGTTTACGTGCTTTTAGACGCGATTAACCAGATACACTACAAGCAGTTACAAGTTACAAAACACAGTTAAATACATAATTTACAAGCTGGAGAAAACAACGAGGCGACCGTTTTAATCTCACTTACTTACTTGTTAAATAGCAGGCCAGATTCACTTTCACGCCACCGGGAAATGTCCTGGTTGCTCCCTATGGCCAGTCCGCCCGTGCATACATCAATAGTCTTTTCTGATCCTTCCTTTAACAAATGGTCGACGAATCCTCCGTTGTATGCGTGTAGATTTCAGAAGCACTCCTCAGAGGAACACAGCACAAGGCTGGGCTATAATGCTGAGGCATTTCTGCAGAAATAAACCTCAACCACTGACTCTTCACAGTCTCATCTCTGGTTCATCTGCACATTTCCAATATCCAGCCGAGCACAGTGCTCTTCTCTGTGTTGCCAGATGTAGCTGACTGATTCCAGCCCAAACCCTATCCAAAAGGTTTTTACCTGCACAATCAAATTCAAAACCACCAAATCTGGCAACCTTTGCTCGCCGCTGTTGTTTGTAGGCGGGGTTTGGGGTTTCGAATCTCCCTGGGCTGCGTGCGCACAAATGGGCAGGGCTTGTGTTTCATGTTCACGTCATGCCGAAGAGGCTAAAGATTCATTTGAGGAACTATGAGTTGACTCTTTTATGGATGAATCAATAGTTTTAAACACTGTGCACTTTCAGATTTAAGCCTTAGCTGGACATTTCACTTCACTTAGAGCTGTGTTACACACTGCATACAAGCTCATTTTCAAAAACCCATAATAGGGTCACTTTAAGAAAGTGTTTAATTTAAAAGATGAATGATAAAAACTGACAATTTAAGACTGATTTGGCAAAAAGATATTAGTAGTGATATAGATAAAGATACCTAGGATAGAATTCTTTCTCACAGTGGAAAATATATAAAAAAAGCAAGAGGTAAATTTATACAGTATAAGATACTTCATAGGTATTATTACACTCCAGTGCGACTTTTTAGAATGGGATGCTCAGGCAATAATAAATGCTGGAAATGTAAACAAGAGATTGGTACATACTTTCATGCATTATGGCAATGTATAAGGATTCAACCCTTTTGGGAATCTGTGTTAAAACAATTAGGTAGATGTCTGGGATTTAATATCCCTCTCTCACCCAGGATATGCCTTTTAGGTGACAAAACTGAGGTTTCACATATTACAAATGCTGAGTTCACCCTTATAACTATGGGAATTACTATAGCAACACGGATAATACAGAGGTCTTGGATAGATAGTCAATGCCCTACTCTTAAATTATGGATGGAATCCATGATTGAGAATGTATTATGTGAGAAAATGTTGGCCAGAATGAATGGTGATTTACAAGGATATTTTATTTCCTCACTTAAAATATAAATGTATCTATCCTGGTATGCTCTGTACTATTATTTTTTAGTATTTTTATACTTTCGTAACTGGTTGTTGAATTATTTATTTATTTTCTAAATTGATGAACAAATTTTAAAATTGTGAAGAACTTGTATACATTTATATGTTTGTATGTTATATCAAGAAAAAAGCTAATAAAAATGTCATTTAAAAAACAAATGAAAGTTATTATGGTGTTTTTGTTTTATGTACACTAGGTGCACAGCAGATGAAAGAAGAACCCATAGAAACAGCCACTACCGTAGCTATTACAATAACTGGAGATGAAGGTACCTTTCCACATTGTAGTTATTTTTTATTCAACTATTGACAATATAAATGCTTACAAGCTGAATTAGGAATGTGTAATAAGGATTTAAAGTTTGTATTGTGTCTTGTTTTATGTACTTTAGTTGCACAGCAGATGGCAGACGAATCCCCAGAAACAGCCACTACTGTAGCTTTCGTGAAGACTGCAGATGAAGGTATCTTTCCACATTGTGGTTATTTTTTATTTACCAGGAAGTCCTATTGAGACGATTGAGCTCTTTCTCAGAGTAAACCTGGACAAGACCATCTGCATCATAGAAAGGCAGTTTCAACAGATTACAACTCTACAATAAGAAGCACTGTTAGCACTGTTGCCTCACAGCAAGAAAGTCACTTGTTCTAGTCCTTACAAAGCCAGCTGATGTTTCTTTTTGGAGTTTACACGTTCTCCCCATGCTCACGTGGGTTTCCCCCGGGACCCCTGGCTTCCTCCCACCGTCCAAAAACATGCAACTTAAGTTAATTGACTAATCCATATCAGCTCCATAGACATGCTCCTAGTAAGTAGTTATCTCCTAAGTGCAATCACTATCTGTTCATCAGCTACTCCAGCAGGGGAGTTCTCGAGATCTACCTAAGTTCAAACTCCCCTCTCCCCTTGCAAACGAGAGGGAGCCCCGGGCTCGAGAATCTTATGAGCTCAGAGCTCTCTCCCAGGACAGCATGCCAAACAAGCTTTATAATCAATCATCAGCTAAGTGTGAACACTTGAAATAATGTAAAGCCTATAATGCGTAATTCTAGCCAAGGGCTATGTATGAGAAAGTCTTACCTATAGTGTCTGTGGGTGTCACCATTCAAAATTAAAGTCCAGCTTTCCGCTTATGATGTCTTATTGCTTATCGTCATATATTAAAATAAAGACGCATGACAGCTGAGCAGGACTCTGCAAAATAAACCCTGAAACTGACCAACGTGAGGAGAGTTTACTCAAGTGTGACTTGTTTTTAGCTCTTTTGGTCCGTTAGAAACTTTGCCGTGTGAAAGCGAACCGCACCAAGAACAAAGTGCAGCATTGAACCAATTTGAATCTCTGTTACTGAACAAAAGAATCAATCCAAAGGTTGAAAGCACCCTTACATCTATTTCGAAAGAAGAAAACCAAGTTTTCCTTATTTCAGGGTCACACCGAAGTTGATTTCTGAAATGGCACCCAAGAACTCTTCTTTGTTGACCTGTTTGTATCTTATGATTGAGCTTCAGCTAAATCTGAGATGAACTGATGTGCAATACACACACTGTCATTCAGCAACACTTCTCTAAGGTGTTTCTTTAAATATGGTGATGAGTATGATTTCAACTAACTGACTTAACCTCCAAAATATTTGTGTTTTTCCTTTGGTAGATGGAGGCAGTTTGTGCTGTGTCTGCAGTGTCCACAAGAAGAAGAACGCTTCAAAGAAGTGGCGATCTTGGTCGCAGTGCACAGTGTGCCAGTCATGGTCACACACTGCATGTGGTTTTGAAAAGAACATGTGCTTTCACTGCCAGTGTGAAAACGCCATGCAAACACCCTAAACCACTAGGTCGGTTTTAGAAAACACTGCATTCATACGATGTATCTTGTTACTTGTTGTTTTAACTGTATTGACAGCCCCCAACCCATCTTTACAAATACACACACATGTAATGATCCACTCTTGAGCTGGTTGAACGCTGTGTTTACAGACGCAAACTCACTTTACCTGCACATCAGCAGCGAGCAAGAGGTGGGGCGACAGAGCAAAATGACAGCGGTGAGGTCACAGTTTTAGTTTGTTTGTATTGAAGAGCCTTTATTAATTTGTGTTTATTTTTGGTTTGGAAATCATTTTGAATTTGTAATTTAGCCACACAGAAGTTTTAGCTTGTTTACATTAAAGCAGAGATGCCCAAAGTAGGGGCGAAGTTGACCATCATAACCTTTGATTTGGCCCACCATCCCATCTGGGAGGAGAGTGACGAGGATGGAGAGGGTTGGGGCGAATGCCTTTAAAAGAAATCATCATTTCTAATTTGACATAACTTTTGTTTGTTTGTTTTATTGCTGAGCCACAAAAAAAAAGCTGAAATCAAATGTTTGAATTAAATGTTGTAAATGAATCTGATTTTATTCTTTAATGTACAGTAAATATTGTCACTCGACGGATAGAGGACTATGCAGAAGACATCAGTAAGCAAATCAAGACGAAAACTAGTGCAACTCTATACTGTTGGAAATGAGATTTGTTTTTGTTTACTGTATTAAGTTCATTATAAACTGTATAAAAAACAATTTGTTGCATTAATTAATATAAAGCCATGTTTTCTAGCTATTTTAAATATTACTAAATAAATTAAGAAATTACCCATGGTGTATAAACTCTATTTACCTTCGGCCCACTAGTCTCAATCAAGTTTGGGTGTTTAGCCCTTAATAAGAAAAAGTTTGGCACCCCTGCATTAAAGAGTCCTTTTAGTTTTGCAATGGCATATATTTGCAGATTTCCAGATTCGAAAAGCTGAAGTAAAACATGTTCCTTACAAACATATTTTTGTCGCGTGTTAGCAGACCACTGCAATCCGCACATGTTGGACAAGCTGTGCTCTTGTCACAGGAAAATAAAAACAAAACCTTCATTGCGGCACATTTATAAACGCAACACTGACGACGCGTCTCCGAACAATTCTTGGCAACACAACATGGCATCTCTCTGAGTACTACCCGGTAAAAACAGCCTTTCGAAGGTATAACATGCATATTAATGCAGTTGCAACTCATTCACAATAAAGCGCGCTGATTGGTTTGAACTGAGTCTTTCTCATGGATTAATGTGTAAAACTCAAAGACGTCACTTTGTACCGGCCGGTACGGACATCCAGTCTACAAGCTGGAATGATCTCATCGTCATGACATAGCTTCAAAATTTCTTTTCGAATTGAAAGAATTTGCTCAGAACAATGCAAAAATAACAAAAAATCACTTGTTTGCTAAATATATGTGTCCTGATAAGAGTTTTTAGCAACGTGGGACACATTTATGACTGTCAACATCTCAAAAAATGTGTTTTGGTGTTTCGTGACCCTTTAATATGAAAAAACTGCGATTTTTAAGAACTGCAATTGATAAATTTGCACTCAGCACCAGGTGAAAGTCAGACTGTTAACATACACTCAACACTTTTTTTTTAGGTACACCTTACTAAGACCAAGTTAAAACCCCTTTTGCCTACCTCAATCCTTCGTGGCATAGATTCAACAAGGTACTGGAAATGTTCCTCAGAGATTTTGCTCCATATTGACATGATAGCATCACACAGTTGCTGCAGATTTATCAGCTGCACATCCATGATGTGAATCTCCCGTTCCACCACATCCCAAAGATGCTCTATTGGATTGAGATTTGGTGACAGTGGAGGCCATTTGAGTACAGTGAACTCATAACGTTCAAGAAACCAGTCAGATGATTCGTGCTATATGACATGATATATCCTGCTGGAAGTAGCCATCAGAAGATGGATACACTGTGGTCATAAAGGGATGGACATGGTCAGCAGAAATACTCAGGTAGGCTGTGGCATTGGCACGATGCTCAATTGGAACTAATGGGACCAAAGTGTGCCAAGAGAATATCCCCCACACCATTACACCACCAACACCAGCCTGATGGTTTGACGTGTGTTCAGAGATGCTCTTCTGCATGTTTTTTTGAGTTACTGTTGCCTTTTTATCAGCTCAAACCAGTCTGGCCATTTTCCTCTGACTTCTGGCATCAACAAGGCATTTTCACCCACAGAACTGCCGCTCACTGGATATTTACTCTTTTTCGGACCATTCTCTGTAAAATCCCAGCAGATCAGAAGTTTCTGAAATACTCAGTCCAGCCCCTCTGGCACAAACAACCATGCCACGTTCAAAGTCAGTTGAATCACCTTTCTTCTCCATTCTGTTGCTCGGTTTTAACTGCATACCTACATGCCTAAATGCATTGAGTTGCTTCCAAGTGATTGGCTGATAAGAAATTTGCGTTAACAAGCAGTTGGACAGGTGTACCTAATAAAGTCCCAGGTAAGTGTAGATCAAGATACTTTCTTTGGATTCAAGAAGTTTATGAATTGATTGTGCACCTAAGCCTACAGTACACTCAAATGTCCAGTCTGAAGATTTTAGGCCAGTTGGGATTGTTTCTACTCTGCGAAGCTTTGTAACTTTTACCAGTGTTTACAGTTCTAGTTATCATTGTCATCTTCATTGTCAACCTCATCATTGTATTCCAGTGTCTGTATGCTTGACATGGGGAGGTCTTGACACAAGTAGAGGTTGTTTGAAGAAACAATGTCTGGTACATGTGGCTGAAATGGCTTGATGTCGTTTTCTTTCCAGCTGTTGTTGGCGTTGGATAAGAGCGGCTTTTGTGTCAGGCTGATCTGTTTCTCTGATTGTAGAGCACAGAAAGGCATGCTGCTGATTGAGGTGTATCGTTACAGTTCTCATTTCCAGGTAAAGTATGCGCTTTTCCTCAGCTGCCCGAGTCTTCAAATGTAGGGCATCAATCTCTTGCTTTTTTTTAGGGTGCTTTCACACTAGCACTTTTGGTCTGCTACCCGGTTCGTTTGACGTTTTGGTCTGTTTAGCTCAGGGGTGACCAACCCTGCTCCTGGAGATCGACCGTCCTGCAGATTTCAGTCGCAACCCAAATCAAACACACCTGTCTGTAATTATCTAGTGCTGTTCAGGTCCTAATTAATTGATTCAGGTGTTTTTGATCAGGGTAGGAGCTGAACTCAGCAGAAAGGTCGATCTCCAGGAGCAGGGTTGAGCACACCTGGTTTAGCTAGTGTGAACGTGTCTTCTGAACTCGGATGCGCACCCACAAACCGTATCCAAGTCCGCTGGAATGAGAAGGTCTGGGGTACGGTTCACTTGTAATATGAATGCAATTGTACCAAATACCGGAAGTGAACCACCAACTGTACAAAAACTTTAGTTTTCATAATGTGGTAATTTCAAACAGTGGTAATGTCTGCTTGTCTCCTCCAACTTCTGCAGACATCGCGTCATATTCTGAACGTTTTTAATATTTTTTTGGCAGCAGAGACAGGCATGTGGCACTCTGTAGTTTGGTTTTGGTAACAAAAGCAAAAGATTCAATGTCATTTCCATTTTGGTACTTTGCTTTGGTGGCCGTCACCTAACAACAGCTGTACACACAACAGCAGCTTGATCATGCAAGCGTACCGGGGTTCAGAAGAAAAAAAGACAGTGTAACCATAAACCAACTGAGAAGGTGGCAAGGGGGACAATCGAACTTGGGTACGGTCCAGGCATTGAACCAAGTGTGAAAGCACCCTTAGACTCCTCGAAACATTATCTTCTTCAATCTGGAAGAAAAAAGAAATAAAAAGTGCAATGTCAAGTTACCAGGTGGTTTCTAAAATGATGGGCAGGTAGTTAATCATCAGTTAGGTAACTATACTTACAGTGTCATCAAAGCAGAAGTAGACATGCCAGGAGGGATCGCATGCTTCCTGGACATCAATAGTTGCAGAGAAGATGCTCTGCTGTGGTAGCCACAGAATGTTCTTTAATCTTACTTTAAAGAATCCATCACCCAAAGAGCACAGATATAGTATTCACCTCTGAAGCTCCTTTTGCACAATTTGGTTTGTAAAAGTACTAATTGATGAATTTATGAACTCTTAATTATATAGAGAGATAATAAATTAAAGGAATTACAGATTTTTTAAATGTGGTTTTAATTCTTTCTTATTTTTTTGTCTTTCAGGAGAATTTCCAAGGAAACAACATCACAAGATCCAAATAATACTACATACACAATACATTAGAACATAAAAATGTGTATACCTAGCTCATATAAAAATACAAACATAGCTTGATACATGTATATGTACAAAATACTGTCGATAGCACACATTCACACACATCACAATGTCTTACTGGACTCGAAGAAAGACTTTGGCCAGTGTGCAGCAGATGGAGCAGGAATGATTTTGAATGATTACAAAATACAAACAGAAAACAACGAATCTACTGCACAAGTTAACACGTGTCAAAACTATGCAAATAGAGATTAATTGCCTTCCTGCAATGTAGTTTCCTCTCCTGCGACCCACAATGATAACCCATGTTTTTTGATTCTGAATCTCTTTCTGACTGTGGTAGTATCTGTGATACAGAGCAACCAAATGCAGAATCTAACAGCAGTAGCACTGATTCAGTTAATCAGATGCAAAAGAAACTGCAAACATGGATGGCATCTTTTTGCAGACCTCTCTTAGGTCTAACAGCACTACTGACATCTTCAGAATTTCCTGATTTGCCCAAGGACGCAAGGACACTTCTTTGCACACAGACAAAGGTACCTGTAACTAACATATGTAATGGTGAAAAATACCATTTTGGGCTGGTTAGTGGTCTGCTGAAGACATTAGAACTTATTGCCAGTTTGCCAAAAAAATAACTCTTGCTGTGCAATTCAACATTGATGGGATTGCCCTGTTCAAAAGCTCCAGAATTCAATTTTGGCCAATTCTCAGAACGACTGACTGAGCCACAAAATAAATCAATTATATATGGAGATCTTGTGTCAATGGCAAACCAAGCTCAATCTGGGAATACTTGAGAGACTTCATTGCAGAACTGAAGATGGTTCTGCATGAAGGTACTGTGAAGAGTGGAACTCGGCGTAAGGTTGTAGTCTCCTCCTTTATATGTGATAAAGGTCATGTCAATGGTGTACAAGGAACATGTCAAGTCTCACAATGGCTATTATGGCTGTGACAAGTGTTTCCAGACTGGAGTTTGGTCCAATAAAATGACGTATCCCAACACTGACGGACCTTTACGTATAGACAATGACTGCGAAAACCTATGAACTATGAACACCATTTGGGTAATAGATTAAGACCCTTGACTGGAGTAGTAAAAATGATAACCCAGTTCCTGGTTGATTACATGCACACCTGTTGTCTTGGAGTGACAAGAAAACTAATTCAGATGTGGATAAAAGGGAAACTGCTACAAACAAGGATTTTCCTCACAGCAAATTCAAATGATATCAGACAGGCTTGTTGGTCTCCGACCTCGAGAATTTGCCAGGAAGCCTCGTTCGTTGATGGAGGTGGATAGATGGAAGGCCACAGAGTTCCTTCAATTCATGATCTATACTGGGCCTATTATTTTAAAAGGCATTTTCTGCTGGCATGTTGGGTACCAAAACTGCAAGGAAATTGTCCAGTGGTACTTGTGCAAGAAGTAGACATAAGGAGCAACACTTCAGAGAAAAAGTGTAAGTCATTTAAAGTTAGTGTTGATGGTGTTGATAGTGTTGCGATTCAATTATTGGTTGGAACATTTCAATAATTGGTTGATGTTTTTGGGGTCTTCTCCAGAGAAACTTTTATGCTTTAGAACTAAAAACCTTTCATTTGTTTTCAGTCAATCCAAAAAGAGGACAACAGTTTGAGCACCATGGGACAAGCCGTGTACAACACCAAGACCAGTGTTGGGTAAGTTACTTCAATCTAATTATTAATTACTACTTACATCATTAAAATTGATTTCAGGTTTTATTTTATAGAGATTAATTTTAGATACATTTTCTCTAAATTCATCATAATTTCATTTTATTACTTAGAGTCAAAGCCCTTTAGCTAAAACCAACAGATCAATATTTAGCTAGCAAACAGAAATAATCTGCAAGTAATGTAAATATACATTATACTGTATATATCAAAACAATGACTTCATGTTCCATACATAAATACATGATCGGTCTGTATACGTTTGATCATTTGTTTTCCTATTTTAAACAAAATAAAGGAAACGAATAAAACACGAGATTCTCAATCTCACTAAAAACGAGAATTTGGCTGGATTTTCGTTTATTTATTTATTTTTGTTTAGAAAAGGAAAATGGATAAACGTCTTTAAAGTTCTTTAAAAATTATACACATGTAGGCGGTACTGAATTTTAGCAGGCTTACATTCATTGCGTATGCATCAATTACATGAGAATTAAATTACATTTGTCATTAAAATTAGGTTATAGTTTGCCAAACATCTTGCTGCTGTGCATCTGATGCTGAGCAAAGATATTGGTTTCTGAGCAGCACCTGGATTGCATGATTGTTTCCGAGCAAGGCCTTTATGATAATAATAACAATAAGAAATAATAGTAATAATAATGATAATAATAATAATAGGCTTATTATTCTCGTTGTGAACAAACGAAAAACAGCCGTTTTCTTTGTTTCCTTTATTCCCTTTAAAATAGGAAAACAAATTATCAAAACATACATGCAACCAGGATCACTTGTTAATTTCTTACTCAATTCATACCTTGTGTATGTGCTGTTTTATAACATGAATTACCTTTAGGAAAATATTATTTAGCAAAATTCCAAAATAACAAAAAAGAAAATAATTTGTTTTTTACTCCGCTATATTTCCAAGATCAAATTTGTGACTCAATTCACTGTTTTTGAACAAACATACGTTTTTTTTTAAATGAAAAACAATTATTCTGTGAAACATATTTATATCAAAAACTACAATTACTCTGCATCTCTGAATTGATTTATACAGAACTGTCATATTTAATTGCAGTATTTTTGGCAGGTACATCATAAGTAACTGCAATTAAATTCCCCCAAAATTAATAGTAATTGTTACTTTCTCAGCATTAAGGTTAAATAAATATAGTCACTAATTACTTTTGTAAATGCACCAAACTGTCCAGGACCCAGCCTACCTTGCACACCAGAACACACAATGTGAAGAAACACACCAGGTCACAACCTACCGACCACATGAAGACACTCATGAAAGACTCCAGGACAAACACCACCAGTTCCACCAGGACACATTCAGTGGAGCTCAGCTGGACACAAGATTTAGTACCCACTTGGACCCACGGTACAGAACTCATCAAAGCGTACTACAGAGATCACCAGGTAACACTGAGTGAACTGGTAAATGGTAATGATCTAAGAAAATACATCATCTACACTACACCTTTATGGTAATTTTATGACCAGTCCTCACTTTCTAATGAATTTTTTAGTTTGGACTAAACAGGCTAAACCGTATCCCCTAATACATCTTGACATCCATGTTCTTTGCATTTTTAAAGAGAGATACATGGACCAAACCTCGAGTCAGACGGCCTCGGCCCTCGTTCCCAGTAGTATGTTTTTCTAAGTGTAACCTCTTGAAGTTAACATATATAAATATATATGTGTGTGTACGTGATAAAACAAGCCCATCAGCTCATCTTTAGGTGGGGAAATGTGAGTCTGTGAGGGATCAAAAATTATGGCTTACTCGCAAACCACTATCGGTGGTGGTGATTATTTACAGTGCCAGAAAGTCCATCCACAGTGAAGGTATATACAACGAAACAAACAAAAATCCAAAAAGTACCAAAGAAACAACAAACAGCATAATAAATCAGAAAACATACTCGAAATATATCTACAAAAAAACAACAGGTATCCACAATATACTAATTTGCTTGAGGTACCGCAGTAGCACTCTTGCATTGACTTGGTAAACAAGCCATCATTTTTGATCCCTCACGAACTCACATTTCTGCCCCTGAAGATGAGCTGGTGGGCTTGTTCTCACCACATTTGGTGGCAGCGGTGGGATAACAACTCGCAAGACAGCACCGAAAGGCCGAAAACCGAGGACGGGTTTATGGTCCCAAGTGAAGGCAGCGTTAGAGGAAAAGGAGAATCGTGGAGATGACAAGGAGGGAGCCACAAGTCATCCTAGGGTCTTATCAAGGTCCAGCCTAACCCTAACCAAGCCAGATACTTCTGACGCTACAGCTGGCAAGGGAATGCTTTCCCTGATGTGTAAATTTCTGGACTCTCAAAAGCAGAGAGAGGACCGATATATGCAGGACCTCCGAAGTCTTCGTAATTCCATTGTGCAGTCAATACGTCCTGCTGAGACTTTCACGGATGCAGAGAGCGCATAAATGGAGCTAGCGATGTCAGCATCAAAGGTCCTCTCTCTGCCGGTAAGTATGTATGCGTGTCTGCGTGTCTGTGTGTGTGACTGCCAGTGGTGCTTCCCTAGCGGTGACAGTTAATGTGACTTTATCACAGTGTATGTAGTTTTTTTTTAAAAATCTAAACCTTTCAATTACTAATGACAGAAATTAGCTTATGAGTTTCTCCGTCTACAATATTTATTATCTAATTGAATAATTTAATTTCTTTACAGAGTTGTCTCCTTTTAAGAGGAACGTTTTAAGAGTTCATTAATTTATTTTCATCTGCTTTTCAGGGGCCGGGTTGGGGGGGGAACAGTCATAGGAGAGAACCCCTGACATCCCTCTCCTCAGACACTTCTTCCAGCTCCTCGGGGGTAGGAGCTGGAGCAAGTATTGAGACTTCAGTGTGTTTGTTGACCACCAAACTGTCGCAAGAGCACGCGTCTGATCCAAGCACGCGTCTATCCCCCGGAGATACGTCAGTCTATAGCGATTGGTCATTGGCTCCTGTACCAGCAGGTGGGGCTTCATTTGCCATATTGACCATTACACCTTACCCCATTCATAACTATACCAGTGACATGTCTTGTGTATACTATAGTCTTTGACTTTTTATATTTAATAACCATTTGATTCTTGATTAAAGACAAACTAATTTAAAGATAAAGCTGTCCTTGGATATAAAAAATAATTTTCAGCATGCAAATTTTAATCAAATGCTTAATTGTATTCATAATCTACATCATGACATCATAAAGCATCTAAGAATACTGTTTTGAAATATTAAATAAAATTGTAGGATTTGTTTCTCCTGATTTTTTCAGTTCTTGATGATTAAAGTCAACAGAGAATGGTCAAAACCATTGCAAAGCAGCCTCTCAGATATCAATCACATTATGCAATATTCCATTTAGATAACTTAACTGAATAATTTGTCTGGTTTTATGTGAATTTAGATGAACATTTATTGTTAAAACTGATATCCATTATATTAGATTTGCCAGCTATTACTTATGGGTGGACACAAATTACAGGACACTGTAAGAAGAGTGCTAAGCCATGTTTTAACGAACAGGCTTGCATCACAATTTAACTGGGCTGGATGTGGACAGAAGAGCTTTGAAACCTCCATGAAGATAATGTTCCGTAAGTAATAGTTTAGCTCCTGCTTCTCTATACATACTATATCTCACAATTGTTGTTCTGGATATATAAGCTTGCTTCTGGAGAGAAACATTTTCCCACTCTGCTGACTTTACGTTCAACCCTATTCCTGTCTGTCAGTAGCTATGTTTCCATAAAGCTATTTTTATGCGCATTTTGGATCTCCGCATTAAAAAACGGTTGAAGGAAACGGCAGGACGCACATACATTTTGAAAATGTGTTAAAAAATATGTAACTGAGTAGGATAAACTTTTTATTCGATAAGAAAAGATGCGCATAAACTACAATGGAAACATTTACCGAACAAATTCCAGTTTGCGCATTTAAGAAAGGTCAAGTGATTGTGTTATAAGAGATCATGTAATGATAAAAATGGGTCTGAATGGACAAACCAGCAGGTTGAGCACATTGTAAAGTCTAAAATTGCAAAAATAAAAAATTAAATACTAATTAAATACTAATAAGACCAACGAAATGATTGTTGAGTTTAGTTGACATCCACCACAAGCGGTGCCAGTGATTATACAGGAGTCAGCAATTGAGATTGTCTCATCATACAGTAAGTACCTGGGTGTATATCTGAACAACAAGCTCGATTGGTCTGAAAAAACAATTCAGGTGTATAAGAAGGGTCAGAGTCGCATTCATTCATTAAGACAACTGAGGTCCTTTGGTGTGTGTCAGACACTGTTAAAAAAAAAAATGTATGATTCTGTGGTGTCTCCTGTGATTCTGTATGCTGTAACCTGCTGGGGAGAGGGACTGTTGGAGAAGGAAAAAAACTAATTAAATAAGCTTATTAAAAGGGCAGGTTCTGTTGTGGGGTGTGTACCACCCACTATAGAAGAGATTGCACATGATCAAATGATGGACAAATTTGTCAGTATGATGAACCACGATAATCACCCTCTTTTTGATATAGTCCTTTTAGTGCAAGATTAATTCAGAGAAAGATACAAGAAGTCATTTTTACCAACAGTGATCAGAATATATAACCAAAATCATAGTAGATGAATCATGCTGAATTGTAATAGTTATTAAATATGGACAAGTGTTTACTCGTTGTTTTTGGAACTAAGGTGTGCAGTATGTATATATATATATATTATATAACTTATTTGATCTATTTTTAGTATGGAAAGCTCTGCTGTGACATGTGAATTTCCCTTTGGGGATTTATAAAGTTAAACAAACAAAATAAAGCACCTGAAATGTTGTTTTGGTCATTCGAAAACACCTTAAGAGCTTCAGTAGTAGTGTTATTATATTATTAATGACCTTCAGGACTGTCATGAGCGTTTGTGCTCCATGTCTCACGCCTTCAAATGCCACCACGCGTTCACTGCGTGTCGGCATTGTCGTCTGAGGCGCGAGTAATTTATTAAATAAAGAAAAGATTCACGCAGCTTCTCCTACCTTCGCAATTTCCGTCTTTACTATTGATACTTGGTGCCAGTTTATCAGGAAGTGACAATTTGTTCTTTGACTCGTGGATAGAAACACTGCTCTATTCACACGTCTTTTATGTGATAATCCAGTTTTGCCCATACATAATTCACATCTTTGGATGGAAACCTAGCTAGTGTCTTCAAGAGTAGCAACAAGTGGAATAATAATGTACGGCCAAGACGTCACTTATTGGCCGGTTCACAACCATGGGTGTTTATTATGTTCTAATAATTCAACAGACTGAAATGAGTTATTCCTTGCATATAAAATAACTAATATGGTATGGATACTGCATATACTTACTAATGAACAAAAGGTGGAATATAGACATGATAAAATGGACAAATGTGGAAAAATGTGACAAACTATTTCCACAAAAGTTTTTGTTTCAGGTGCATTGAAATACTCCCCAGGGGAAAGAGGCATCCAGAACAGATTTAAGCGAAAATTAAC
The DNA here is from genome assembly GCA_903798035.1 of Danio albolineatus. Taxonomy (NCBI): domain Eukaryota; kingdom Metazoa; phylum Chordata; class Actinopteri; order Cypriniformes; family Danionidae; genus Danio; species Danio albolineatus. The sequence goes on along the minus strand of CAIGQQ010003503.1, from coordinate 3,583,077 downwards.
CAGTAAAAATGGTTGTGTTGCGCTCCAGACAGAGATGGTGGCAGTGGAAGATATTGAGTTCAAAAATCAGATCTTGTTTATCAGTCTGTTTTGACTGTTGTGTAGGGATGCCTTTTACTCAGACTTAAATGTGCCCTGTAATAAAACAAAAACTCTAGACTTTGCCCTCTTTCCTGAACTTTCCTTCCCCTCTGGTATTGATACTCAGGTGTGACTGGTAACGAGGTTTTGTTCACTATCCTTGATAAATTTTGATTAAATCCCAACAGATAAGTAAAACTCTAAGTCACTGGTTAACTTTAACAAAAGAACCATTCATTGTTCTCATCGGGTATTTAAAGAGAAGGACGAAATATCTCGGGGTCACAAGTCTGTATCCAGACCAGCCCGTAGAGTTCTCAAGCTCAACACTTTACAATTTGGATTTCCATCTGCCCGGCAGAGCAGCAGGGATGAAACCCAGCATCTGAAGTCTATGTGTTCCAGACTTTAGGCTTTAATCGACTGCAAAGGACTTGCAGCCAAGAAAGTTTATTTTATGATTATGATTCTGTCATTACTTTTGGTCCCTTAACAAGTGGGAGGCACATATGCAAACTTGCAATTCCTACAGCGTTCACCTGATTTGGATGTAAATACCCTCTAATTAAAGCAGATAGTCTGCAGTTAAAGCACATCTTGTACATTTTATTTCAAATCCACTGTGTTGCTGTATAGAGCCAAAGATTTTAGATGTCCTTTACCTTCTTGTAGCTTGTAGAGGGCAGGGCCGGATTAAGAACTCAGAGGCCCCTGGGCACATTGTCTTATAGGGCCCCCTACCTGGCCGCACCCCTATAGTTGAATTGAAAAATAAGAATAATATAATATTTTCTTTATAAAATAAATAATATATAGTGCATATATTTATAGTTTACAAAGATGTAACTTATTTTTTAAGCATTTAAAACATACTTTGAAAAATAATCCTAATAAAACTAGTGAAAATTAATGTTTTTTAGTATACATGTTCAAGTTCATTGAAGCGGTACTAAATATATATATATAAATAATTAATTTTTAAGGGTATTTTTAATGTGTAACTTATACAAACTTATAAAGCATATTATTGGCATGGCATGTAACACATAATGCCTCTCCAGTCTTCCATAATACACGCACTTATTAATGATTTACTGTCTCTTACTCCTCTACTCTCCTCGCGATGAAGGGTGGGCAAACAGCAGAGGTCAACTTGATTATAAACCTAAAAGTGTCCAAAATCACACTATACCTCTTATCCCCTCCTGTATAGGTATATCTCCTCTTCAGGGCCTTTCTCTCTCTCGAGCTCTCTGATAGGTCTATGATGAATCCAGTCTGTGCTGCGCTAGCCTCCTCTGCCTGGTTAATGCTAGTTTGCTCATACAGTATAACGTTACCAAAGGTGTGTATACATGCCTCTATAAATATGCCTTCTCTCCTCTTTCTCTTGCGTCTACTAATCCACTTGTCCACTAATTTTGATCTACGAGACCACTACTACTACACAGCTCAATTCAGCGCGCGTTATTTCTGATCTGACGTTTCCGCGCGCTTGACCAATGACAGCAGTCGGTTTAGTTAAACAAAAGAGAAAGAACAAATCTGCGTGCTTTTTATACATGGAGTCATTTTCTGACAATTTAAATGATAGTTATATGTGATAACGTTACATTAGCCATTATTTGCAAAGAGGAAATATATCGTTCTAAGCAATATGATTTTACAGAGAGGGAGGCATCTTTATCAAGACGTGCCGTCTATTCTAGCTGCCAATGTATTTCTGCGGTCGCTCATACACTGCGTATTACGGTAGAGAGCTAAAAAACTGAACTGAACACAAATACTGTTGCCGCTTACGCATGTTTGTCATGACAGATCGGCTTCTATCATGGTCTGATGATACAGAATTAAATCATAACGAAATGAATAATACACAAATGCAACTAGAAAACTGAATATCAAGACTGCTTTATCCGTATTTACAAAATAAAACTCCTTCAAATCTTACAGACGCGGCCCTACTTTGTCCCTGTGTTCAAAAATGTATAATAATAAAACTAATCGATTTCACAAGCCATCTACACCATAGATTGACTGTACACCCGGCCATAGTGTCAATTAAACCTTTTATCGTGGCCACTTGGTGGAAATCAACTGTTTAGATGCTGTTTATACACATTTGAATTAGGCTAAACATTATTAAATACCGACGAGCCATAGTGACTTTATATCACATTTTCATTATTAAATTTTTTTGTTAAAGTTTCTTTACTATTAAAAATGAATGTATTTCCAATCTGTTATGGGAAGAGAGAAAAACTGCATCAGTTCAGCAGATGGTGTATTCGAACCGGCTTGACGATGGATCGCGTCAGAGCATCTTACAGTGTGCTCTACGAGCTACGCCACTCACGCTACTATAAAATGCGCTCTCTAGTTATCTTGTCTCTGTCTATCACACGCTGATGGGCGGAAACCGCGTCAATAGCTTATTCCAACGAGGTGCGCTATTTCCACTTAGCCTAAATAGACGCTCCAAAATTGCCTTTTTTCCCCCTCTTGCAGGGGCCCCAAGTACGCACGGGCCCCTGGGCCTGTGCCCAGAATGCCCATTGGATAATCCGGCCCTGGTAGAGGGTTTGTTAAATTTTCTACACTGGCTAGCAGAATTTTACATTGTAATCACGACTAATCACGTGACTAGAGGTTTTGAAATCCACACGAGAGGGTGCCCAAACTTCTGCATAGCCTATTTTTTAGTTTCAATTTAATTTCGCACATTTCTCAATACGGCTACACTAATGTTTTACTAAATTAAGTTTTGTGATTGTGACATTTTGTCTGTTTGCGAGGTTATTGTGTTGATAAATGAAAATAGGTCTAGTGATTCTGTGGCAAAATAATATGCTAGAAACCAGTTCAAAATGCCACATTATAAACCCATGTGCACATTTATTGATGGAAGTTTATTTGTGTTGAGCATATGAACATATTGCAATTGCTCATTTTCTTACCTGTTTTTATAAAGGGTGCACATTTGGTCTACAACCGGGTTTGTTTGATGTCAGAGTATAGTACGTTTACCTAGTGTGAACGTGTCTTCTGAATTCGGATGCGCACCCACGAACCTTACCTCAGTCGGGGTACGGTTCATGCAAACTCTGCTCCGGTTCACTTGTGGTATAAAAACAATTGTACTAAATAGCGGTAGTGAACTTTTAACAGTACAACAAACTATAGTTGTCATAACGTTCATTTGTGTGTGTATGTCTGTGTATCACGTACTGTACCTTGCTGACAAGCGGGACTCAGCCAGGGCAAGCACAGTGATAATGTCTGCTTGTCTCCTCCAAAAACAGCTTCTGTAGACATCGTGTGGTGTTCTAAACGTTTATAATATTTAGCATAATAGACGCAGATAGCATAATAATCGCAGATAGACGCGAGTTGCTTTCTGTATGTCCAAAACCAAAAGGTTCAGTAAAAGCGAAGCGACCGCCATGTGCGGACGTCTTTCTGTTTGGCGCTTTGCTTTCGTGTCCGTCACCTGACAACAGCTGTACACAAATCAGCAGCTTGATGACCCAAGCGTACCGGGGTTCAGAAGAAAAAAAAGACAGTGGCTGTTTTTCATTTCCAACAACGCAGAGAACGGACTCGTGTTCTTGTGGAGACCGGTCTTGCCAGGTCACATAGGAAGAACGAACTCGGGAGACCGCGAGGACAGAGAACGCGTCCTGTGAGGAATGAGATGCTGCGTTCTTCCTGATGGTCACATGACCCCACGCATCTTTAACCGAAACTTATTTCAACATTACAGCATTCAATACAATGATTTATTGTTTTTATTTATTGTTTCACAATATATACTCTGCATAAAGACTTCATAAATATACGCTGCACATCACAAATAAAAGATTTTAATACAAATTTCAACAAACACCCTTAATGTGTTTATGCCTTTATTAACATGTTCACGTTAATGTTTACTTTCACCATCTCATTTAGGGAAACTCCTGAGATAAATAAGTATATCTCTGAACTTTAATAATAAATCTATACAAAGCGCTTCGCTCCCACCTCCAGTCGCAATGACTTCTGGGACTTCTAGAGCGAGTTCGGTGCTCAAGTCTGCATCGGTGAGTCCTCGATACCAAGAACACATCCAGGAACTTTCACGCGTCCTCCGTTCTTGCGGTCTTGAGTATTGGAACTGAACTTCGGTGGATGATGATGACGTTACACGGAGAACATGAGGACGCAAGACCGCTGAAGAACGTATATTGAGAAAAAGCCAGTGTGAACCAAGCGGCAACCTCCCGCTCTTCCTCGGGAAGCCAATACGGAAGTAACTGAAACTGCAATTCATCGAAATTCCGCTAGTCCGGGCTCCATATGGAGCAAATTTCTATTGAGCCCACTGTTAAAATGGCCGACTTTACAGCAGAAAAATAGGCGTTTACAGCCTGGTACAAAGAATGGTTTTGGTTATAGCTTATATCCTTCATGACAACTGTGAGGGGGTGAATTTTTTTATAACTCATCCGTTTCCTTTATATCAAGTTATATTAAGTTTGCATAATTAAGGGCGTGGCCACTTGAGTGACAGCTAGTCTCACTGGTCGTCCTCACGTCACCTCAGCTGATTCCGGCTGATTAGCTGCTGATCTCGGCATATTCATCGTATTTTGTGTTGTTTTATGTGGCTTTACAGTCAGTTGCCTTCTGGAATTATTTCTTACAATTATCAGATAATATGGCATGCTGTGTGCACTTAATTGTGCTCACTAACCATTCACGTGGCCTCCGTTTCCCAGGTGAGTGAAATTATATACTTATACCATATCTATAAATATATTTGTTTTATTTAAGATCATTTATCGTTTATAATGTTCTTCAGAACTCTAATGCACTCCAGAATCTGACAGATTTATTGGCTGTAGGCTCTAGAACAGTCGTCTGAAACGTTGTCATACAGTGTTATAAGAAAAACGTCATAAGAACGATGTTAAGTGGCTTAATGTATTGCAACAGTGTTTTTAAAAGTCTAAACACTTTATTGATATAGTGTACAACCAAGCAAATGTGGTCAGAACACAAATGAGTCGCAGGTAATGAAGTATTAATCGTTTCTCCCATAAGAAAGCCCCTCTAAGCTAAATGCCAGCATGCGTCCTGTAGCTCCGCTCGTGCTCCACCACTTTGCCCTTTGGTATGCCTCGGTTGGTGTGATGACGTGCGAACAAAATGGCGACGGTTGGCCACACCTACTAGTAGCTTCTTCTTTTTTTTCCCTTCTACTTTGTTTAATAAAATGTCTTTATACTAGTAACTTCTTTTGGATTCTTCAGAAACCTATTGGTGACGTCACGGATACTACGTCCATATCTTTTACAGTCTATAGTGTGAACACAAACCAACCGAGAAGGTGGCAAGGGGCGACAATTGAACTTGGGTACGGTCCAGGCAATTGAACCAAGTGTGAAAGCACCCAAAGTTTGTATAAAATAAAATAAAAAATAGTAGTTTTTTTTTAGGCTTAACTCGTATATAAAATCTTATTAAAAACAGATTCAGACATTCAAGCAGCATATCGTTTTTATATCCAACGGCAAGTTTCCAAATACAGCAAGATATTCTAAATGTAAAATGCAATAAAGCTCACAGTACAAAATATATGTTGACCTATTTTATGAATGCCAGGCCAGTCGGTTGTGTTCAGGAAGCAGTGCTTTGTGAAAGGTTTTCTTCAACATCCTCCCCATGTCAGTCTTGCCACATGGTCCGTTTTCTGTTTAGTTGATTTGACAAAACCAAGAAATTCCATCTCAGACACAGCCTGAATGAACCGAGCACTGGTAAATGTTAAGAACAATACATATGACAAGGATAACCGTACAATAAACATTAGATTTATGACAGATGCAACTAAAAAGTAAGTTTTTATGTTAAAAACTTTGGTTGCAAAACGCGATAAACGTCATTGTTTGACATTTGGATTTTATTATTGAAAATCACTGTTCATATGTTCCTTAATCTATGTGTGAATTGCTGCCATTAATACAATTGAAGAATGAACATTTTAGGCCTAATACAAGATGTTTTTTTTCACAAAACGCGATATCCGCCAGACCAGTTTCTTTACAAAGTGCAATAAAACGTTCAGGGTGCTGTGCGAGCTCAGCATCCACTGGGAAGAGAATCACCGCCGGCGATGTGCTCCGAGTTTGCTCATTGATTTAACGATAATATCAAAACAAAAAACCTATATTTTTAAAAAGAGGATTCACTAGGCTAACTAATAAACGTTTACCATTAAATTGTTTATACAGTAGGCGAGCTGTCAGTCACTTAGGCTACGTTACTGATCAACAGCTGTCTGTCAGTCAGAGAGTAAAGCTTCAGTCAAGCTAATCTCATGGATTTCGATGATGGATTGGAGCCGTTCATTCCAGCTGCATAATAATAATAATAATAGCTTATTAGACGGGGCAAGACAAGCTTGTGTCAGCAAACCCGGTGCAACAGAAACTGTGCCATTGCGGCTCCGCCCGCTCTAATAATACAGGTTTTCAGCAGCCGTGTGGAAGGAGCCTCCACTCTTTCTGTAACGAGCTACAAGTCGTTTATTTAACTAACTTAATCTTACTTATCTATTATAACTAATCACAATTAGTCAGAAGCTGTTTAAGGATGGTTGAAACGATAAACATCCTGCAGTTAGTTTGCTCTGACAGCTCAGCCGGTACGTTGCTATCCGACCTTTTCATTCAGGGACTGGCCTGGATTACTGACACACGCCATAGGCACATTATGTTTATTATGGCATTATGTTTTTGAATATTATAATTATTTTACGATCTATTAATAAATTGTTAATTTTCCCACTGATGATCCAAAAGATTTCATCAAATGCCGCAGTGAAGCCTGCTTAAAGCCATTGGTTATGTTAAATTGTGTACGTTCTGGCCAAAACTAATTAACTAACGCGGAATCTTATTATTAATAATCAATCTTTGTATATACTGTTCCATATATTTATGATGTATTGTTGTTGTTTTTTATCAATTTAGGATGTTTGACGATGTTAAGATAAATATGTTGCATTTTGGCATATTTTTGACTTATTTATGAACTATTTATGAACATAAGATTAAATTTTAAAATATCCTGCATTTGAAGAATATGTGTCCCTGGCCTTCACTGAGCTCAAGTAATAGTTTAATGCACAGAAATTGTGAATGAACTTGACTGTTGATGTCTTCAATAATAATGTCAAATAACCAACATTTCTCAAAACGGATATATCTCGTATTGCAACGAAACTCTTCATATATTCAATTAAGGAACACATTCATTACTAATATAAGATCATTAAAATATCAGAAGAAAAAAAGGATACTGTTTAAGACTATCAAACTGTCTATGATCCCCAGAATCGGCATCTTGGTCCTCAGCAGCAGACAGCACAGTTACAAATGCCTGGAAATACAACAAGGGCCGCTACTATCCACATACACAAAGATAATCCTCATCTGTTATTTTGATTTTAAACATGTTCATACAGTACCTCAAGCCAATCATAGAGATTTATGAGTCTTCCACACTCTAGATGAAGCTTGTATACGATGCAGAGGTCTGGAGCAGAGCTGGAGATTGTGCCAGCATTTGTTTTCAGGCTTTCATTCTGCAGCAACAACAGAACACAGTAACAAATCTGATCGATATATGAGGGCTGGGAAATTTAATTAAAATTGAAATAATTTAATTATTTATTAGTTTAAAAGTCCACTGCTCACAAACTATAAACACACACACACAATAGGTCAAATAATGGGTCATAGGAGAGTTGGGGTGTTGAAAACTGGTTGAGATGTGATATCTATCCCATGCTGGTGAGAACATTTTGGATGGCTTGATTTCAACTCTCCTCAACAGAGACATTCGTGATGTGTGAAAGCATGGCCAGACAGCTTCAGCATAGTACTAAAGAAAAACGGAGGAATGTACCGAATTCTTAAATGGTCATTTTGTTCTTAAATCTCCACATGGCAGAGTTGACAGAACTAAAGTTACTTGTTTTTGAGTTTGACTGCTGTAATAGCCAAGAAAGGCTTTCCTATTTATTATTGAGAAGGGGGTATGAATCATTTTGGACATGCCACATTTTGACCAAATGTAAATAAAAGCTGAGAAATATTTTTTCTACAATGAAAATCATTCATTCATTCACTTTTCGGCTTAGTCCCTTTATTAATCCGAGGTCGAAACAGCAAAATGAACAGCCAACTCATCCAGCATTTGTTTTACGCAGCGAATGCCCTTCCAGCTACAACCCATCTCTGGGAAACATCCATGCACACTCATACTACAGACAATTTAGGCCCAATCCCAATTCTACCCCTTACCCTTCCCTTTCCCCCTACCCCTCGTTTTGCACGTTCATGTGAAGAGGGTAGTGGTGTCCCAATTCTCTTTAGCTTGAAGGCGTAGGGCTAAGGGCAAGGGGTATACACCCCTTCGAACGAAGATTTTTCAGGACCACACTTCAAACGGAGGGGTACGAAAATTTCCCAGAATGCACCTGCCACAACAGCAGGTTAGCTGAACCCAGAAGGAGATCCACAAATTAGTATTTTTTTGTCATTATTATGAATTTTTTCGACAAACAAACATATGTTTTAATATATATACACAAATAACCACGTGTTTTACCGTCATGCTTTAAAAAAAAGCACACAAAAAAACCCAGCTAAATCTTGCGATCTATAATCCATAATCATAACTCCAGTACAGCAGTCCCACAACATTCTGACACACGATGACACTCGAATACCCTGTCAGTAATGTCTAGTGCAGGGGTATCCAAACTACGGCCCAAGACCATCTGCAGCCCGCAATCAGTTTAGTGGCGGCCCGTGAGGCTTTTTATAAATATTAATTGAATCTGGCCCGCTGTACAAAAATAAATGTTATTCAATAAATAACCACTGGGTGTCGCTATCACATGCCTTCAATTAGACCACACTGAAGGAAACGTGAGTGCGGGAAATGTCCGAGTTTTAAAAGTTTGGATTCATCTAAATTTCCCCTGACGAAATGCCATTCAAAAAGATGATGAGTCTGTTTGGTTCCACATATATATGTGAGCAAACTGTTTCACTTATGAATCTAAACAAAAGGTCACAGCCACCTCTGTGATTTGCTACGTATATCTGCTACACGACTCACTCCTGACTTGGCATCAATTCTGAAATTGAAAGCAAAACATCACTGTTCACATGAACAGAGTTTATGGTGAGTAAAATTTATATTATGATTTTAAAATGTAAAAAATAATTCCATAATAATACACACACACACACACACACACACACACACACACACACATATATGTATATGCGTGTCTGTGAAATTGAAAAATTTGGCCCAGGACAACGTTTTGTTTTTTGCATCTGGCCCTCTGCCCAAAAACTTTGGACACCCATGGTCTAGTGGCTGGGAATGAGCTTTTTACAGTGTCTGCTGTAATGTTAATGTTGTTTTCGTGTGTTTACATAGATAAATATGGCCACTGTGTAAATACACAGTACAGTTACGATCTTATTGCCACATTAGATAGTTATGATGGCATCCACTTGGATGATACGACGGCAGCCGCAGGACAACGGCGCCAGTGCGCTCACTGCACACCAGCTGTAAATGTAGTGGAGAGACAGTGATCGAGCCAATTCGGTGGATGGGGATGATTGGGAAGCCATAATGGAAAAGGGCCGATGGAAGAAATTTGGCAAGGACACTGGGGTTACACCGCTACTCTTTACTAGAAATGCCATGGGATTGAACAACCACAGAGAGTCAGGATCTCAGTTACATAACTCAGATTCAGTGTTTAAAGTTACCTGCAGGTAGTAAAAAGGATGATTTAGAGCAGCTTGAATGGACGTGCGAGGAGTGACATTGAGCCGCTGTCGCAGGATCCCATGGGAGCTGAAGTAACACACTTCACTGAGCGGCTGCAGATGTGCTGGAGTCAGGTATTCTCTGAAGAAAGACCCGCACTAAAGTCTTACACTGAAGAACACACTTTATAAGACAATCAAATGTTCAGTGTTGTCTGCTTACCTTACGAGGCTGTCAATAAACTCCATCACCTGGCTTCTGAGCACTTCGAATGGACTCAATTTCTTTGTTCTGCGAGATTCTCTCTCAAGCAGTGTCTAAACACAGGATCAAGTCAACAGCTCATTTTAAAGCCACCAATACGGTTTTCCCAGACCTCAAACTAGAGTAACTTCATTTATGCTATGGTCTGGTGAGGGGTGGACAGCTCACTCTTGGATGTTACTTCATAGTGGTGTTAGAGTGTTTCTAACTATTTCTGATTATATTCAACCTAGTTGCATACGCCAAGCCGTTTTGACATTTAATCTACTGTATATCCAGTACTGGTATTTATTTTATGTTACTAGTACTTATTTTTTAGACACTAGTATCTTTTTCATTAAGTACTAGTTAGGGCTGTAACGATACGCGATATGAAACCGAAATCGCGACACTAAGATCCACGATCGCGTTTTGATAAGGAAGAATTGCGACACACCCGTGACTAACTTTTCAATCATGTAACGCCTTCCTGCAAAAGTTGAGCTAGTTGAAGAAGAACGTGAGGAAACATGGCAACTAACCCAGAGATTGCGGACCCTCCCTCTTCATATAAGTCAGCAGTATGGCAACATTTCAGCTACCCAGTGGAGATAAAGGATGGCAATTGCGGGATCGACAAGACCCACACAATATGCCGTAAGTGCTTTAGTGACAGGCAACACAACCAACATACAGATGATACGTAAAGTACACACAGAATACGTAAAGAGGCTGTGATAGATTGGAAGATCAGCATATCAAAAGGTTCCGTGACAACAGACAACGAAACATTGCCAATGCTGTCGAAGCGGCCGTTTTTTTTTTACCGCATATAAGATGCTTTGCTCACACTGTTAATCTGGCTGCAGAGAGGGATACGGGCCTTCACCAGATGTCCCGACTTTAATATGGGGTTCTCTGAAACTATGAATATTTAACTTTAATTTTATTTAGGCTATTTTATTTACCAAACCAACACAATCTCACGGCAAATTGTGTTTTGGCGCTGAAGCATATAGCGCGCTTGTTTTGAAGCGCATCACCGCAAAGGTTATTCATTATTCTTTTTTATCTAGTAGTTAACTGACCAACCAAAACTATCTCACAATTAAGATAAAATTTATACCTAACGAAATTCGTTTCAAAAAGATATTTTTTTCCAAGAAAAATGTATGAATTATATTTTTGTTTGTGCCTGTCCAACTGTGTGGTAGTTCACAGCAGAAAGGGCACGGTCCGTGCGGGCTTTCTCCATCTTCTCAATTGTGTTGGGCACAGCTAGGTTCAGTTTGGAGGCATTTTGACGCCAGTGTCCATTCCGTGTCAATGAAATGGAAAGTTAGCGACATGTAAAGTGTCATTTTTGTACTCGACCACATCTGTTGTAAGAGAAAAATAGCCTACTCGACTGTGGTGGAATTGGGCTGTTGCAGCTCACCACGGATACATTTGTAGGCTCGTAGAATAGCTGTTTTAGAGAAATATGTACGTCCGGACAATTCATTATAGCTGTCGGGTGTGGTTACGAGGTCTCCGAAAGAAAACAAAAAGTATTGAAAGACACTATTTTTTTTCGCAGAGATTCTTGGTTACTGCATCAGTGCATTTGTTCCACCTCACATTGTCCCTCCTATATTTTGTGCATCACTGATGGCTGCACTTGTTCGTCTGACTTCTGCGGTCGATTTTTTTTTTTTACTGCATTGCCCATTTTGGCAGCCTCATTCTTGTGCGCTTTGTATAAATTAGTTGTGTTTCCTCCACATGCTGCCACATTTGTCAGGCAAAGTTTACATCTCTTAAATGTAAAAGAACTTGTCTGAAAAAAGAATTTTCAACATGCTCGAATCATCTCCACAATGGAGTTTAGTTCTGTTTGTTTTTCAACAGTATTTTGTTACAAAAAAAGTGTTATAGCTTTGTTAATTTATTTATTTTATATTTGGCTATTTATATAGTTAATAATTTGCATGGTTAATCTTGTTCTTTGGTGTTCAGTTTATAAAGATTTTTTAAATGAATTGATAAAAAATATTGTTTAATAATTCCCACCCCTCACGAAAAAAAATCGTGATACGAATCGAATCGTGGGTCAAAAATCGTGATACGAACCGAATCGTGGGTTTGGTGTATCGTTACAGCCCTAGTACTAGTACATATTCATTAGATATTAGTGCTTATTCATTAGATACTAGGGCTGTGCAATTAATCGCAATTGCAAAAAAAAAAAAAAAAAAAATCGCGATTTAAGCACATGCAATTTCTAAATCGCAAAGGCTGCAATATTATCTATTAATTTACTATGTTTTTTCAGCTAGAGTTGAGGTTAATTAATCTTAATTTATTTTCTGCTGTCTGTTTTAAAGACAATTTTACTACAGTTTTACTTAAACTTTTTAATTAATTTTATTTATTAAACATTGTGAAATGTTTTGTTATGCACTTCTTGTGCACTGAATACATGTAGAATGTTTATATGTAGCGCGTTTGAAAAAGCAAAAACAGCTACCAAAAATCGCAAATAAAATCGCAATATTCATTCCAAAAATCGCAATATGATTATTTTGTCCATATTGCACAACCCTATTAGATACTAATACTTATTCATTAGATACTAGTGGCTTTTTGGTTTGTTTTCTTGTGCATCCCAGCCTCCAGCTAGATTTTTTAGCATGGGGTAATGTAGTCATTCAACTTTTCTACATCTGTAATGTTGCAGTATGTATTTGAATAATGATGGCTGGTTCCTTTACTTAAAAACTCAGATTTGATTATCATAATTTGTGTTGTTGACAGTTTGAGGTTTACTGTATCGTTATTTACACCTTACAGATGTTGATCTACCTTTACCATCACACACACACACCATGTAATACTTTATCATTCAAGTTTAAGAGTGTCTTTAACACTGTTTATTTTATTATAAAGAGATTAGATATTTTGTGTATATATTTTTGTTTTTGTCTGTTAAAACTATTTGCCTTATTAATGATGGTAAATAAAAATAAAGCTGTTAAAAAAAAAACCTAATATACCTAAATTTATTGTAAAAAAAAGAAAAATTCGATTATGATCAATATTAAATGATATGAAACATGATATCGTGATAAAATATTTGCGATATCGCCCAGCCCTATATGTCATTATATAACACAAGGGGTGTGTGACATCAAAAAGAGATTTATTGACAAACCATTACACCGAATTCACTTCATAACATCAGTCAAGTGTTGAAAATAACTTGAAAGGAACCAAATGTTCCATAACTAAATCCATAACACTCCACAGTGATAAATTTGGTGATTTGGTGAAATTTGATGATGAGCATTGAATTATAAATATATTTTTCTTGTAAAAATACACAGGATGGCTTGAAGAACAAATAAACTATGTTTTGCCACAATTGTGTTTTCTGTCTGCAAGTGTTTTTGTGTATTTTTTTAATAATTACAGAAAACGCTGGATGTCTTTACTTCTGTGATGCCAATGTAAAGTTTGTGCAAGATGTTCTCTAGCTTCAATGAAATGTACATTACATTGTGTGAGCTCACAACACCCTATTTTTCGTACAAAATAAAATAAAATAAAATAAAAAGGAAAGATAACACTCTCTCAAAAGATACATTACTTTTTAAACATGTAAACCAACATGTTAGTGATAAACCAAGATCCAGTTAAGCTAAAGGTGTAAAATCAGTAAATACTTTGCCTTTTGAAGCTGAAAGAGATCCGTTTTTTTCTGATAATCAATTTTTCCTGAGATGGCACCGTTCCCGGAGGGATCTTCTGAAGAGACGGCTGTCGGGCAAAGCAATGAATTAGAATGGCTACAATGTACAACGAACTCAATTCTTTGCATATTTTTCAATCACACATAACAATCAATTCAAACGTTTAAATAGGATTAAAAAAAGGCTTTAATGCGGTTTTGTTTCCTCAAGATCTTAAAGGGGTGGTTCACCCAAAAGTAAAAATTCTGTTACTAATTAAAGGGGTGGTCCACTTCGATATCGTATTTTAAACTTTAGGTCATGTGTAATGTAGCTGTGTGAACATAGACAAACATCTCTGAATGTAAGACGCTGAAAGTTCAATGCAAAGGGAGACATAGGCTTTTATAGAGTTAGCTTAGTGTTAAACATGCGGGTTAATGATGTCATAAACCCTTCAGGTTACACGCATACACCCTGAGCAGTGAAGGGGCGTGGCCAGAGGCGCTGTACTGTTATAGCAGAGAAAGCTAAAATGCTGTCCAAACACTATTTCCACAGAGCTTCTTCTGTTTCTGAATTATGCCCCATTCACACGGGGCGTCAGCGTCAACGCTTCCCATTCACTTTGAATGGGTGACGTCAGGCGTTGCCGAACTGCATTGTGGATGCAGCCAACTGAAGCGTCAGCCAATCAGATCGCTGTATTCCACAACACCAGCTCAGACAGTAGCCGATTGTTGACTAATTTCATTGGCTGATGCTGCTATGACGGTCGCGTCAGCCCCAACTTCAGACACGCCCTCTGTCAAGCGTTGACGCTGTAGCCTCATGTGAATGCACCGTTAGGGCTTCCAAAGGACACGACACAAAGACAGACGTTCTTAAAATTTAATTTGAAATATGTTCCAGACAATAAAAAAAATATATATAACTAGCATTTGACAAAGGACAGCTTCCAGAATCTTGATTCGGCTAAAAACTCAGGAGATGTGGAGTGCAAGTCAAAACCTGTAAGTGTTTTTATTTGTTAAAATCGATCAACTACAAGCACAGTTTCTAACATTAATGGTATGTTGTAGCAAGGATGTAAACAATGGGAAATGCTGTTTGGCAGCTAACAATTTAGCTACAAATTGATATTTATCCATCAAACCGCTGTAAAAACCTACAATCTTCTCCAGCACATGCAGTGTCTCTCTATGCAGCCGCTTTCCCTGCATTCTACATCTCAAATAACGAACTCACAAAAGATATGTGAACGTTTCATATTACTTAGGCATGCATATAACCTGAATATTTGTGAAAAACACTTGTTAGATTTTATTTTAGAGAGCAGGAGTGAGGTTTGGCTGCGCCCTCTTCATGTTCTGTCCAATTCAGGCTCACACTGATACAGCTAACAGCTACTCCGACTGACAGTATTTACACAACAGAGGCAAAGCGTGTTCTAGTAGAGGCTTGATGCTTCCTCGAAATGTGGAACAATCCATGAATCACAGCATATTATGTTAGCTGACCAATCAGAGCCTCTGAGAACAGGCATTCGGAGGAACTAGGAAATGACAGTCGTTTTCATGTTAGCCGAGTAGCTGTATATAACCAAAGTAAAATAACGTAATTTTCTACAAGTGAAGCATGAGCACACATTGCTTTCCATCCGATAAGCACAAACAATTGAAAGATTGTGTGTGGTGACGTGATGTGCGTTTTCAGCAGAGTAGTGTGGAAGGAGATCTGTTCAGAAACACTAGATCAGTGGTTCTCAAGCTTTTTTCACCAAGTACCACCTCAGACAAAAAATGATCCCTCCAAGTACCACCATAATAACTGGTATTGAAGTACAGTAGCATAGTAGGCCTAATTAAGCAGCTACAGCACTGCACAGTTCAAAAACAAGGCAGAATAATTCTTCTAATTAAGAATATTTATTATTGTCAGCCACTTAAATAAAAGGTTTAGCCTATTAAAATCCATTTACTGATCACATCTGTGTTATCCTACGCGTCAAAGGGTTAAAAGTGTGTTAATTTTTTTTACTTTAATTATTCAGAGATTCCTCCGCGTACCAATAGAAGTAAGCTTGTGTACCACTAGTGGTACGCGTACCACAGTTTGAGAACCACTGCACTAGATGAAACACCAGTGTGGACGTGGATCGTTTTCATTCATTTAACTAAATCACATCAGTGCAAACTGGGCCTAAAATTGTGCCTCAAAGGTCTCAGGAGATTAGAGGGACATGAGGGAGAGTAATTCATAACAGAAATGTAATTTATGGATATAATTTACAGGACATCAACAGTAGGTTTTTAACTCCTCAGCTAGTTTCTCACGTGTGTTTATTTAGATTTTTAACAGTCACACTATTTCAAAATATATATCACACATTTGCAACATGGACAAAAACATATATTGACTTACTTTCCAGTGTTTTTAATCTGTTAATAAAGTCTTCCACCTGTTGAAACACAGTCTGCATTCTCTTGGTGCTGGCCGATTTAAGAATGTCAGAGCAGCCTTGTAAAGCTTCAACGAGCTCATTTCTTGCAAGAATCCTGCAAACAAAAGTACAAATTACGTTTATGAACTGGCCAACTGGTTTAACTAAAACACAAAGACGATGAAAGATTGATGTAATTTTGACTAATGAAAGGACACTAATATAAAGCTGTTAATACTTTAAAAATGTATTACCGTGTTTGGTCAAACTGAGCTTTTTGCGTTTCCCTAACATCATAGTGAGTGCATACGGCAGGTAAATCATATTCTTTGTTACCGGGTTATTTGAAATAGGCAGGAACAGTGCAATTCAAAAGGCCCGCTGCCCTGTGTTCATGCATCCTCCACATTTTCACTTCATCGACTGCAACTTTGTCCTCCATCTCTATTGATCTCTCTCTCTCCGTGTATGTGTTAGAGTGTATATCAAATTCGACTAGATCAGTGGTCCCCTACCTTTTTGTCACCGCAGACAGGTCAACGCTTGACAATTTTACTATGGCCCGGGGGCGACTAGGTGACCATCAAATTTAAAAGAAATGTCTAATGATATCTATTCCATACAAATCGTGTTTGCTTGCTGCATTCTGAAGATGTTTTCAGCTGGGTGTGCATAGAAAGCGTGAGCACACCGTGCTGCTTGAGCACGCCGCTGCCAAATGGCACATGCCTCCATTGGAAATAACGAATTTTCACGGTGAAGACGTGATATGTGAAAGGTCTCCGTCATTTGCGATATACAGCAGTTGATCTTCTTGCACAGACACGCTAGATCAGGGATCACCAAACTTGTTCCTGGAAGTCCGGTGTCCTGCAGATTTTAGCTCCAACCCTAATCAAACACACCTGAACAAGCTAATCAAGCTCTCACTAGGTATACTCGAAACATCCAGGCAGGTGTTTTGAGACAAGTTGGAGCTAAACCCTGCAGGACACCGGACCTCCAGGACCGAGATTGGTGATCCCTGCGCTAGATTCACCAACAGAGTTGTTGACAAATGGGTTGAGGATCCATTCCATGGTAGTTTTTGGGTCCTTCACTGGGCCTTTTCCCCTTAGCAAAGAAACTTTCCAAAGACGTCGGTAGTCATTTTGCTAGCTTTGAGGTTAAATTTTGGCACTCAAGAGACCGAGATGTAACCGAGAGACTATGTTCGTATTTTAAACAAAACATTTTTCAAATTAAAAGATTGTTCAGACTTAGATAATAATTCAAATGGAAATAATTGATGATTTCTTGTGCAGCCTGGTACCAATTAATCCACGGACTAGTACCGGTCAAAGGTCCAGGGGTTCAGATTACCTGAGAAGCTGCATGGCTGAATCATACTCCTCTGTTTCCCACAAATTCTTCTCATTGCAGGACACATGGAGCTCTCGTATCTGTGAGCACAACAACATTTTCATTGACGCTTTTTGAAGGACCAGAAGTGGCAGTTAAAAACAAAATGAGGAATTAAATTAATAATTAAAAAATCTAATTGTATATAAATGAATCCCTTTTTAAAAGGAAAAAAAAAAGACATACATAAATTAGCTATTTAATTCGCGTTTTTAAATGTAATAATAAAGCAATAAAATAAATAGACATTTTTTTAACCATTTAATTCATGATTTAAAATGTAGATTAATCAAATAATAAGAGTACATAAATAATAATCACCTTAAAATGGACAAATAAATATACATTAAATTGTATATGTAATTTGTAACGTGTTTAAATGTCATTCATTAAAGCAACGTATTCATAAATACATTTTAAATGTAAAAGTAAATATAAAATGCAGATTTATCAAACTATGTTTTTATTAATAAATAAATCATTTTTAATAAATTAAAACATTTTAAATGCATTTTTAAATAAGCATTTGGCAAAGGCTTTTCTTCCGCTATTTCCAACTGATTTTCTTTATCAATTGGTCAAATTGAAACAATGCCAAATGCTTTCTACAAAGCTTTTTAAAATGATTTATTCATGTACTTTGTATTGTTTGATTAATCAACATTTTAAAACAAGAATTAAATAAACAAAATAAATTATTTCTATTTATTTAAACATTTAAAGGTGATTTTTTTTTAATTATTAAATTGATTCTTCATGTTTACTTTTACCTGGCACTCCTGGTCCTCAATAATGCTTTAGTAACAGCACTAATAAAAACAAGACTGCTTCCAACATTCAGATTTTAGAATCGGAGCACTGATATTTACAGCAGGCATTTATAAATACACCCGTTTAATGTGCAGGGAAGAGTTAAATTGAAATAAATAGCTTGACATTTCAGCAAATTTTGCTGTTGAAAAGTGCATTTTATTTATATGTGAGTAACTGAATACCATTAAATGATGCTCTACGAATCCAAACCTCACTTCTCATGTAGAATAATGTGTAAAATCTAGATTTGTGTCACATTTATTACGTTTCATTACAGTAGCTCAGAAGCTTTAAGGGCGCACTCACACTATGCTATCTGAACCGTGCCCATGCGCGTTTCCAGGTTCATTTGAGAAGTGTGAGTGCTCTGAATCAGGCTCAGGTGTGGTTCAGTTGGCCACCCCTGGCCCAGTTGGAAGAGGTGTGCCTGAGCGTGGTTCACTTGGACTTTGGCGCGGTGTGCAAAGTGCTCCTGAGCCCGAAAATGAAGATGCGACGACACTTTAAGGGACTGTTCATGCGGATTTATTAATCATTCTTACTGTTTAATAAACGCAAACTGTCATAGATTATTAAAGACGCAGACCCCTCACTGCACGAGAGCTGCGCCTTCAGCAGACCTCATAATTCCTGCAGCACGAGGAGTTTATGATTGTTTATGAACGTCAAAAGTGGCTGATCTGTTCGGCGTGCTTCGGCACACTTCAAGGCAACTGTACATAGTGTGAGTACGCCCTAAGAGACTCAAATACATTCACAAAGACCAGCTAAGATAACCTCAACTGTGGAAAATTACATTTAATCATCGCATTGACACCAAAGTGTCCGTTTATTGCATAAACATGTTCATGTATTTTTCTGAAATGTGTAATACAGGGTTAAATTAGCGCTGAGGTTTAGTTTACAGAAGTACTCATAAACTTTGTTATTTTTTTTAACATTAGTGGATGTACTGTAAGCTATAAAAACAACACTGTAAAACAGAAAGTCACCAAAAAGTCAACTTACGTGCTTCCCCAGAGGAAACTTGGGCAGCGAAGAGGTCAAAGAGTGCAGACACTGAAGAATGGGAAAGTAATTCTTATGGTATTTGTGCAGCCTCTTTAATAATGTTTGGCACACTTCCTGAAAAACCCACACAGCAAAAGAAGATCAGTAATGCTTTTCAAGAGTTTACACTTAGATAATGCTTGACTTTTCAGCAGGTTTGGCATGCTGTCCCAGGAGAGAACCCCGAGCTCGGAGATAGATGAGCCCAAGGCCTGGTAAATAAGCATTAGGAACGATACGAGATCAGGCAGTTCCCAGGAATGATGGAGGATGGACAGGTGTCGCGGACGAAAGTAAAGAGCGGGGCGGGGTGTGTGGGTGTCGTGGACAAAAGTGAAGTGTGGGGCGTGCAGTCGCCGAAGAAAGTGAACAGCGGACAGGGGCGGTTGAGGAGGGGGATCAGTGTTGATGAGGTGCTGGTTCAGATTTTAAAAGGTGACGGATCCGGAGTCTTCCGGTACAAATTAAGCCCTGCATGTGTGTTTGTGTGTGTGTGTATGTATGTACATGCACGCATGTACATGCACAGACTAAATATCTAAACAGTACACACATTTAAAATTGTCAAAACTAACTTTTATTTTGGATGCAATTAATTTAAGTGAAGTTTATTTATAAACTAATTTCGAGAGGATCACGTGCAGATGATTGCTCGCAGCTGGTCCCGCATTATCCAATTTATGATTACCAATCAGATGAGTCCTAAGCCACTATATATACCCTAAGTTCCATATCACAGCCATCTTCGTTTTGAAGAATCCCCCCTTCCACCCCTACTCCTCCTCCTTCCTAGATGGGTGGCACGGTGGCCCAGTGGTTAGCACTGTTGCCTCACAGCAAGAACATCACTGGTTCTAGTCCTTACCAAGCCAGCTGATGTTTCTGTGTGGAGTTTGCACGTGGAGACCGTGCTTACGTGGGTTTCCCCCGGGTTCTCCGGTTTCCTCCCACCGTCCAAAAACATGCAACTTAAGTTAATGGACTAATACAAATCAGCACCATAGACATGCTCTTAGTTAGTAGTTATCTTTTCATAGCAATCACTATCTGTTCATTAGCTACTCGCAGGGGAGTTCTCGAGATCTACCTGAGCTCAAACTCTCCTCTCGCCTTGCGAACGGGAGGGAGCCCTGGGCTCGAGGATCTTATGAGCTAAGGGCTCTCTCCCGGGATAGCATGCCAAACAAGCTTTATAATCAATCATCAGCTAAGTGTGAACTCTTGAAGTGTAATTTAAATGTAATAAATGTATTGGTGTTAACTTAAACATGCATATTTGTAATTATAATGGTTGAAAATTAACGTGTAAACGACTTTTTTTTTCCATATATTTGTTGAATAAATGTAGATTTTAAATCTGTACTATGCAAATCTGAGCTCCTGATAAATGTGTGATTTGCAAATATTAGATTTTTTTATGGGTGCTTTGTCTTGCTTTTAATAATTTATTTTAACACAAATTACTGTGATTAATTTAATTTGCGACTTTAAAAATAATAAACTCGTTTAATGCATTCTGTAAATGTTAAAAACATATACAACACACTGGTCTCAAGCTAAATGGGATACAGTACATGTAACAAACACACATGAAAACACATCAGATATTCAAACAGAATAGCGACTGCAGCTATTTGCTACTAATTTCTCAACAAGTTTTTGGTGTTCCTGGTGTTTAAAGTAGATTTTTAAGCAATTATTTGTAGAGAGATGCTGCACTATTGCAATTTAACCAGTGGAAATCTTCTGGCTAATTTATAGTTCTGCGTGAAGCGAACGTGTATGCTCCGGCACAGCCCGCGCACAGTTGCATAAACATGCATGTTAGGGGTTAAATGTTTTTTCAATCTAGGTACAACTGCAAGTATATATTAAACCTGTGGGAAGCACTGAGATATGTTCATTCTTTTCTCTATTTGTTCAATGGTTGCTATCTTTATCTCTAAACATGCTGTGTGTTGTTTTTTGTATCAAAGCATTTTATGAGTATGAGTACATAAGCACAGTATCATTAACAATAATAATCATTATCATAAAACTAATACCTTGACATGTTCGTCACTGGTAAGAAGCTTCACCTGCTCCTGGGGCTCCTGTGTCTCCACATAACTGTAAAGAGTGTGTGGTTACAGAGCTGTTGTTGCAGAACTCTACTAGAATGAAGATGTGTGTGTGTTTACCTCATGAACGAGTGTAGATGTCGGATTCTTTCCACATTTTGTTGGCTCAATGTCTTGGCACACAGCAACGCCTCTCGCTTCTGACAGCAAAGCACACTGAGAGGCTGACTATTAAAGTGCTCCAACATGGAGAACTGGAAGACAAAAGGTTTACATTGCAGTGCTTGTAGCATCCTTGCTTGACCATCTTCATGCATGCAAACATAAATACACACAGGCTGGACGATGTGGGAAATCAAAAGCTTGATTAATTCAACACTTTGAGTATTATTGAGCTAGGGCTGGGCGATTAATCGAAAAATAACCACAATCGTCATTCACAACCTATAATCGATGTAATTTTCCCAGGACGATTTTATCGATTATTTTCCTACTGTGTGTGGAGTCACATGACCCCGCTCTGTTAAGGATGATTTATATCGAGATGGTCCAGCAAAGCCTTCACGCAGTCGCATACCCATGCAACTCTCAAAAATGTAACTACACAATAACGAAGAAGCATAGTGCAAGCTCTGTGATTAGTTGGTTTGGTAGCATTGACATGATTGGGAGGCGCAGGAGCCGCACGACAGCAGAAAGCCGGTTGGAGCGAGCGGTTTTAAGTGTGGAGGAGCTGTTTTGTGTTTACCTTATGATTAAAGTTGTTGCACGTCCACCCGTTCCCGCCTCTAAATGAGCGAGTTTTAGCTTCTTGTACATTAAGTTAGCGTTAAAAAAAAACAAAACCCCCATGGATATACTCGACTCGAAGGAACATAAAAACCCACTGCCAGCTAGCGTTAACGAAGACGCATAGTGCAAGCTCTGTGATTGGCTGGTTTGGTAGCATTGACATGAGTGGGAGGCGCGGGAGCCGCACGACAGCAGAAAGCCAGTTGGAGCGAGTGTTTACAAGCGTAGAGTCCGTTGAGGAGCTGTTTTGTGTTTACCTTATAATTAAAGTTGTGGCACGTCCGCCCGTTCCGGCCTTTAAATGAGCGAGTTTTAGCTTCTTGTACATTCAGTTAGCGTTCAGAAAAAACAAAATCCCTGTGAATAAACTCGACTAAGAGGAACATAAAAACCCGCTGCCAGCTAGCGTTTCGGAAGTGTAATTACAGAGCAACACAAACAGCACGCTGAAGTATATCAATGCACGGCTACACGCAGGGCAAGCACCGTGGGTCATGGCGATCACTCGATGCAGATGTATAAATCAGCCTTTAAAGTCTGGTGCTGTCGGCGCCAGTGGTGTAGTGGTTAGTGCGTCGACACATGCACTCCGGTGCTCACAGCGACAGTCTGAGGCTGATTTATTCTTCTGCTGCCACTTTTTGCAGCCACATCTGATCTCTGGTCAAGTAAGATGATGAACTTCTATTGCATTTCTGTTTTAAAACCTTAAGCTTCATGTCTATTTATAAATATTGTCTACTCGCCCATCCTTCCGTACATAGTTTTTGTATGAATGGAAGATAACGTAAAGAGATAAATTGCTGTGTTATTAATATGAGGAACTGTGTAATTATTTTATTTTATTTCCTTGATTTTTAAGATGTGTTGTTGGTGATTGGATGGATTTGCTCATGCACATTAAGCAAGTTCACACACACAAAAAAAGTGAAATGAATGAGGAGGCATGTGGACACATCACAATGTCTAAAATCAAGTAATTTTAGTGTGCCAAAGTCAAATTTATGCATAAAAAACATATTTTCCCAACAACAAAATCGTGGCTAGTGAAAACGGCGAGTGGCTAATAATGTTGGAAAACTACTAGCCACAGTGGCTGGTGATCAAAAAAAGTCAAGCCCTGATTCCAATGTATAATAAGCAATCATAAAAGCATGCATCTATTCACACATGCAACAGGCCTTTTGAAAAATACATGCTTGTACCAACAAAACTATTTAATAGTAATATTTATCTGCTCACCTGCAGGCCTTTAACAAAATTCTGGACCGAGAAGTCATGGTAGAGGAAGATGCCAACCAGCACCTGTATAACCCTACTGCTGAGCTTGAATGGGAAGTGAGCGTTCAGAATTAACTGTGAAGGAAAACAAACAATCAATTCCAAAGAAGATTTGGAGTAAATTATTACTGATGTCCTAAAATCTTGACCTGCGTTACAAACCTTGTCAAAAACGGAGGCTAAATGCTGGGTACAGGAGAGAGACTGAAAGACCTCGATGCAGAGCAGAGATGAGACGGAGTGGGGAAGCCTGTGCTGGATGGCACTGGGAGATGTGGCAATGCCGAAAACAAAGATGAACGGAAGCTCCTGGATATATCGGCTGTTAATAAAGAAAAGAGATACAGGATTCTCAGCTCATTAACATATTCAAATGATTTTTATACTATTTAGGACAGGGGCCACGGTCCTGGAGGGCCCTGCAGAGTTTAGCTCAAACATGTCTCAACACACCTGGAGGGTTCAAGTAAACCTAGCAAGACCTTGGCTCTGTCCGAAATCCCTTACTTCCCTATTATATCATATAGCATGTGTAAAACAGTATCTAAGCCGAGTAGTATGTCTCATGTTATTGGAGAAACAGTAGGTGAGAATTACCAGGATGACCTACCACTTCCAGTGAGATTCTGTAGTGTGCATCCAATGGTTGCTAAACTATCCCATAATGCCACGTGAGAGAATTCATAAACGAATCTGAAGCGACACAAATAACATGGGTAGGTCATGTGACAACAACAAATGGTAGATGTGGTAGGTCCGATTTCCATTCATCCTACTCATATTTAAACTATATAGCAGTGGTCCTCAACCACCAGGCAGCGGACCAGTACCAGTCCGTGGATTAATTGGTACCAAACCGCACAAGAAATCATTAATTATTTCTGTTTTATTTATTATGTGGCTCTGAATGATCTTTTATTTCAGAAAGTCTTTTATTTTAAAAAATGACCGTATTCTCTCGGTTACATCTCGGTCACTTGAGCGCCAAAATTTAACCCACAAGCAGCAAAATGAGTTAAAAACAGACATCTTTGAGAAGTTTCTTTGGGAACCGGAGAAGGCCCAGTGAAGGACCCACAAACTACATTGGAATGGATCCGTAACCCATTTGTCAACAAATCAGGTGAATCCAGCATGTCTGTGCAAGAAGATCAACTGCTGGAGATCGCAAATGAAGGAGGCCTTTTGGGGGCCGTTCACATATCTCATCTTTTCTGCGCACAAGTTCATTTCCAATGGAGGCGCGCGACTTTTGCGCACATATTGGGAGTAAAGCGATGCGCCTTCCAGCTGTACTCTGTTGGCGTTGATGTAACAGAATGTATTACTATCAATAATTAAATGTCATAACAACTTTTCAAAGGTGGAAATTCCAAATAAGTAGTCAGACCACAGTGATTAAATAAAATTAAAAATGACAAACATACTACTGTACATTTAACTAGGCAAATCTCACCTGCAGATGAGGATAAAATCCTGTAAGACTTGTGAGTTGAAAGCCTCAAAGTCTTTGAAGATCACAACAACAGGCAAACTCTGAGGCAAGCCTTTATCGTTTTCTTTCTGAGAGCTTTTCTGCAAAAGACCAATTATGATGATTATTTACAGATGCTCAGCAAACCAAAATAAACCAATTAATACACAACACACTCTCAATTACTTAACTGAAGCATTACAACTATTCCTTCAGAACATAAATACATGTTATTGCACTTAAGCATAGTTTATTTTCTCGTCTTCTCTTACCTTGTTAGCAGTCTTGTACCACTGACACAGAGCACTAATGGTACACTGAGCCTTTTGAGGCAAAGCTGCATCCTCCTCCTGTTCCTCATCCACTGACACGCCTTTTCCCATCAGCTGCTCTAGAACCTTCTGGATCAAGTGCTTCACAGCTGTTTACAAAAGTATCACACTTTTGACTGCCAGATTAATATTAAACATCGTAGTATCATTTCTTGTAAATGCAAATCTTCAGTATAAGACTATTGAAGATGAAGAAAATAAATGCATGCTAAATTTTCCACTAAGAGATTTAGGCCCTGTTTACACTAGTGCGTTTTCGTTTTAAAACGCATAAGTTTTGCTACGGTTACGCCATCCGTCCACACTACGCCGGAGTTTTCGAGGTGCAAAAACGGAGTGTTTTAGAAACGCTGGAGAGGCCGTTTCCATTCTAAAACGCTGCTGTTGCGTCTCAGTGTGGATGGAGGGAAACGCATACTTTTGAAAACAGAGGCATGGCTGCTGAGATCTGCTACGTGATTGGGGCTTTGGGTCATTGCGTATCCTTCCCTTATTCATCAAGCGCCCATGACTATAACGTCACCAGCAGACGGCAGACCAGTCTTCACTGTAAACACTGTATTTTCGATAGCGATAGATGTTTTATATTCCTTTGTTACTTTAAGTCACAACTCAACCTCGTCGTCTGTCCACTAAAAGACCTCTCTTGCTTTCTTTACCATCGCGTTCATCGTTCAATCAGCGTTTGTTGACTAACAATAATCAAATGCAAAGCGAGACACTTGCTTCCTGTTTATACTTGAACGCGCATGCCCAGAGTGCGTGAATAGTCACGTGATATACGTTTCTGGTGGAGGGAGGTCTGTTGAGAGACTCTAATGTGGAAGCGGATCGTTTTCATGCTAAAACTCCGTTTTTTAAACTAAAACACACTAGTGTAAACGGGGCCTCAAACTAACCCCAACCCCAACCTAACAGCCTACTTATAATCTAATGAGCATTAGGTGGCATGTAGATGCAATGTAACTTAAATTCAACAAAGGGACCATCAAAATAAAGTGTGTCCTGAAATTTTGACCTATTGCTACGTATTGCTATGTTAGCAACAGTAGCATCTGTTAGCTTTAATTGTAGGGAAAAATCTTTTCAGGGCCTTAAACCATGAAAAAGAAAACTTTAAAGAATATAAAAGCTGCTGAAAGACTGATTTCAGTAAGATTGAATAGTTTTCTTGAGTTGTATGCATACCTGCACATTCTTTGGCATGAACAGACACCACAAATGGAGTGACCGAATCCTGAAGGAGATTACACAAACTGCGAAATGTCATGGCATGATCTGGAACATTTACCCCTGGAAGACAATAAAAGGTATTTAAAAGACTAGTAATAAAGACAATCGAGAGCTAAACCCTGCTAGGCCAGTTGGTATAAAATAATTGACGCTTCAGCACAAAATACCACACAAATACATTGTAAAAGCGCTATACAAATAAAGGTGAATTGAATTGAAATAACGTTTTATAATCATGTGACCTTCAAGGCTTTGATCCAAATTGTGTTATTTTGGAGACTGTCGCTTTAAATTTAAATGAGATTGTGACCTTTTCAATTGAGGGCGGAGCTACAAATGTCGTGGACGAAACTACAGAGTGTTGGGGAGTCGCAGAAGAAAATGGACAGGGTAGCAGGGTGGTTGAGGAGGGGGAATCGGGGAATCGGTAAAATTAGGTGCCGAATCAGATTTTAGATGTGCCGGATCCGAAATGTTCCAGCACAAATGAAGCCCTGCCTGTAACCATTTTTTTTTTACAATGGAAGTCAAATGTTACCAGTTTCTAACATTCTTTAAAATATCTTCTTCTGTGTTCAACAGTGTAAAGAAACACACAAATGACTGGAACCACTGGAGGGTGAGAAAATGGTGAGTACATTTTCATTTTACACAACTATCCCTTTCATACCTGGTGAAGAATAACTAGCTGTATTTGCACATAAAAGAGAGCATGCTGCTGATTTTTGACCAAAAAGATT
>CAIGQQ010003503.1:3544891-3555178 GCA_903798035.1 Danio albolineatus | reverse complement strand
TATATATATATATATATATATATATATATATATATATATATATATTTATTTATATATAGGATGTAAACTGCAAAAAAAATTTTTTAATGAATCACAGAACTATACCTAAAATAAATATTTCAGGGAATCTCAAATCTAAAATTCAGCCTTACCTAGCATTAGGGCAGCTGTGGGGATTTCACTTGTTCTCTGCCTCCAGACATCAGACGAGGAGCCCAGCTCATGCTTTTTAATGAACTCAACAAGACTGTCGAGCACCTTTTTATTCAACTGATCTTGTATTACCTGTAACAAACACACATGCTGTATGAACAAATGAATAGAGAAAAGAACTGAAAGGCTTGCTAAAAGTTATTTAGCCAGACAAACAAAATAAGGAAACCCACATGAAATTTCAACTGTGTGTGTGTATTAGGGCTGTGCAATTAGTCGCAATCACAAAAGAAAAAGTCATGATTTAAGCATTCTTGTGCACTGATTGCATTTAGAATGTGTGTATGTAGTGCGTTTGAAAAAGCAAAAACAGTTGCCAAAATCACAAATAAAAATCGCAATCGCTAAATTTGTTCCAAAAATCACAATATGATTATTTTGTCCATATTGCACAGCCCTAGTGTGTATACATTTTTTTAAATAAGAAAAACAATGCACATTCAAATTTATTACAGCACATCTTAACATGCAACAATCATTCATCTGATCTTTTAATCATTTAATGATTAAGCTTAGTTCCTGATTTATAAGGGGTCCCCACAGCCGAATGAACCGCCAACTACTTACTTTACATTTATATTTATATCTATATAAAATTTATTTTTTACCATGGGATTGGCCAAGGACAAAAAAGACAGCTAACCTATATTCAAGTATACAGATATTTGTTAAACGTATTTCCATGACTTTTCCAAAACTTCATAGGTTTTGCTGCTTTCCCAAAACATTTTTTTAGACCTGGAAAAGTTATGTCAAAACTTTTCAAGGTTTTCCATGACCATATGGCTTTTTGACACATTATTTAAAATATGTGGCTAAGAAATAGCTATTAACTTCTTTTTTTATGGTGGGGCTAGTGAAAATTTTGGACAGGTAGGAGTAAAAATGATCGGGCCAGTAGAAAACACCTTGCACTGAGGTAAAAGTTAGTTTTATATTCACACATTCATGACTTTCTCCTTAAAATATATAATTTCAGAAAAGTATTATTTGCAAATACAAACTAGTGAAATCATATTAGCAGCCAAAGACTATCAATGTACCAACTATTAACATTGTGTACAGTTAATTAAATAGTGCCAATGTTGTTTTGAAGTCATACTTTAACAAGATTCCAGACCCAATATTCACATTAGCGTGGTAAACTATATAGGGTCTGTTAAAATGAACTAAGTACAAATATAAAACCAACTTTACCACAATACTATAAACTACTACTGTTGTTTGTTTGTTTTGGGAAGCATACCTCTGTGCTTGTCTGCACCGTCTCCCATAACTTCTGGCAGATCCTAAAGCGATCCCTGCCGCTGTCGTCATCAGCATCCACTAAATATTCGTCTACATGTAATGAATAAATAATAATATTTGAAAGTAGGTTTATTTTTGTAAAGCAAGCAATAAAGACAAGCATTACTCACCAAGACCTACATGTCGCTTTCTCTTTTTAGAGGCTGACTTAAAAACAAAACATCCCTGAAACACAGAACGTTAATCTGTATGGGCGCGCGTCAAGTGTTATACATTTATTACAGAGAGCGGACGCTAGCTCGGTTACCTTTGACACTGATGAAGTCACAAGTGTTTCGTTCATTTCTGTTCTTCAAATGCCATACAATTTGATAGACTTTAAGTACACCATGCGTTTCAGTTACCGCTTTTTCGTCTTCTTCTTTGGAAGTTGGCAAACCCATCTCCAGCTGCCTATACTGCCATCTACTAGTGGAGCGTAGAGCAGTGATGTCAAGGGGAAAAGGATGAACGAAATATCATCTTCCATAGTGTTTGTTTGTTCTTTCCTTCCATGGAAGTGAATGGTTACATGTTTTAAACCTTCTTCAAAATATCTTCTATTGTGTTCATCTTCATGAGGGTCTAGAAACCACTTCAGGGTGAGTAAATAGAGTCGATTTCTATCCCTTTAAACCCCTTAAAGCAGTGGTTCTCAAGCTTTTTTCACCAAGTACCACCTGAGAAAAAAATTGTCTCTCCAAGTACCACCATAATAACCGGTATTGAAGTACAGTAGCGTAGTAGGCCTAATTCAGCAGCTACAGCACTGCACAGTTCAAAAACAAGGGATATTAATTCTTCTAATTAAGAATATTTATTATTTTCAGCCACTTAAATAAAAGGTTTAGCCTATTAAAATCAATTTCCTGATAACATCGGTGTTATTGTATGCGTCAAAGGGTTAAAAGTGTTTTACTTTTTTTACTTTAATTATTAAGAGATTCCTCAGCGTACCACTAGAAGGAAGCTTGAGTACCACTAGTGTACGCGTACCACAGTTTGAGAACCACTGCCTTAAAGATCTATCCCTTTAACTAAACTTATTAATAATAATCAATCTTTAAATCCTTTAAGATATTTAAATAGTATGTGAGTATGTCTTTGTTTGCAGCATTATTTATGATTACGGGATAGCGTGGCACAAAGTGGTTTTGGCCTAATAATGAATAAAGTAATGGGGTTAGACAAACCGTTTTTTTTTTTTTTTTTTTACCAACAACACATAAGCCTCTCCTATAAATGAGCACTGAAATTATGATCGCCGGACCTATGGTTTCTGTGCAGTATTGACAAAAGTGCCTGGAGAAAAAATGTTACCATTTACCCCACCTGCGGGGCAAGTTATAACAGTCAGAGGGTTAGTCGTAACACATGCTTAACAAGGCAGATTTCACACAATTAATTTAAATCCAGTATACCTTAAATAGTAGCTATATTTCCTCAGTACTTGGCTCAGTTTATTTTATTCTACATAGCACAGTATGTTTATTTATTTATTTGTTTGTTTATCTATTGGATAATCACATTTGGATTTATTTGCATTATTATCCATTATCATACAATGCGTTTATTTGCATAATTAGCTATACAATTATTATTAATTTTTTATTTAAAAATATTTTCTATTAAAAAACATTTTATATAAAAAGTTTTCAACTATACACTACAATATTGTGTTAGTTTAATTGGTGTCCAACAGTGTGTGGCTTATATACAACACCCTGTTACAACTAACCAGTGGTGGAAAGAGTACTGAAAAATCCTACTCAAGTAAAAGTACCATTACTTGCCCAAAAATGTAGTGCAAGTAGAGTAAAAGTATCTGTAGTAAATATTACTCAAAGTATGAGTAAAAAGTAGCCCATTTAAAAGTACTTAAGAGTAGTGAGTATTACGCTGTGAAAAGTTGATGCGTTTACAGAATGTTACGCTTACACATCCCTGCACAAACAACATGTAGGGTATTCTTCCTATTTTTGTTTGTTCCTTCCAACCTTCCTTCAATTATTTGTTTGTTCTCTCCTTCCTTCATTCATTCGTTTGTTCCCTCCTTCCTTCTTTCACTCGTTCGTTCGTTCATATTTTTGTTCATTCCTACATTAGGTCCTTTTGTTCATTCATTTGTTTGCTTGTTCCTTCCTTCCTTAGTTTGTTCAGTCCTTCCTTGAATTCTTCCTTCATTCGTTTGGTCCTTCCTTCTTTCCTCCCTTCATTTGTTCGCTCATTCTTTCTTTCATACTTTTGTTCCTTCCTTCATTAGGTCCTTTGTTCCTTCCTTCCTTTATTCCTTCCTTAGTTTGTTCAGTCCTTTGTTAAATCTTTCCTTCGTTTATTTGGTTCTCCGATCCCTCTTTCCATTCTTTGTTCGGTCCTTCCTTTTATTTGGCCCTTCCTTCCATTCTTCATTCGTTCCATTTAGTGATTGCTTAAGGCTGTTTGGTGATTTCAGTCATCATACAGTCGACATCCATCATTTATGTGTCCAAAAGGTCTACTGCATTTATAAAAAAATGTCTTGAGGTTGTTCAGTATGATTCGATTTACTTTCTATGTGTGATTTAATTGGACAGGAATCACAGGACTGATCTTTCTACTTTAGACATTGACCACAGACAAGAAAGAAATAAAGTAGTGACTGCAAGTGAAGGAAAGTAGTGGAGTAAAAGTACCGATACTGCACTAAAAATGTACTCAATGGAGAGTAAAAGTCCACATCTTTAAAACTACTCAGTAAAGTACAATTCCTGAGAACAACTACTCAATTACAGTAATTTGAGTATTTGTAATTTGTTACTTTACACCACTGCAACTAACCCCGCTGTGTCGTCTTTTCCTCAAAACTGGCTCTAGCACTCACTGTGTTTTTTACATTTTTCAAAATGGTTTCATCTTTTAGCCTAGAAGACTGTAATCACAACAATATAAGACTTCACTCACATACTTTCACAGATTTATTTAAAATAAAAAATATCGATTATAATAATAAATACTTTTATGCTGCAAAAAGGGTTTCTCCTGTTTCTCCTGTGGTTCTCATCCAAAATCCACAGGACTTATTCAACAATAGGCATGAAGACGTCTGCCAACACTGTGGTGAAAACCTTGGAAGCATGCCATGGTTAACCCTGAGCAAATACATAAAAACTCACTGTGTTACTGTCAGGTCCTGTCCTCCATGTGTGTTTGTTTTCATCATGTGACCTTCCCCATGTGCTCCTTTGTTCTATTTCCCGCCGTTTCTTAATGTTTATTAGTTCCACCTATATCTCACCCCTGTTAATCATTAGTTTCATCAAGCCATGTGTATTTATAGTCCCTGTGTTTAGTTATGCGTTGTGTGGTATATATCTTCAACCCATGGCATTCCTGAGTCTCCTGTATTTCCAATGTCCTTCAAGCGAGTGTTTGTAAATAAATCTACGTGTTTTGATAAATCCTGCAATCCCTTTGCCTTCCTGAGTAAGTCAAGGTGTGACAGTTACATTTTATCCGCTTTTCTTTGTGCTCCTATTTCATAATAACTGAAGTGAGAAATTGATTTTGTGACCATGGACAACTTCCAAGCCGCAACCCAACACTGGGAACTACCCGTACACTCTTGCATTCACCTGTACCGCATGTCTTTGGACTATGGGGGAAACCAGAGTACCTGCAGTACCACGACTATAGAAGGTGTAATGATACTATTTTCATGTGAGTATACATCCTAGCTATATTGTCCTAGAAAATAGAAACGTTTCATTTTTCGTCAATTTCGTACACAATGTAAAAGAAGAGTCAAGCTTCAAGTAACAAAATTGTCAAAACTCAGATGCTAAAGGTCTAATCTGATTCAATTATTTATTCAATGCTGAGCTAAGCTAAGCTAAAAGTGCTCCTTCCCGAGCCTAAAATTGGCTTCTTTAAGACATACAGGAGTGTTCCTTAAAGGCTCTGATATACTTCAAGCAAATAATTTATACCTCTAAAGCTGCTTACTAAAAAGTACTGGATTATATACAGTCAAGCACACCCATTCGCAATCAGGAAATCACTTGAATAGGACTTGACTGATGAAGTGAAGTAAACCAAAAGATCCTCAAAAGCTTCAAGAACAACTGAGAATAAAAATAACATAATTCTACCAGTCTGGAAGAGGCTATAAAGCCATTTATAAAGCTTTGAGACTGCAGCGAACACAAAAAACACTTGCAGATGTTACATTAATGAGATGTAGATGAGACCGATGACGTCCAGAACGGGCATTTTATTTCAGTCAGTATTTCTATGACAGGGTGTTTGTTAATGTCATCATCCAAAGTTCTTAAATATATACAGTCTCAGGTGCAACCCCGTTACATTTAGGTGCGTCACTTTCATTAAGTAATATTAAAGAAAGTGAGATGATGCCATAGTGCTGCTAACAAGGAATATAATATAGCCTAAATAATAAATAGCATCATCAATGTTGTCAGTGATTTAACCAGTTAACGTGTTTCCATTAGTTCTTGGTCAGCTTCAGCAGCCTTTGAATGTCAGGTTCAATATTGATAGTTGGAAACTTCTTACTGTATCTTTTGAAGGGCTCGCCTTCTGGACCAATTAGAAACTTTTCGAAATTCCATGAAATATCGTTTCGACTGACTGGACTCCAGACTAGGTATTTGGGGTCTTGAATTAACGTCACGGGGTCATCGTCTGGATAAGGAAGCTTGTCTTTTAGGTAGGAAAAGACAGGATGTGCATCACACCCGTTTACAACACACTTCTGAAAAATGGTGAACGATGGCTTATACCCTTCACCCGGACGAACATACTTTAAGGAATTAAGAATTTCTCCATCAGAGCAGTTCTCCTGGAAAACGACAAGCAGAACAAAGTAGTGAAAAATCAAAAATTACATTATAAAAATAAGGTCTCCTGTAATGTGACCCTGGACCACAAATGCAGTCATAGCAAGATATACTATTTATGGGTCAAAATGATTCATTATTATTATATTTTAAAAATCATTAGAACATTAAAGAGACAGTTCAAAACTAAAAATAACTCTATTTACGCACCCTCGAGTGGTTTCAAACCTTTATGAGTTTCTTTATTCTGAAACTACTGACTTCCATATTAGGAAAAAACAAATACAAATATACAAATACAAATACAACGAGTGGAACTCAGCACTTTCCAAAACATCTTTTGAGTTCAACAAAACCATTAAACTCAAACTGGTTTGGAACAAGTCACCTTGTCATGAGCAAATGATGACTGGGTTAAAAAAAATTTCAATGAACTATTCCTTTAAGCAAAGATTGTTCCATGATTATATCTTGTATCTTGTTCCTACTGTAAATAAAATATCAAAACGTAATTCTTTGAGTAGTGATATGCATTGCTAAGCACTTGATTTAGACATTTTTAACCTTGCTCTTGACTGTCGCTGCCCCATATTCTAGATTTTAGGTATATTTTTTTTCTGCTCTGATCTGTCACGGATTTATCAGGGGTCACCACAGCAGAACAAACTGCCAACTCTGACATATATGAGGGAAACTGGAGCACCAGGAGGAAACCCACGCAAACACAAGGAGAACATGCGAACTCCACACAGAAATGCCAACCGACCCAGCCGAGGCTCGAACCAGTGACCTTCTTGCTGTGAGGCGATTGTACTACTTTCAAATACTTTCAAATACCAGATTTTGAAATAGTTGGATCTCAGCCAAATAGTGCCATATCCCATCTAAGTATACAGCAGTCAACCTTTAAAGTGAATCAAAGATTGTCTTGACAGTCGGACAGTCTTGATGAAAGATTCCAATTCAGTTGTTGACTACTGAACATCAAAAGAAAAGCATATGAAGTGTTCAGATGAAAAAGCCTTTAAGTGCCATCTCAAATTTTCTTGTTCGGGAACACTTCCCAAAAGACATTATAATCTGAACGGCATCTACACTTATGTTAGTCTGTTTTTTATTATCCTGAGGTCTCCATAATCCTAGACCAGGCCATATCCTGAGCAGATGAGACTGAAAGACCCTAGTGACAGATGAGTCTCAGCAACCTTGGAAGCATGCCATGGTTACCCTGAGCAAATACATAAAAACTTACTGTGTTACTGTCAGGTCCTGTCTGCCATGCGTGTTTGTTTTCATCATGTGACCTTCCCCATTTGCTCCTTTGTTCTATTTCCCGCCATTTTATGTTTATTAGTTCCACCTGTGTCTCACCCCTGTTAATCATTAGTTTCATCAAGCCATGTGTATTTATAGTACCTGTGTTTAGTTATTCATTGTGCGTTATATATTGTCTGTCTTCAACCCACGTCGTTCCTGAGTCTCCTGTATTTCCAATGTCCTTCAAGTGAGTGTTTGTGAATAAATCAACGCGTTTTGATAAATCCTGTAATTTATCAAGGCAAATACAAATTACTTAGTTGTAATCCCTTGCCTTCCTGAGTAAGTCAAGGTGTGACAGTTAGGTTTTATCCACTTTACTTTGTGCCCCATGCTCCCCTATTTTATACTAACTGAAGTGAGATTTGATTTTGTGACCATGGACAACTTTCAAGCCGCAACCCAACACTGGGAAATACCCATACACCATTGATCCTGTGGGCAGCACCCGCCGGTGATCTACTCACACCTTCAGCTTCTCAAAGATGGACTTCTCCAGCCCCAGTGCCTAGACTGCAGCTCTGCACAGGACGTTTGACCTGAGGAGAAATGGTCGTGCCCAACAAAACCACTGGCTTGCTTGGTTTGGAACTTGTGGAGATGCGCATTGATGGATCTGCTCTTCAGTTTTTGGACTTTCAGCATGAAATTTAAACCACACTGAACTGAACTAAACTGAACTTCAACTATGAAAACTGGACTGACACAGTTTCAATTTACGAGAACTTCTATGTGAAGCTGCTTTGACACAATCTACATAGTAAAAGCGCTATAGAAATAAACATAAATTGAATTCTAATATGAGGATTTTCCTCAGGGTCCTCTGTAGTTCAGTAGTACGTTCAGTAATTCGACTTTTATGGCAACTAATTGGTTCTTCTCATTTCCTTTAAAGTGAAATAACCACAAATAAACACAGGAGGCAGAGGAAAATGCCCATTTTGGTTGAAAATTTTAGCAGACACTGAGAGGTTTGCATTTTAACTCTTCATATTTATTCTGCTTTCAGACGTATAAATCTCAATTTCCAAATAATTTTGACTGGGATAGTGGTCCAGTGTCACTAAAAGTTATTGAAACGTCCTCATTTACAAACCTGGTATCCAAACTGGTTGCAGGGAAAGCCCAGGACCACGAGCCGATGAGGATATCTGCTCTGGAGCTCATTAAGCTGAGTGTAGTCCTGGGTGGTTGTCCCTCACAGCGAGGCCACATTCTCAATTAGCACCACCCTTCCTCGGTAAATATTGAAATCTATCGTGTCCCCTTCCAGAGTAGTTGCGCGCAGATCATAAAAAGTCTTCGCTATGAACGTCATCTTTCAGTCTTGCCGTCCTCATCACAATGACACTCTCAGCGTTTTTTTCCCTACTATACTGTTGAGAACGCCAGTCACGTGACGTCATTTATAATGCAAGTCAGACATCTTAGATATCTGATACTTCAACCTTTTGAGCAGAGACAAGTCTGAAAGACTGAGCAAACATTTTATTTTTTTTGCACGAACTGTTTGCTATTGATAATAAAAAGAATGTCTAAAAGAAAAAACCCAAAGACATAAAAACTAATTATACTCCATTGAGCTCCATGGAAATTTTAGAAAGCGTATCAGTTTCATGGCCATGTTTTATTAAGCATACCTGTCTCCATTACCTTGAATGTTATAAAAAATGGATGATTGCAAGGATAACTGAATGTTAAAGTTTGAGGACAACTTTATGGTGGCTTGAGAAGTAGTTTATTTAGATAAAAAAGTATCAGTATCAAGTATCAGTCTTCAGCAACCACTTTAAAGACTGAAACAAGCCAGTAAAAGCTTTAAAGTTGATGCCTGTGTCTGTGGTCAATAATAGCATGATAATAGCATGAATTAGCATGTTGCTAGCATGATTCTAGCATGAGTTAGCATGTTTCTAGCATGATTTTAGCATGAATTAACATGTTTCTAGCATGATTCAGCAAGTTTCTAGTATGATTCTAACATGAATTAACATGTTTCTAGCATGATTCAGCATATTGTTAGCACGTTTCTAGCATGAATTAGCATGTTTCTAGCATGATTCAGCATGTTTCTAGCATTCTAGCATGAATTAACATGTTTCTAACATGATTCAACATGTTGTTAGCATGATTCTAGCATGAATTAGCATGTTTCTAGCATGAATTAACATGTTTCTAGCATGATTCTAGCATGAATTAGCATGTTTCTAGAATGAAATAACATGTTTCTAGCGTGGTTCACATGTTGTTAGAATAATTCTAGCATGAATTTGCATGTTTCTAGCATGATTCTAGCATGAATTAACATGTTTCTAGCATTATTCTAGAATGAATTAGCATGTTTCTAGCATGATTCAGCATGTTGTTAACATGAGTCTAGCATAAAATTTACGTTTCTAGCATGATTCAGCATGTTGTTAGCATGATTCTAGCATAAAATTAACATGTTTCTAGCATAAGCATGTTGTTAGCATGATTCTAGCATGAATTAACATGTTTCTATCATGATTCAACATGTTGTTAGCATGATTTTATCATGAATTAGTATGTTTCTAGCATGATTCTAGCATGAATTAACATGTTTCTAGCATGTTTCTAGCATGAATTAACATGTTTCTAGCATGATTCAGCATGT
>CAIGQQ010003503.1:3533148-3544491 GCA_903798035.1 Danio albolineatus | reverse complement strand
CATGATTCTAGCATGAATTAGCATGTTTCTAGCATGATTCAGCATGTGGTTAGCATGATTTTAGCATGAATTAGCATGCTATTTCTCATATGTATCTCAATCCAATGTGGGATGTGGTGGAACGGGAGATTCACATTATAGATCTGCCGCTACTGTGTGATGCTATCATGTCAACATGGAGCAAAATCTCTAAGGAATACTTCCAGAACCTTGTTGAATCCATGTCATGATGAATTAAGGCAGTTCGGAAGGTAAAAGGGGTTCAACCCGGTACTAGTAAGTTGATAAAGTGGCCAGTGAGTGAACATTGAAAGGGGGGAAAATCAATAAATTGTTGTATGAATGCTGTAATGTTTAAATCATTTTACAATAAAAATGCGTGAAGGTTATGTTACGATGAGGAAGAACGCAGCATCTCATAGGTCTCAAACTGGATTCCTGGAGGGCCGCAGCTCTGCAGTTTTGCTCCAACCCCTATCAAACACAGCTGATCCAAATAAACGAGATGTTTGAAAGAGTCATGAACACCTTCATTATACAGGAGTTCCACGTATCTCCTATTATTCAGCTATGCCTAGGTGCAGTATATCCAGATGTTCATTATATGGCACAATTAAACGATAACTGCAATATTTAATATCAGTTACAAATTAATGCAGTTTTATTGACTTGACAAAATCTGGCCAATTTCTGATTTGTCCAGTTTATAGATAAGAAATAATTTATAATAATAATAATAATAATAATAATAATAATGGGCGCCACAGTGGCGTAGTGAGTAGCACGTTCGCCTCACAGCAAGAAGGTCGCTGGTTCGATCCCCGGCTAGGCCAGTTGGCATTTCTGTGTGGAGTTTGCATGTTCTCCCCGTGGTTGCGTGGGTTTCCTCCGGGTGCTCCGGTTTCCCCCACAGTCCAAAGACATGCGGTACAGGTGAATTGGGTAAGCTAAATTGTCCGTAGTGTATGAGTGTGAATGAGGATGTGTGGATGTGTTTCCCAGGGATGGGTTGTGGCTGGAAGGGCATCCGCTGCGTGAAACAAATGCTGGATAAGTTGGCGGTTCAATCCGCTGTGGCGACCCCAGATTAATAAAGGGACTAAGCCGAAAAGAAAATGAATGAATGAATGAATGAATAATAATAATAATAATAATAATAATAATCTCAAACAATGTCAGGATATTACTTTAAAAAGTTGTATAAATATATATTATTAAAGGCATATAATGATGAAGGTGATTGAAAAAGGATAAAATGAGGAAGGTATGATGACATTTAAATTAATGGCTATTTGCAGTACTACGTTTTGATTTTTTATTTATTTTTTAAAAAAAATTTTTGTTATAAAATGCAAATGTATAAAGGGAATCAAAAATATAGTATGTTAAAGATGCCAAAGGGATAAGATATGTCCAACGTAAAAAGAAGAGATAAGTAAAAAGAAGAAATAAGTAAGTAATAGACGAATGATGTGTGTGGTAATGGGCTGGGAAAATAATAAGCCTGTGCTTCATCCTGCTCCATTTTCGATGTATTTTTTTGTTAAAGATATATTATGTATGATATTGTTTTTTGTTCGAAAATAAATCAAATCAAATCAAATCAAATCAAAATAATAATAGCAAAATTGCACTTTCATATCAACTAAATGGAGCAGATTAACGTGAGGGCAGTTTTATTTTTTCTTCCAGTATCATTATGAATACATTTATTAGAAAAAGATTTTCAAATGTAACAGATCAATAGTGTAAAAAAATTATGACATTATGACAATTATGGACATCTCTACTACTGCAATATTAACAACACTGATGTCAGATCCGAGAGGAAGACAGAGCTGTTCAGTATAATGGAGGGAATCCGGCAGGGACCAACACAATCTGTACTCTAAAATAGGAAAATTACATTTGTAGATTTAATAAAATTGTGTTAAATTAAGTAAAATCTTATGGACAGAATGGGTTTCATTTAATCAGAGATTATTACAAACCCCAGTAAATCGGCCTCTTTTAAAAAAGTCCAATGACCTCTCCACTCTCAGTATCCAGATCGATGTCATAGAAACATGGACGAGTAGGAAGACCAGGAATAGTCGGCATCTGCATTTATATAAAAAAAAAAAAAAAGAAAGAAAGAGGAAAAAATGTAATACATTTTGAACAAATCATGTCCGGTTCATGTCCTAAAATCCGGAGGTGCCGAATCAGATTTCAGAGGTGCCAGATCTGGTGTGTACAAATGAAACCCTGGTTTTATCTTAGTTTTCATTGTCATTTACTACAACAACTTCACTTAGAATTATAAACTCCTGTAGTCTGAGTTTAGCGTAAGTGTAAAAGACTCTAGTAAGAAACTAATCACAGAATTATAATTATAAGGGAGTCCTTGCAAAAATGTTCCAGTTCCCAAAAGTTATAGGCTGCGTCTGAAACCGCCTACTACACAGTAGGTACTGCATTTACATTTAAACGTACCACTCATTTCTGAAAATATCTAATTGTGTTATTCATACAGCCATTTTCAGATCTCTCCAGAGATGTTCAATAGGATTTAGGTCTGGACTCTGGCTGGGCCACTCAAGGACATTTACAGAGTTGTCCTGAAGCCACTCCATTGATATTTTGTAGGTGTGCTTTGGGTCATTGTCCTGCTGGAAAGTGAACCGTCACCCCAGTCTGAGGTCAAGAGCACTCTGAAGCAGGTCTTCATTCAGGATGTCTCTGTACATCGCTGCATTCACCATTCCCCTTTATCTTGACTTGTCTTCTAGGTCCTGCTGCTGAAAAACATCCCCACGGCATGATTTTCTGATGTACTACATCCACCATTTTCAAGAGTTCACACTTAGCTGATGATTGATAATAAAGCGTATTTGGCATGCTGTTCCGGGAGAGAGCCCTGAGCTCAGAATATCCTTGAGCCTGGGGCTCCCTCCCGTTTAAAGGGCGAGAGGAGAGTTTGAGCTCAGGTAAGTCTGGAGAACTCCCCCTGCTTGTGAAGGTTCTGAGATACAGCTGACTAGAGTTGCCTTAAAATGCTATTTAAAAAGTAGTCAATTTACTTATGTTGTATGTTTTTTGGACGGTGGGAGGAAACCGGACAACCTGGGGAAAACCCACGCAAACACGGAAGAACATGTAAACTCCACACAGAAATGCCGACTGGCTCGGGGAGAGGCTGAACCATCGGCGTTCTTGCTGTGAGGCAATAGTGCTAACCACTGGGCCACCGTGCTGCCCCATCAGAGAAGAGGAGGAGTTGGGGTGGAAGGGGGGATTCTTCAAGACGAAGATGACGGGAGTAGAAATCTCTGGTAGTTTATAGTTCGTCAGGATTCGTCTGATTGGTGCAATATGCAGAGCTGATGTGGTACCAGCTGTGTTCAATCATAAGCACGTTATCCTCTCGAAATTAGTTTATAAATAAACCCCACTTGTCATGATCATGTGACCTACCTGCGTTCATGAATTCTCTCGAGCAGCACCATGGGATGGCGCAGGGTGCATGGGATGCGCACTTCAGAATCTCGACGGAAGTAGTAAGTCACTTCTCGCATACTGATTTTCGAATTCTATGAAATCGGACATGCTACTCGGCTTGCATACTGTTTACAGCACACTGTGTAGTATGAAAGTATGCGGTTTCGGATGCAGCGTTAGAGAATTTCTGAATTAAACTTCTTAAATCCTATTGGGTTTACAGATATTATCTGAATATTAAAGATATAGCAGTGTGCAGAGTAAATATGTGAACGCTCATATTAACTACTTACAGTGCCAACCAGCGGGTAGAGAAATCCTGCTCCGACACTGGCACGGATGTCACGAATGGGAAGAACGAATCCAGTGGGAACGCCTTTCTTTTCAGCATCGTGTGAGAGAGACAGATGAGTTTTGGCCATACATATGGGCAGCCCCGCAAAACCCTTGAGGGAGACAAAAATAGTTAAACATTACTCTTACTTCATGCTGTTACAAGATATCATTTTCCCCAAAACACTCTCATCCCCTGAGTCCTACAGTATGTCCACCTCCAACCATGGTCATCAGCAATTGTTTGTGTTTAGTGCCATGCCAGCTTTAATCTTCTTTCTCTCTTTTTTATAAACATAAAATCATAGATGTATACACATGTACAATCTTAAGGTGTACAGTATAGACAGATTTCAAGCGGCTGCCATTTTAAAAGCAAAATTGAGACTGCGGTGGGAAGTATCGCCTGTATTGCCCATACCTGCAAATAAGAACTCATTATATTTGAGTACATTGCTGCTTTTCATACCTGTTTGCTATACCGTTCCACTTTCTGTTGGGCCTCTGGGAGAAGTTCAATGTCATCAGCACCATAGATCTTCTGCGCAATGATTCTGATCTTGTCTGCTATGGGTAACTGTAAGATAAGAACAAACGAATGAGAAAACTGTGGGTTCTTAAGCTTCTGTGTTGTGCATTATCTGTAACCATTTACATCCTTTTCCATCAGATTCTGCTGTAATTTCTGAAAATATCTAATTGTGTTATTCATACAGCCATTTACAGATCTCTCCAGAGATGTTCGATAGGATTTAGTTCTGGGCTCTGGCTGGGCCACTCAAGGACATTCACCAAGTTGTCGTGAAGCCACTTCATTGATATTTTGGTGGCGTGCTTTGGTTTATTGTCCTGCTAGAAGATGAACCGTCACCCCAGTCTGAGGTCAAGAGCACTCTGAAGCAGGTTTTCCTTCAGGATGTCTCTGTACATTGCTGCATTCATCTTTCCCTCTATCCTGACTAGTCTTCCAGTTCCTGCTGCTGAAAAACATCTCCACAGCATGATGCTGCCACCACCATGCTTCACTGTAGGGATGGTATTAGCCTGGTGATGAGCGGTGCCTGGTTTTCTCAAAACATAAGGCCTGGCATTCACTCTAAAGAGTTCAATTTGAGTCTCATCAGACCAGAAAGTTCAGTTTCTTATGGTCAGAGAGTCCTTCAGACGCCTTTTGGCAAATTCCAAATGCTGTGAATACTGACGTACATGTGAATTTGCAACAATTTCAAAAACTCTTTTTCCACATTGTCATTATGGGGATTGTGTGTAGAATGTTGAGGAAATAAATGAATTTAATCCATTTTGAAATAACGCTGTAACATAATCTAATGTGATGCGATATGAATACTTTCTAAGTATTGAACACAAT
Organism: Danio albolineatus; assembly: GCA_903798035.1. Lineage (NCBI taxonomy): Eukaryota > Metazoa > Chordata > Actinopteri > Cypriniformes > Danionidae > Danio > Danio albolineatus. Next base: position 3,539,309 of record CAIGQQ010003503.1, on the reverse strand, counting down.
GATTTTTTTTTCTGGTAAACATTTTTCTAAAGGAGCTGTTGACAAGAAACTGACCCGCCCAAAAACTGACCCAAATCTGGATTAAAACCCAAATAACATGAAACAAATAAAATGCAGAATACGAGAGTGTAATAAAAATGGAGTAAGACAAGGAGAAAGCACTGAATTACTGAAATGTAAAATCTTGATGTTTCTGTGGGTCTCTTTTATATACTCTGATCTTTAGTTCTTATTTTCTATTGGATCCAAGTCAGGTGAATGGCTGGACCATTAAAGCAGCTTTACTTTCTTTCTCTGAAACCAGTTGCGAGTTTCCTTCCCAATTTTCCTTTCCTTTACACCAGTGGTTCTCAAAGTTTTTTCACCAAGTACCACCTCAGGAAAAAAAACTGTCTCTTCAAGTACCACCATAATGATCAATACTGAAATACAGTAGCGTATAGGCCTAATTAAGCAGCTAAAGCTCTGCACAGTTCAAAAACAAGGCAAATTAATTCATATTATTATGAATATTTATTATTGTCACACATTTTAACAATTATAAATAGTTTGAACATTAACACTACTGTGCTTACAGGTAAAAAAATAAAATAAAATATCAACATTTAAACTAAAATGTGCTTTTAAAAGTTAATTAAAAATGGCAATGTTCTTAGAAAAACTGCTGTACTTGAATGTAAAGTGTTATCATAAAGTAGCCTATTCATCAAAACCTGTAAAACCACCAAAACCAAGTTCCTTGGACCTCATAAATATAGGCCATATGCCATTGTATTGATATATAAACTCTTTTGCATACATGTTGCATTTATATATGACTTATTTGTATATCTTTGAAAACATTAACTTGTATTTTAAATATATGAACTGGATTTACATATTTAAATTAGAAATTAGATCTGCTTACTGCACAATAGAGTAGGCTTTGTGTGTCAGAAAAGCAAGTGATTAAACTACATCTGTCAACACTGGAATATAAAAATACGGGATACGCCCCCAACAACTGTTACAATTATGGGGAGAAAATTAGCTTTAGACGACAGAATACATAACAAACATAAAAAATTTAAATGAAAATAAAAGGTTTAGCCTATTAAAATCAATTTACTGATCACATCGCTGTTATCCTACTATATTTTAATGATTCAGAGGAAGCTTGTGTACCACTAGTGGTAAGCGTACCACAGTTTGAGAACCACTGCTTTATACCAACAGCTCCTGAATAATTACTCCAGATTCCAGCTGCTGTCTGGGCCTTCCATGTCTTTTTACACCACCTTTCTTCGTGTGTTCAGTACTTTTCCCCTTTGTCATTTCATTTTATTACCTAAATTTAGAAAACAACTAGCTTTAATTTCCCTCTATGTGTGCATTACTTTGGTTGTTACTGACATCTGGTGAAGATTTCAAGTCAACAGGACCTGTTTTCTGAGAAACATGGTGACGCTTTCAATTCTTGTTTTACCAGCTTGTGTATTTTCTGATTGTTGTTTTTATAGTAAAACTAAGTTACATAACATTGATTTATGAATAAAAGTATCCTGGGTTGCAGCTGGAAGGGTTTTCCGCTGTGTAAAACATATGCTGGAGGAGTTGGTGGCTCATTGATGAATAAAGGGACTAAGCCGAAGAAAAATGAATGAATGAATGAATAAATGAATAAAAGTGTCCCATTTACATAGAAAAGACAATTAGAAATGAGGTTAACATCAACATTTCTGGAGCACTTCAGCGGGACTCTCCTGTCTGAGCATTACAGTGGGGAGTTTTGGAGGCACATTCAAATCTTGTGTGACTTAAAAAAGCAAATCATGAATCACCCAAAAATTACAAGTTATACACTATTTACTCCCCCTCAAGTGGTCTCTGTCGTGTCTTGTAAATAAAGACTCTGGATTCGAATACTGTTAACGTGCTCTTTACTCGAGATTCCCCCATAACATAACATACATACATCCGGAAGGCCCTTTTGTGTCCTTATAGCGCCCTCTAGTGGCGTTGTATAGCTAAGGCCACCATAGATACACAGCAATAACCCCACAGTCTCAAACCTTGATGAACTTCCATTTTCTGTTGAACTCAAAAGACAACATTTGAAAGAAGGTTCGAAACATGTAACCACTGACTTCCACAGTAGAAACAAATGCTACGATTTCTAAATCACTACGATTTTTTCAAAGAAGACTTCTTTTGTGTTCAAAAAACAACGAGAAACTCAAAGAGATTTGTGACCAATGAAGGGCGAGTAAATGATGACAGAATTGTCAGTTTTGAGTGAACTATCCCTTTAAGGGCTGCTCTTTTAAATCCCACAATGCTAAAAACTGTATTTTGTCTTTCCCAAAGGATAACAAGAAAATAAGTAATGCACTACCAGGCAAAGTTGTTAAACAGACTCAATAATTATGAATTTTTAAAAAAAAATTTTTACCTGAACATCATAGAGAAACTGGAAGCTGTTGGGCAGGTCTGCAGCTCGTTGCACAGCTCGAGCCAGATCTACAGCACCAGCGCCTCCATCAGCCCAGTGAGAGCAGGGCACGGCGTCAAACGCTCCTGCCTTTTTGGCCATCTTACAGATCAGATCCAGTTCAGCCTGTGTGTCCGTCCTGCACAAGACGGTAAGATGCAGTTTCAATGGCAGTATCAGAGATACTTTACAGGGTCTAGCACAAAACAGAAACTGCTTTAAAGAAGACCTAGAGGCATGGACAAAATTGTTGGTAGTACTTGGTACCCTTGAATTTTGTCCAGGACAGTTTCTGTAGTTTGCCTTTGCTTGAACCGCAATATCTAATTTTCATTAAATAGCTTTATTAATGATTACTTTTTTTGGATTCTAAGACATTTCGGGACCACTGTGGGTTTTTTTTCTTCAAATGGAAGGGTAGCAACAATTTTGTCCACTTCTATAGTTACATAGACTTATAATTTAGATAGATAACAGCGTGTTTGGCAGTCAGTTGTTTATAATAGCTGTGTTTCCATCCAAAGATGCAAATCAAACTGGAATATTGCAGAAAATAATTGTGAATAAAGCATCGTTTCCTTCCAATGAGATGAAGAGAACAAAATCCTCATTTCCTGATAAACTTGCAGCAGATTTTAGAAAGAAGAATGCAATATGCTGCAGTAGGAGAAACGGCTGTGGGCTTGTTTCTTATCCAATAAATTACTTGCTCTTCAAAAGATGAAGAAAAGCAATGAAAGCAGTCATAACTCTATGGGAGTCAGGGCTCGAAATTAACCTTTTTGCTTGGTAGCACTGGTGCTCCTAACTTTTAAAATGTAGGCGCACCAGACAAAATTTAGTCGCACCCAATTATGAACACCATTGCTAAGTTTTATATAAACGGATTTATTGCATTTGAAATCAACACTAATCAAAACTAACAAGCAAAAAAAAATATATATATATATATGCTTGCGTGAGGAAAATATGTCTCAACGAAATCCCGTTATCACTAGAAAATACATTTTTATAACATAATTGAGTGACCAAAAGATACATGGGCGGACCGCTCACCGGCCCTGCACGCACTACTGGACATGAATGAATCTGTTAACGTGCTGTGTTCTCACGGGTGATGTCTGATATTGCACAGTTGCTTTGGATATATACATTATTATTTGTATACGTAATTTTAATAGCAATACCGGTCTCTTTATGAGCTGCAATATTAGTTTAATCTTAGTCCATGCAAGCCCTTTTGCGATGGTGTACGTGGTGTTAACTTTTACTTATGGCTGCACAGCTGACAGCATCTAGTGATTAAATGAAGGATTCAACAGAACATCTCGTGCTTAAAATGTGTAGATGTGGCAGACAGTTACCTGAAAATTCCGTCCCACAGACTTTACAGTGAACGCTTTAGTTATTTTCATAGCGAACTTGAAGCCAATGGACAAATGTAGATTGTGGATTAACATTCACCACAATATCAGTAATTAGATGTGCCATTATTTGTTGCTTTAGGTGTTTTCTAAAACAAAATCTGATGGTGTTGTTGTCATTCTCATCTTCAGCGCTTTACATGCTCGCGGTTGTAGCTCTCCTGTCATCTGAAGGCAGAAGGCGTTGACTAAGTGATTGACAGCTGATTTTAACCAATCCATTCGCAATCAGTTCTAGTGCAGTGGGCCAATAAAAAGAGAGCGAAGGCGGGGCAAGCATTGCAGTCTTTGTTTACTGCAGCATGTTGACATGACAACAGTTTTAAACAGTTCTTGAGCGCTGCCTTTCAAGTGCAAAGATGCGTTCTGCGTGAATGTGTCCTAAATCTGCGCATGCGGGGAACATTTTGCAGTGAAAACCAGTCGCACGCAACAATTTTATTAACTCACACAAATGCTCCCAAATATATTTTGAGGTCGCATAGATTCAATTTCAGGCGCATATGCGACCAAAACGGTCACAATTTCGAGCCCTGGGAGTGCAGACGTTCAAGAGAGCTCTGGGAGGTAATATTGCAGAACCACTGTGATGACTGACTTTGGCATTTAAGAATGGCCAGTTTGGATATAAATTGTGTTCGAATATACTGTGTACCAGTTAAAATTTAGGAGCTCGTTGGCACCATCTTGTGCATCTAGCCAATTCTATACTACTGTAACCAACTTTTTGCACTTGGAACTCAAGTCAACATGCTATGTTTAATTATTAGGTACGGTCTTACTTAAAAGCATTGACAGCAACAACTACTGGAACTCCAAAAAGCTTTGCATTCTCCACTTGTTTCCTCATGTTAGCACATCCAGCCTCCAGCAGAGTCAGGTTCTGAAAGAGTTCAAAGTACTTTCATGAGCACTACGACACATTTTAGGGTTTGAACAAGTTTTAGTAGTCAACAAAGTTCTGGTGATACTTGTAGTAAGGGATAAAGTACATCCAGGAGGTTGTTATTGCAGATTACTACGCCGCTGTCATCAATACTCAATTCTGAATATACTGGATATAACAGCTCTACCCGGTTGGCACCATCTTGTGACTGAATAATCTGTAGGTCATTGTATGCTTCATTTAGACAGATTAATTTCTGTCAGTTTTGTCTTTATCTAAAGAATTAATAAACTATTACAGCTCAGAGAAGAATGTTTTATATCTAACGTTTACATTTTGTGGAATGTAGCCATGTAATAAACAGGATAAAGTTAATCTAGCCGGTAATTTTCGCAGACAGACAAGCTTATCTGCTTTATTGTGCGAATACAACCTCCTATATGAATGTCATAAAAAACATTGTTTAGTTATTTTATTAAACAAAGCTGACAGAAACAAAAACGGCTGAACGGTTGTTATTTATGAAGTAACACATATTTCGACCGATACTTGATTCTGATTGGTCAGTCACAACATTCCATGGTATGTTATTCCTAGATAACAACCTTAAACTAATAACGCAGGCTTGTCTGGGTACTTTGAATCATCTCGACTGTCAGTGAATACATTTACATCAATATAGTCGTCTGTCATGGCACACTTTTTTACTGTTTGATGCCAACACCTGAATCGATAATACACAGGTTAGTGTATGCTCCATTCAGCCTTTTTTGTTTCTGTCAGCATTGCCTTTATTTAACATGAATAAACTAGTATGGCTTAGAACCAGGTTTTGTGTCTAATTTTAAAGTTCTGAGGCAAGTATGTAAAAAGCAGGATAAAGTACATCCAGGGGATTGTTTTAGCAGAATAAAAGCCTTCAGTCTTTTACAACAGATAAGTCTGTCAGGCTTAATTCTGTGAAAAACAAATGCCTGGATGTACTTTATCCCTTATATTCTTATCTGTCAGTTCACTGTTCTTGACTGTTTGGCGCCATATTGTGACAATAATAACTAGGTTAGTGAAGACTGCATTTAGCCATTTCTTCTGCAAGCTTTACGTTTAACGAACGAGCCAGTAAATTAATTTATCAGCAATGAATTTAAAAACAAATAAATGTAGTCTAATTGCTGACTTTTGTGGGAAGTAGCCATGTAATAAGTGGAAAAATGTACATCTAGGCAGTGGTTTTCACAGGATAAGCTCTTCTTATCAATCTGTCTATCTGTCTATCTATCTATCTATCCGTCTATCTGTCTATCTATCTATCTGTCTGTCTGTCTGTCTGTCTTTCTGTCTGTCTGTCTGTCTGTCTGTCTGTCTGTCTGTCTATCTATCT
>CAIGQQ010003503.1:3515948-3531884 GCA_903798035.1 Danio albolineatus | reverse complement strand
ATCTATCTATCTATCTATCTATCTATCTATCTATCTATCTATCTATCGTGTAAACAAATAACTACTGACCTGATATGACACAATAGCTCCAAACTACTACAAATCTATCTGCTCAAACTCTTGCAAACACTGCCCAGAAATTCACAGCAGATTTCAAAAGACGAATCTGTAAATGACTTTACAGTACCTCTTCAATATATTCCTTTGGCAGAGGGGTGCCTGCAGTAACCTATAGAAAAGACACAATGAAATGCACATTAACACTAAGCATTCACTATTCTCCTTTAATTCAGCTCCTCGTCTTCCACTTTAAAGTAGAGTTATTGTCAGACCCACCGTCGGACCACCACCGTGCATCTTAAGTGCTCGGACTGTAGCGACCAACACCACAACATGAGGCTTTAGACCAGAGTAGCGACACTTGATGTTGAAAAATTTCTCCATTCCAATATCTGCTCCAAACCCAGCTTCCGTGACTGTCAGAAAACAAACACACAAGAGTAAATGGAAACTGATGGGTTCATGACAAACAAACAGACAATACATTTTTAAAAATTATAAGTTGACAAAAAAATTTGCGTCATAATTTGTGACGAACAAGTTCCTACAGACGAAAACTAAATAAAGATTTAGTGATGATGAAACTGCCTTAAAGTGAAGCGCACTTTCATCTCTATGTGAATTACCAGAGCCGAGAGCTCATTTTACAAGATAACGCATTATTATTCGCCAATCATATGTCATTATTTATTTAAATCAGTACTATAGCGGAGCACCATGTACAGTAACAGCAACTAGAACAGTAAAGCCTGCTATAGACTGACACTGCAAAGTGTCAAATGCTGGGTTAATGGTAATAGCCAAACACAAACTTTATTATTCCCTTATTCAGTCATCATATATTAAACTATGATTAATTCAGTTAGGACATACCTTTAATAAACATGTCTAAGGAAAAATATTACCAGTGTGCAGATTATGTCAGTGAAAGACACTTCAGTGTTGCATTACAGTAAAATGTGTTTTAGACTAAAAGTACGGGTCTGTAAATCCAGGAAACATTTAAATATTTCATATAAGCAGACGACGTTTATTCATCTGTAATTGCTTATTTTAGATAAATGTGCTTCAAGATCATCATCATTAGCACTTAAAAGCGATGCTAAAAATAATTTTGTGCTTGTCTCTTCTCGTCGTCATTTTTCCTTTCAGTTTCTCTACGCCTGAAGAATACATGTTAATAAATAGTGTAACAGCAATATACAAACCATATCAACATTCCTGGGGTAACCAATTTAACAAGAGGATCTCTGGAGAGCAAAAGCACGAAATGAAAAGAAAAAACAACACCAATTGTGAGTCTGCATCATCTGACGGAGCGAGAGCAGATCATTCGCACGTGAGCAGCCAGTGTTTTGAGTGCGCGCAAGAAGTTTTGTCCACGAACAGAAGAAACCGACGTGAGATTCACTCGCTCTAATTACATGAAAGACCTCTCAACATGTAATACTGCGCTCACGACATTTGTCAGTGAAATAACGCCATATGCGCGTACGTCCATCTCGCGAATGTACTGTCTTCTGCCATTTTCATCTATTTGCAGCTTTTCTGACCCACGTTAGGGCTTAACGTTACTGCGAACCGGGCTGAGCCAATCATTCCTCATTCAAAGTAAAAAGTTCCAATAGCCAGAGGGAGATTAATGACAACACACGCGTATATTCACGAACCACGAACAGGAAATAGAACTTGAAAATGTATTAGTGATGCCTTTCGCTACTGCGCTACAGGAAAAAAAGTGCGCAGGGCAAATTTCATTACTTGACAATGACAATAACAAATAATCTGTATAACTTACCCACAAATCCCTGGGGTCCAACTAGTTTCAAAGCAATTTTATCAGCCAAGATTGAGGAGTTTCCGTGTGCAATGTTTGCGAAAGGTCCAGCATGAACGAACACAGGGTTTCCCTAAACAATTGTGCAGACAAAGGCTTAAGACATCAGAGAAAGATTGGACACGAAAGCAGATGCAAATCTGAGATAAGTAATTAGTTAAGCTGAGAGAACGCTCTTTATAATATTATAATTACTTCATATTATTTAATAAAACAATATATAATTATTACAAAGCATTCTGGTTTAGGTGCTCAGTCAAATGCTTCCTGTATTGTTGGTTTCGGCCCAGGTTTTTCATTTTGGTGCTTCCCTAGAATTGCATTTTTTTGGGTAAACAAACCCTTTAACCCTTAAAATGATGGCAGTATCAGTTATGAAGACTTCAATGTCAATCAAATTAAACTTAAATACACATACAGGCTTGTACAACAACACTCACCTCTAGAGTCTGCATGAGGTTTGGCTTGATAGCATCTCGCATGAGTACTGTCAGAGCTCCACACACTCCCTAAAAACAAACAAAACTTACAGAATAAGAGGCTGAAAAGTGACATTTCTTTAGATAAAGTAAAAGAAAACGCCAACACACCAAGTCCTCGGTGGTGACCGGTTGACCGCTGCGACTGGTGGCCACTACCATTTTGGCTAGCCTCTGTTTCATGTCCTCCAGACTGGTGGTGAGGGCTAAAACTGCCATAATCTCACTGGCAACAGTGATATCAAACTGGGCCTGTAAAACAATACCAGTAAAACACTCTGTCTTCTACAGAATAGATGAATATGCTTTGGTTTTCTTGTCATTAGAACTGACTACAGATGAATGCTTCATTTCAGCTATCAAGTCAAGTCAAGTTGAGCTTTGTCATTTCACGACATGTGCGGACATACAGTGGAATGAAATGTCGTGTCTCACAGGACCATGGTGGTACATACATAAAAAAAATCATGAATATGAGCTCAACACTAATGTAAGAGCTATTTTAAACCTATACCGGAGTGGTGATTAACTCAACACGTAACCTAAGAGAGACTATAGAACTATTTTTACATAGGACAGAACAATATTGTGCGAAGGAGGTATTTCAGCTTGATTAAAAACAAGTAGTGCAACATGTCTGTGGTATGTTCACAATTAAACATTGGTTTGCTGATGGAGTTCAATCAGTTATATCCATTCTGTGGCATTAGAGAGCAAAAAAGAAAAGAACACTGGTTCCTGCCAACTCTGCTCACAATGACTACGTTTACATGGACATCAGTAATCGAATTATGTTGCTTAATCTGATTAAGACAATAATTTGATTAAGGTGTTTATACGAGTTACTTTTTGAACGTTCCTTGATCAGTTTTACATGTTGAAGCAAATAATTCGATTAACGTCATTGCTATTCATGTTTCCTCCGGAGTTTCATGTAATTTCGGGCATTTCAATTATTTATTTTTTTTTACTTTAACTGCGGTTTCACAGTTTCACTTTCATTCAGGAACATTTCATTCATGGCCCCGCGTAGTGATGTTCGGATCATTTTACTGACTCTGACCTTTGAGTTTCGTTTCATTAATCTCAACCCCCCCCAAAAATCGGTTTACATCGTCGACTCTTAGAGTACTGTCTTAACCGTATTAAAATCGGATTATTAGTGTCCATGTAAACGTACTCATTGAGTCTGTTGTAGGCCGTGAAGTCATTTGAAATAACTGAAAACGTTTGGTTATAAACACGAGTTATACTCACAGTCCTGGTGAAGCCCTTCTCAGTTGGAGACTGGCCAATTGTGATCTTCCTAAGAAAACGATCATTTGTATCCAGCACTGTGAAAGAAAAAGCGATAAAAAATAAAAAAAAAAAATACACACACACACACTATTTATATATCTATGCTTCACGCTGTTTTCATCTTATTTGCTTCTATATTCTTCATACTTCACACTTTGAATTGCCACTGTATATGAAATGTACTTATATAATGACGTATTCACTGCCGCGAAATCACACGAGCTCACGGACTGTTTGTTTAATACCGAGAGGACATGCGCATGACCGCCAATGATGTCTACTTCAGTGAACAGAACCTGCATAGGCTGTGAATAACGTAAAGTTGTTAATGTTCAGTCTGTTGCACAGAGTGATCGGTCGAGAGTCGTGCAGAAAGTATCATTTGCATGTGTGCTTTTTTTTTTTGTTCCTCAAAGTGACGGCAGCCATACCATGAGCGCACTCGGCAGTGAAAGTGAAACCAAAAGCGCGAACATCCTTTAAATGATCATATCGCATTTTGTAGTTATGATTACGACAAGCATTTGATACGTTTTTTCTTTCATAGCGAACACTCAAGTGTTGTGCACGAGAATAAATGTTTAACAGTGTTAGTATAACTACTCTAGCCTATGTAATGTCGAATATAACGCAGGAGAGAATCTGATAATGACAAATGTTTCAGAATCAGAATCAGTTTTATTGCCAAGTGTGCTTCACACACATAAGGAATTTGCTTTGGCTACAGAAGCTTCCAGTGTACATAAAGTGACAAGTGACAACACAGAATAAATATTATAAAAGAAGACAATAGACATTAAACAGAGATGCAGTCCAACGATCTGGATGTTGAAATGTATGTACAGATTTGTTATAAATATACAGGTTATAAGGTGCTGTGTGCAAAAGAGTAAGTATTGCATTATATATTGTTATAAGGTGCTGTGTACAAATGCGTAAGGAAAAGTATTGCATTGTATATTATTATAAGGTGCTGTGTACAAGTGCGTGTGAGAAAGTATTGCACATTTATTGCACAATAGGAGAAAAATTAACTGTTCATGAGGTAGATGGCCTGAGGAAAGAAATATTTCCTGTGTCTGGCAGTTTTTGTGCTCGGTGCTCTGTAGCGCCGGCCAGACGGTAACAGTTCAAACAGGAAGTGTGCTGGGTGCGAGGCATCCAGGGTGATTTTGCGAGCCCTTTTACTCACTGTGGAAGAGTACAGTTCTTGAAGTGTAGTGCCAGTGATTCGTTCAGCAGTCCGGACTATTCGCTGTAGTCTACGGAGGTCAGATTTGGCTGCTGAGGCGAACCAGACGGTGATTGAAGTCTCAATGTTGAAGTTTCATTTTACCAGTGAAAATAATGGGCTAATAATGTTGTCAATGACAAATGACAAGCATATATCTCAGACGTAATAATTCAGAATTATGACTAGTTGTATTGTGATGCCATCACTTTACTGCGCATTAATGACCAGGACAAATTTAAAGTCTAAAAGTCAAAATATAGCATTTTAACCAACAGTAGACCAACACATAGGTCTGATATTATTAGTGTTTTACCATATGTTTGAGAAATAACAATAATAACAGATAAATCTACAGAATCGTGAGAAAATTGTGATCTTGATTTTAAACAAATAAAGTGATTCTCGCTGTGATCGCCGCTGCCATTTATTACTCATCGGTGAACAGCTCTAAAGCGTTAGAGCCAATCGCAGCCCTTTTTTGTTGAGCGCGTGACCAATCATAGGTGTGTAAGAACTCACTAGACAAGGCTCAGAAAGCAAGCGGGATATTTACATTTGTTTATTTACTATAAATGTTCACGTTGTTCTGTGCATGTACTTGAGTTTTTAAAGGTACAGTTCATATATCTGACTGTTTGTATTAAAGGGCCACGAAACCCCCTGTCTCAGCCGGGTGTTTTCACACCTACAGTCTGGAAAAGCTCAGGAAAGTGGATGTGTCCAGCTCTGTTTAGGTGGGAGTGTCGGGGGAGGGAAAGAGGGAAGGTTTTGCATAAAAATGGGAGTTCCCATTTGGGCACGCGCTAATTTTCAAACAGGCAACACACACACACAGACGCAGGGGAGAAAGACAGTGACTGTTTACATGGACATCAGTCATCGAATTATTCGCCAAATTATTAATTTGTCGACTTTAACGGCAGTTTGACACTTTTACTTTTATCCAGGAACATTTCCTGTATGTGCCCCGTGACAAACGAGATGTGAGAAACTGCTAAGAGAGCGGTTTTAATGGAGCGTTTGATACCGCGCAGCGTAATGCATTTCTGCTGCGCACGTGTGTAAACAAAACCTTCGTTGCAGCACATAAACACAACACTGGCGACCTGTGTCTCCAAACAATTCTTCCACTTGTTTTGGCAACACAACGTGGCGTCTCTCTGCCGTCTGGACACTGCAACAGGTACAAACAATCCTCGAAGTTATCATGCATATTAATGAAGCTGCACCTCATACACAATAGAGCGCTCTGATTGGTTTGAACCAAGTCATTCTCATGACTTAATGCCGCACACATAGAGACGTCACAATGCACTGGCCGGTAAGTCCCACAGCTTAAAAAAATTGTTTCAAACCGGAAGAACGAATTTGCTGGAAAAACGCAAAAACAACAGATTTTCACTTTTTAGCTAAATATATGTGTCCTAAAAGTGTTTATAGCAGCCCGGGACACATATATGACTGTCAACAGCTCAAACACGTGTGTTTTGGTGTTTCGTGACCCTTTAAAGGACAAAATTGTACTACAAATAATATATAAATATAATTCTAAATTTTAATACAAGAATTGTGCTGTAAAGTAAAATCTTTTTGTGTATGGAAAGCATCATCAATGCACCGTGATATTGAATTGAACCGAATCGATGGCATGATCATCGTAACTAAACAAAACTGTGAGACCGGTGTAGGTTCACACCTCTATTTGCTATGTGTCCACTAGAGGGCACTGGAGTTTGTTTGGGGGTGTGTTCATGTATTTTTGGGTGCGGTGGTCGGAAATAACAGCTGAAAATAAAAGAAATGGAGACTTTGGCCCCGTTTACACTAATGCATTTTCCTTTTAAAACGCGTAAGTTTTGCTACAGTTACGCCATCCATCCACACTACGCCGGAGTTTTCGAGCCCCGAAAACGGAGCGTTTTGGAAACGCTGGAGAGGCCGTTTTCATTCTAAAACGCTGCTGCTGCGTCTCAGTGAGGATGGGGGAAAACGAAGATGTCTGAAAACGGAGGCGTGGCTGCTGAGATTCGCAACTCGATTGGGGCTTTTGGGTCATTGCGTAACATTGCCTTGTTCGTCAAGCCCCTATCACATGACTATAACGCCACCGGAAGACGGCAGACCAGCCTTCACTGTAAACAACAACATGGACACAGAAATGGGAGCGCCATAGTGCAGTTAAACTTTGCCTTTTTTTACTACAACAGCTGCATATATTCGCAAGAGGCAAGCTACTGTTCGAGCACTCGCTAATCGCGCACGTTTCAAGTAGCGTAAGCCCTATTTAGAATGCCGAGCGTGACACATGCTTCCTGTTTATACTTGAACGCGCATGCCCAGAGTGCGCGAATGGTCACGTGATTTGGTGGAGTAGTGTGGACGGAGATATGTTCAGAAACGCTGTGTGAAACGGTAGTGTGGACGTGGATCGTTTTCATGCTAAAACGCCGTTTTAAATCTAAAACGCACTAGAGTATACGGGGCCTTTTTCATTATTCGGACGTAACATAGTGTTGTCACGATACTGGAATTTCAGTACTAATCAGTAGTGAATCTTCAGTGGTGTTTAAGTACGTGCTCAAACGTTAGCAGAAAATTGACGATTTTATCATTTCAGTAGCGACTGGTAACGAAAATCCAGTATCGTGACAACACTAATACTTATCCACGCATGTACTGCACGATCACCAGCATAGCTTGCTCAGATATGCAGATAGGACATTTCTATGTAGTTTACTTTCTGCTGATTGTAATATCACTAGTAAAATGACGCCTCATGTAACATGTAATAAAGTGGACAAATTGATAGCGTTTTACCATATGTTTGAGAAAATTGTAATAAATCGTGATTCTCATTTAAGACAGAATCTTGCAGCCCTACTAGCCACACACTCCTGTCTCCCTCTCTGCTGTCCTATCAAAGAAATGTGAAAAAAGAAATAATAATAATAATAATTCTATCATACCTCGCTGCCAAGTGACAGACTCAGGGTCGATGTCCAGCCTGACGAAGCGTGTGATTTCCTCCTCTGTTAATGTGCTGGGGTCTGTTTTCTTTATGCCTAGTCGCTAGAAGTATGAGAGCATACAATTAAACAAGGACTGCACTTGGACAAATTGATAGTAAAGCTTTAGAGAAAAGCGTTTAAAAAAAGAATCCAAAGACATTCTAGGGGGAAAAAAAATGTCTTACTTCAAGTCTGTTTATCTGAACCGGGGAAAACTTCCTCTGACCTTCAGCCAATGGTACCAAGCGGTTAAAGAGAGCCTAGAACCATGATAAAATGATATCAACTGCTGATTTGACGACTGATTCTTTGTATTCAAATATCTAAGAGCTCCCTCGGTCTGTTCACTACACACAGTTGACATTTAGGAACGGCCATCGTTTCCATCCTGACTAATACAAATGCTGTACATAACGCTGTCCACGATAAAGAATTACACCAGTCTTTCTGTTTTTTTATTTTCTTTCTGTTAAACACAAATTCACGCATTTAATTCTCGATATAAATTATTAGGCCTTTAAAATTGTCAAAGTTTATAACAGCATCACGAATATTCTTCTTGACCTCAACTAGAGTGATACAAACTGAATTTGTCGTTACAATTTCTCATTTAAAAGTGTCAATACAGCATCCTTAATATTTAATGACATTTAAATTTTTTAAAAGTCTAAATAAAAGTAAATAAATAAAATAATCAGAAAAGCCTCATGACAATAATCATTTCTGATCACTAAATAAAAGTGATCAGAAAAGCCTCATGACAATAATAATGGCCTCGTAACGATAATGTTTGTGACAGATTTATGACAAGGTTGTTGCTAGAAGGGATACAGCTGCGGATGGAAGTTAACAAGAGTTATATTATTTATTAAATTACCCAATTACTGTATTTTATTAATATGTTAATGTTTATTAAAGATTTATTTGTTTAGAATTATTTGAATTTATTCACGTAGCACTGTCGCCTCACAGCAATAAGGTCACTGGTTCGAGTTGGCATTTTTCTGTGTGAAGTTTGCATGTTCTCCCCGTGTTAGCGTGGGTTTCCTCCTGGTGCTCCAGTTTCCCTCACTGTCAAATTCAATTCAATTCAATTCATCTTTATTTGTATAGCGCTTTTACAATGTAGATTGTGTCAAAGCAGCTTCACATGCATTATAAAAAATTGAAACAGTGTCAATCCAGTTTCCAGTGTTGAAGTTCAGTTTAGTTCATTTCAGCGTGGTTTAATAATCACTGCTGAGAGTCCAAACACTGAAGATTAATCCATCGATGCGCAGCTCTACAGGTCCCGAACCATGCAAGCCAGAGGCGAAAAAGACATGCCCTATGGTTTGAATTTATTAAACTAAATTGGCAGTAGTGTATGTGTGTTACTGAGTGTGTATGGGTGTTTCCCAGCACTGGGTTGAGGCTGGAAGGATATCCGCTGTGTATAACATACGCTGGATAATTTGGCGGTTCTTTCCACTGTGGTGACCCCTGATGAATAGAGATTTAGCTGAGGGAAAATGAATGAATGATACGAATATCTGCAGCTGTATCCCTTCTCGACTTTACCATTTATGACAAGTTGTCTTAGTAATGTCTAGTTGTCATGACAAAGACGGGTTATGATTTGGTTTTCACATTTGCATTTAAAATGACATTACTGAGCGGACTAAACTTAATGATAGCGGTCATTAAATCTCCTTCATGTCATGATTATAAAGGTATAATAACAGTTTTACAAACACCCCTTCAAGTAAAGCGTTACCTATATATCTTTAATTTCTGAATTTCAGTAACATACAGCATACTTTAAACGTGTTTTACTATAACTCTGACTTTAAAACATTTACTAAATCGAAAGCCTTAACCATTTACAGACAAAACTCAAACCAGAGTGTTGTGAATAAAGACACAGGGTACCTTATCAGACTGCGTGGCTTCATGGAACATACGAGCATCCACTGCAGCAGCTACAAGGTTATTGGCTGCAGTTATGGCATGAATGTCACCAGTCAGATGAAGATTAAACTAAAAAAGGAGACATCACTGAACACAGGATTTCCCACATTTATTAAATCAACCAAACAGCAAGCGAGAAAGATTACCTCTTCCATGGGAACGACTTGAGAGTAGCCCCCGCCGGCAGCACCACCTACCGCACAAATATAGGAGAGAGAAGCTAGAAATGTAGCGTTCTATTGGTGCTCTGAAAGCTATGTTTGTTTTTTGTTTAAAGTCATGTCAGCTTCGATGGATATTTTCATGGTGAGAAAAAGTATACTGGAGATATAGATTATATTAAGGTTACACAATTTATTTTTGCTACAACCTCTAAACCTGTATATGGATTAAGTGTTAAAAATCGCTTCAAAAGAATAAAGTGAACATGATAAAACCAACACAATCCAATAGAACATGCTTCATAGTTAAAGTGCTTTTACAAATATAGCTCCATTAAAGGTGCTGTAAGTTTTTGACTCTTTTAAAACGTAAAAATACCATGTTTACAGATATTTCAGAAACATGCTAAGTGAACATTCTTTTTTATCTGAAAAACAATGCTGAAGTCAGATATTCTGCTTTGAAAATGTGCGTTACGTGCCAGAACGTCTGTCTTTGTTTTGGTCATTTAACCCACCCAATACCAGTTTAGCCAATTATTTTAAGCACCCCAGGTTGCCTTTGTAAAAAACAACGTATTTTATACATTCAGTCAGGCCGGCTCTCAAAGTGCGAGTCTGTGATTGAAATGCGACCTCTGGTAGACAATAACAGACTCCAAAATGAGACGCAGATTCAGAGTTCCACATGAGGAGGTTATTAATTAGCAAAAAATTGAAATATTACGGATGTAAACATCAGGTGAGCAGGTTACATTGTAACTCTGTGTCCTAACAACACACTACGTGACAGGATTTGCAGTGATACGACGAAGCACGACAGAAATTTAAAATACAGCCATTCAGAAGCACTGAATAGTGCACTCACTGCACTCCAATGAAATGGTAAGGTTTTTAATCTAATTAATACATATTAAACATTTAACATTATTAAAATGTACATACTGAATTACTGATATGTCACAATTCTAAAGTTCAGTTTTAAAAGGTTTATTTATTTTCTAAATAAACTTCTATATCTGCTGCTGCTTTCAGTAGTATGACAATAAATGTCATGTGAAATGGCATTCAAACTCACATTATTAGCATTTATCACTGAGTAAAGCACACAAAGTGTACCTGGGGTTATCATTGTCAGTTTATGCTGTTGCTCAGCCGCAAGAAACGGAAGCAGTTTCTAAAATATACACATTTCAGGTGTTAGTTAGGATAAAAACGCCTTTTTACATGCAAAATACTCCTTCTATCGTGTACCGTTGCTTTAATCTTGAACACGATTTAAATCAGCATTTGTTGGTGTTGTCAATCTGACAACCTGCTCTTGCGTGTGCTTTGACCAAGGGGTGCAATACCTAGTTGATCCACTGGGTGTCAAACGTACATACTGCACCTTTAAAAATTTGTGTGTCATCCTAGAGTGACCGATTCTACAATCAGTAAAAACAATCTGCCCCCCCAAAAGTTCCAAAAAGAAGTTTCTAAATGAATCTAATAATATCAGTGTAACTATGATCTCACATTCTTTTGCTCTTTGGTACAAAAAAAAGTAATGGAGGTATTTGATCACATTTAATGCGGTTTTTCTCTAAAGAAGTTACTCTGCCCTGTTTAGACAGTCATTATAGATAATTTCGTCATTACTAACGTGGTTCAAACAAAGAATCAGTGACAGAGAAACTACGGTTTTAGGAAAAACTTGTCACAACTAGGCATGGGACGATAACCGTTTTCAAGGTATACTTGAACAAGATTTTAAAACCGCCAACATTTTCTGCTATACCATGCCTAAGGTATGTGTAAGATTTTTTATTTACATTTTTTTTGCAGTTTTTTAGGACAACAGAATCTCCAGCAGGAAAGATATTCTAAGATGTTATAAACTGTAAAGAAATCTGCGTTTTTGAACTAAATGAAGACAGAAGTCAATGATGGCGCCACGGTGGCCTAGTGGTTAGCACGTTCGCCTCACAGCAAGAAGGTCGCTGGTTTGATCCCCTTCTGGCTGAGCCAGTTGGCATTTCTGTGTGGAGTTTGCATGTTCTCCCCGTGGTTGCGTGGGTTTCCTCCGGGTGCTCCGGTTTCCCCCACAGTCCAAAGACATGCGGTACAGGTGAATTGGGTAAGCTAAATTGTCCGTAGTGTATGTGTGTGAATGAGAATGTATGGATGTGTTTCCCAGAGATGGGTTGTGGCTGGAAGGGCATCCGCTGCGTAAAACAAATGCTGGATAAGTTGGCGGTTCATTCCGCTGTGGCGACCCCGGATTAATAAAGGGACTAAGCCGAAAAGAAAATTAATGAATGAATGAATGATGAGAAGTCATTGATTCACTTGAATTATTCAGCCGGACATGTTTACTGTGCCAAAATATTTTAAATGTTTCTCAAAATAAAATATATTGTGTTCAAAGGGGAAACTTTTTTAGTTTTTTAGCCAGACATTTAAAAAGAATATATTTTAGAGCAGTAATCACAATATCATCATACCATGAAACTGTGATATTTATATCCAAGGTTAACATAACGTCAGAATCTTATACCGGCCCATGCCTTGTTCCTTTTCCAAATGATGCATCATACCACAGTAACACCGCCGTGAGTTATGTCGTTGTTTGGGAAACGCATCCCAGGTAGTCTCAAAATAAAACTTTGGATTTACGCAAATTACTAGAGTCGCCCAATTAAGAAATATGTATTCATACAGAGAAATCTCCGAATTTTGTGTAACATCTGTAAACACATTACCTTTGATGCCAAACGTTGGTCCTTGCGATGGCTGGCGCACACACGCAAATGCATTGAGTTTGAGATGAGCTCCAAGAGCTTGAACCAATCCTATTGTGGTGGTGCTCTTTCCTTCACCCAGGGGAGTCGGAGTGATTCTGCAGCAAACAAGAGGTTACCTTCTAGCACAAGAATTTAAATAGAAGCCTGTGCTAATTTTCAAAATGTCAACTATATAAAGGTATAAAACTTTCTAGGAAAAAAATTTATGTATAAAAGTGAATCAAATTACCCTGTTACAACCACGTATTTGCCATCAAGCTGAGTCTGCAGGCGATCAATGGTTTTTAGTTGGACTTTGGCCTTGGTTCTGCCGTAGAGCTCAACTTCATCCGAGAAAAGGCCGATTTCCTTAGCAAGACACTCGATGGGTTTAGGAACACATGAGCGAGAGATGGCGACATCACTGTAGGACAAAACAACAACAAAACAGCTTTTACACTGGTGTTACGAATTAAATTTAAAATCCTTTATCAAAAAGAAGTTTAACCAAAACGTAACAAGATAACAGGGATTAAAAATATTATCCCTGGTGCCCCAGCGCGCTCTATCTCCACAATATAAACCAGGGGTCACCAAACTTGTTCCTGGAGGTCCGGTGTCCTGCAGATTTTAGCTCCAACCCTGATCAAACACACCTGAACAAGCTAATCAAGCTCTCACTAGGTATACTTGAAACATCCAGGCAGGTGTTTTCAGACAAGTTGGAGGTAAACCCTGCAGGACACCGGACCTCCAGGACCGAGATTGGTGATCCCTGATTTAAACCAAAACACAAACCACTGAGATTTAACAAGAAAATATGATTTACTTACAGAAAATAAGGAGCAGAATAACATCAGGAGGGGGGTAAGCCAAAATAAATGACAATAAACCAAACTAACTAAATTAGAGAACACTTCCCTGGAAATTAGATAAGATGTTGATATTAAAGGGCACCTATGATGAAAGTCATCTTTTGTAAGCTGTTTGGACAGAACTGTGTGTAGGTATAGTGTGTCCACAGTCATATTGGGGTGATACAAAAGAAAATAAGCCTCCTTTTGGCGCCACGGTGGTGTAGTGAGTAGCACGTTCGCCTCACAGCAAGAAGGTCGCTGGTTCGATCCCCAGCTGGGTCAGTTGGCACTTCTGTGTG
This sequence comes from Danio albolineatus, assembly GCA_903798035.1. NCBI lineage: Eukaryota > Metazoa > Chordata > Actinopteri > Cypriniformes > Danionidae > Danio > Danio albolineatus. The sequence goes on along the minus strand of CAIGQQ010003503.1, from coordinate 3,517,935 downwards.
GAGTTTGCATGTTCTCCCTGTGGTTGCGTGGGTTTCCTCTGGGTGCTCCGGTTTCCCCCACAAGTCCAAAGACATGTGGTATAGGTGAATTGGGTAGGCTAAATTGTCCGTAGTGTATGAGTGTGTATGGATGTTTTCCAGAGATGGGTTGCAGCTGGAAGGTCATCCACTACGTAAAACATATGCTGGATAAGTTGGCGGTTCATTCCGCTGTGGCGACCCCAGATTACAAAAAGGACTAAGCCGACAAGAAAATGAATGAATTAATTGTAGTGCCTGGACCATCTACGATGTCCGGTACTTTAAGAATTAGCTCAAAAGTTCAAATTAATTAACATTAATTTTCGGGGATTCGAATCAGAAGATTCGGACGACTGACTCACAGTCAGAAATATGTTAACACTTACACTTACGTTATCTATTGGTCCACCCTAATAGAAGTAAGCAGCGTAACTTTATCTTTAGTAAATCTATGTTATATTATTACGTGGCCAACGATAATAATATAAGTAGGATTTCACTATTTACACAAGCCAGGTAGCAAGACCATATAGCTGAGGCAGTAACTTAGAAACACATAAAACTCCGACAAGGATCTTAAAATGAAACGCAAGTTTATTAAGCTACACACAGTAAACTACTCTACGCAAAACAGACAAACATACAGATACACACACACACAGTTCTGGGTTGAGAATGACTGAGGATGAGCGACAAAGAGTCTTAAACGTCTAGCACTTGCTTAAGTTTAGTATTGCAACCTGAGAAAACCACCAAGCAGAGAAACTGACTACAGTCAGGCACTTTAACTTAATTACCAGCTTCAGTATGCAATGAAAAATTGGTCTGTGTTTACTTGCGTCTTGATGACCTGTTCTCTGGTTGAGGGAACCTCGGCGAAGCCAATTGGTTGCAGCGCGTTGACGTGGTTGGGGATTTCCTTTGGAGAGGGCTTTTCCTTCTCTTGGAGCGTTGTTCCCAGTGACGGAGAGTCTGACGTCAGCGCGCGGGAAGTTCGCTGTAAGGGAATTCTTCCTGAGGAAGGCTCTTTGGCAGGGTTATGAGACAAAGTCCGAAACGTTGAATGACTGATCCTACTGCTGGATGACGCGACGTCTGATGGTTGTAGCAACGGCTATACGAGCAGTAAGGTCAGACTGTGTTCATGTGAGCCGCGATGTACACAGAGGCAAGGTGAGCTCCTGTGGACGAGGTCACGTGGCCGTAGAGGTTACGGCGGGCAGACGCGGGCTGCTGGGTGGCTCTTCTACACTCGATGTCCGGCCGGCGTGTTGTAAAGACGGGAAGCGTGCAACGCAAAGTTCGTGCGTAGAGCCCCTCGTGAAGCACAGCGAAAGCCAATACGGAAACCCAAGCAAAAGCCAATGCGAAAGCCACATAAAATCTTACAGTTTGGGTTTTTATAGTGAGCGGGTTTTGGACAAACCCACTTGGCTAGTGTCCAATGATCGTGGGTATGGTCCTATACCCACGCCCATCCTTTCCTGTATGTCAACGCCCAGGGAGGCGTCACGGCTGGAGCTTAATATCTTATTCACGTTATCAAACTTCAATAAAGCTTCATAACTAAGTATTATTTGCAGCTACAGTTTCATCATTTGAACCAATGTTCTCTGAAGCCTTGTAGCTTCAGTTTGAGACCAAACATTATAGCCCTTCTCAAATGCAGTTAATTACGGGCGTTACACACGCTACAACACTTCCTTTCGAGACACAATTATAGTGAATACACATGCTTACATGCATAGCAAAACATACACAACTATCAGCAATAAAACATCAAAGCAAAACACGCTTTTAAACGCGAAATGTCCGAGAAATCGCGCGGGCTTTGTCCAGAGCCCGTCACGAGGGTTTTCTTATCCGGGCCGGAAAAGGAGAGGGGGTGACCGTTTCTCGGAGAGGAACAAATGCTTCCCTATTTGCTTTCCCGGAGAGGAACAAATGCTTCCCTATTTGCGTTGGG
>CAIGQQ010003503.1:3466906-3480408 GCA_903798035.1 Danio albolineatus | reverse complement strand
CTTATTTATGCGTGTGAGCAGAAGTAATTCCTCCATTTTGTTAGGTAACAAAATGGCCTCCACAGTCACCAGATCTCAATCCAATAGAGCACCTTTGGGATGTGGTGGAACGGGAGATTCACATCACGGATGTGCAGCTGACAAATCTGCAGCAACTGTGTGATGCTACCATGTCAATATGGACCAAAGTCTCTGAGGAATGTTTCCAGTTCCTTGTTAAATCTATGCCACAAAGGATTAAGGCAGTTCTGAAGGAAAAATGGGGGTGCAACCCGGTAAAAGTAAGGTGTTCCTAATAAATTGGCCAGTCAGCGTAAACACGAGCATACAGTATTGACAACACACACACACACAAAATATGCAACAGTCTAACAACCATATCATTTTTTAATTATTCGTTTAAAATTAACCTCACCTGTGTGCACAATGTTTACAGCACAAGTCTACCTGTGGTTTAAGTCTTCTGTAGGTTATGAATAAAATATGGTAATTCTAATAGTTTTGGAAATCACCAAGCAATCCTCACTTTGGGAACCACTGCTCTAGATGGCTATTTAGTCCCAAGCTGATGGTGTGTTATAGAGAAATCAGCACTAGGTGGCAGTAATACACCTCATTAAATGAGACATTTCACCATCTGAAAGGTTACTTTTCTTTGTTTTAGTATCATTCAAAGGTTTGTCATAGGTCAACTGTGTGATGTTTTAGATAAAAGACTCTTCTGCTCATCAAGGCTGTGTTTTCCTTATCGATATACAGTGAAACGGGAATATTGTGAAATATTTCAACAGAAAAATGACTGGTTTATTACCTACATTTTTAATGTAAAGCTGAACTATTAACAGCCTTCTGTCAGTATGATTTGAAACAGCATTTGATTAAAACATAAATCTTCTGTAATGCTAAAAATGTCTTTAAAGCCACATTTATAAAAAACGTAACATTGGAATTTTAATTTTTTGAGATAATATTTTTTAACTAATTAGAGGTAATTAGAAACAGCAATGCATATTACTTTAGTGCACTATGTGTGAGTGTGTGTGTGTGTGTGTGTGTGAGCACACTAGCATTCTTCTGATATCAAATCTCCTTTTGCGATTAATTACTGAAGCTTTTGTCACGATATATAATATCACGATAATGAAGCTTTATAAAAATACATAAATATAATAAAATATTAAAATACTAAATATTAAAATATATAAAGCTCTAAAAAAAGATTAGTTTAGCATGCATAATAAAAAAGTGCATTGTTTTATTGTGTGTCCGTGTTCAGAGTAAACAAATTAAATTGCAAAAAGATCAAACTTTTCAAACAAAAAAAATAATGTATAATGTTTACATTTATTACAATTAATGTTAATACAAGTAAAAAATTGTATAGTGGCAAAAAATGTCTGCAGATTCCGTCTGGCCCTACATATGACTAATACAGACTAGAATGCCTATAACAATGATGTATTGCTGTAAGCTTCCCAATAAACGTTTTTTAGAGACAGATATGTCCCAAATATTGCTGTAAATTTAGACAAGAGATGACTTAAAATCGGTCAATTTAAACATTTTAGGTGATTATCTGACAGGTTTTCATTCTGTATCGACAAGGCCAAAGAGTGGGCGGAGAGAACCAGCTCATTTGCATTTAAAGGCACAGGCTCAAAACAGCTACAATTCACACTGAACATTTTCAACAGGGTATAACATATGATCTGATGGGTATTCTGAGCTGAAACTTCACAAACACATTCTGGAGACAACAAAGACTAATCTTACATCTTGTTAAAAAGAGCAAAATATGAGCCCTTTAAGAAATCCATCCATTCATCCATCCAACAATTATTACCAGTAGTAAGCAACTTTTCCACTTAACACAAGTCTTTCACTTGTAAAATGTGAAGTAATTTTAGCTGTTGAGACATTAGAAGAAAGCTGATTTTAAACGCGAGTCTTCACTTCCTCATTCTTATTCAGGCTCGCTGTGGCCTACAGACACTCAAATCATCCTCTTTTTCCGCTCATCTCTGAATCAAGCCTTGCAAATAAGTGCAAGACTATTTTTACAACCATTTCTGTAGTATGTCAATGTTTACATTTGTGCTGGATGCCTGGATGACATGCATATTCATACTTCAGCAGCGATTTACAGTGAAACAGTATAAAATAGCATGCACTGAGCAGAATACACTATACTTACATTTATATTACATTTAGCAGATGCTTTTTGACTTAAAATGAGGAGACATTCAGCGATTCGACAAGAACTGCAACTCAGCGCAACATCTTTCAGGCAATATTATTACTACATAGTTTCAAAGTACTGTAGCTTTACAGACAAACATTGCATCACTAATATATGAAATTGAATTCAGCCTTATAGCTAAAGCTCTGTTAAGAATAGATTATGCAAAAATGTGCATATTATATGCAAAAATATTTTAATTAAAAAGGCATAAACATGTCAATTATAAATGACTATATAACACATTTATTTACGTCACTTAGAAGTAAATAAAATAAATAAAGCTGGATTCATTTTAAAATAATTTAACATAATTTGATAAATATAATATCACATAAAAATGTAATAAAACACTGGAATAAAAAAAATAAAAAGATTACATTTAGATAAACATTTACAATAAACATGAAGAGGAAAAAACGTTAAAAAAAGAAAGAAAGAAATTTTAATTAAATAAATATATAAATATATATGAGCAATTCCATGCAAATGTCAACCTTGTCATAAAAAAAATTAAGTTGTCACCATAAATAGCGAAACCCTTCTATTTTTTTTTGTGTATCCTTGTATTTTAAAGTGCTGTACAAATACTCAAAAATGCCTCGTCAATGTTTTCAAACAATTATATTTGATTTACCAAAATTTCACATCCGTCACTTCCATAATGAAGCTTTTTCTTCATAAATGCAAAAATGTGAATTAAAATAAAACCAACCATGTTTGTTTTATAGAGAGCCGACACTTATCCTTGTGATTATCATTATTTCTTTTGTGTTGTGCAGATTAATCCACATAATTTCTACAAAGTATGTTGTAGAGTTCAAACTCCCAGACTTTTTTCATCACATCCATAACGCATGTTTATTTTCCTCATTTAAAGTATAAAAATTGTTTTCAGATTGATATTTTTTCTGATCCCATAATTCTGTGTATATTTGTTTTGTAAAATGTAAACAGATGATTCAATATAATGCTAACATATACCTTATCTGTGCGTTTATGCTTTAAGTTTTTACTGCAAACTGCAATGTCACATCCATAACGCTGGAATTGCTCATATATATATACACACACACAAATACATACAGTCTGCATAAAGAAGTAAATGTTTTGCACTATACGAATGTGTCATATTTTAAATTAACACTATTGGGAAATAACATCACGATAAAGAAAATATTAAAATATTACTGAGTGCACTGAGGTAAACAAGTGGCTCATGAGCAAACATGATGTTTGGACAATATAGACGAATTCTAAACACATTTATACATATTATATCTATATTTGTGTGTGTGTGTGCAGCTGTGAACTGATTTACATAACAGCTACTCTTGAAACGTAATAAAAAATATGCTCATAAACACTCCTCAAGTTCAGAGGTCACTGACAAAGCAAACAAACAAAAATAAAATCGCTTCAAACGAATACAAAAATAAGCAACACTGTTTCTAATCAGTCAGCACTACTTCTGTGATTTAATCATGGATGATTTTATGCATCATTTTATCTGTGATTTAATCATGTATCATTTTATGATATAGTAAGACATAAGTTTTCAGAAACCCGAAGTAGAAATGAATAACTCACGCTGAGATGGTTTTCCCGCAGATGATCTGGGCAGGCATCGTCAAACTTTATGAGCGTCTTTAGTGAAACGGGAGATGCAGTTGTGTGTTCTCTGCAGTTTGTGCAGCTAACAGAAAGCACGTGCCGAACTCTTCTTCTACTTCTCTGACTGACGCCTTGTCTAGCGTTACGAAACGAATCCGCCCCTACGTTCGTGAATATCAGAAAGTACGTACATTTACGACCGTGGCGTAGTATTCTGCAACGACAACATTCACCTTTTAATCTGCTAACAGTAAGAGTGGAAGCTTGGTTACGTTCAAAATTTTTCTCCTCACTGATTTTTCTTAAGGGGCGCCACGGTGGCGTAGTGAGTAGCACATTCGCCTCACAGCAAGAAGGTCGCTGGTTCGATCCCCGGCTAGGCCAGTTGGCATTTCTGTGTGGAGTTTGCATGTTCTCCCCGTGGTTGCGTGGGTTTCCTCCGGGTGCTCCGGTTTCCCCCACAGTCCAAAGACATGCGGTACAGGTGAATTGGGTAAGCTAAATTGTCCATAGTGTATGTGTGTGAATGAGAATGTATGCATGTGTTTCCCAGAGATGGGTTGTGGCTGGAAGGGCATCCGCTGCGTAAAACAAATGCTGGATAAGTTGGCGGTTCAATCCGCTGTGGCGACCCCGGATTAATAAAGGGACTAAGCCGAAAAGAAAATGAATGAATGAATGATTTTTCTTATGGAATAATACAATCAAGAAACAATTCAATTCAATTTAATTCATCTTTATTTGAATAGCGCTTTTACAATGTAGATTGTGTCAAAGCAGCTTCACATAGAAGGTTATAGTAAACTGAAAATGTCAGTTTAGTTATTAGTGTTTGAGTTCAGTTCAGTTCAGTGTTGTTTAATATTCACTACTTAGAGTTCAAACACTGAAGAGTAATCCATCGGTGCGCAGCTCTAGCTGCAGTCTAGGCGCCAGAGGTTGGAGAACTCGAGGCTCGTCTGTCCTTGGAGGGTCACAGGAATCCGTCTCTTGCTTGCTACTCCGCCAAGCAGCTGCTCAGGATACAGCGAGGTCCAATAACAAACCATAATTTTTCCAAAGGTGGTTTTAAAATAATTTTAATTTGTAATTGCTTGTTTGATGATGCAGGAAATATTCTTTCGTATGAACAATTTATACTACCACTGTTTCCCAACTCCTCCTAACGAATTTAATAAAGTGGTTAAAGCAATATCACCCGGTTTAGTTCACCTAAAGTCGCTGTAGAGTTAACCCAAGGAGTTCAGAGAATTTTCATCCTCCTTTGCTTTTAGGTTTTAGTCTGTTAGATAAGAAGCGTAACTATACAAATGTTTCAATCTGAAAGGAAAGTTTCTTCTAGAGGCAAATTTAACATCTGGGCCAAAATTTGATATCTGGCCCAAGACTTGAGTGCCGCCTATAAGACGGTGTCTACCTCTGCCAAATGTTTGGTCCACATGCTGTATGCCAGAGCCGGACGAATTCCTGCTGTGCCAGCTTTATGCCAAATCTGGGCCAGAATTCTGTTACAGTGATGGGTTGCAGCTGGAAGATCGTCCGTTGTGTAAACCATACTGGATAAGTTGGCGGTTCATTCCGCTGTGGCGACCCCAGATTAATAAACAGAAATTCACAAATAATTACCCATGCTTTGCTCACTCATTCGTTCATTTCTTGTTGGCTTAGTCCCTTTATTAATTCGGGGTCGCCACAGCAGAATAATCCGCCACTTTGCTCACTTTAGAATATAATTGAACTCCCTCCTAAAAACCGATACTAATACTTTTTATTTATTAATTTTTTTCCAGGGTTTTAACCTTTATTAGAGAGTAGAGAGAATTGACAGGAAAGCACGAGGAGGCAGCGAGAGCGGAAGTATCGACATAGGACCGTGAGGTGCAATTGAACCTAGGTCACCGTGAGCACCGGAGTGCATGTATCAACGCAATGACCAATCGACCACTGGCACCGACTCAACGCTAATACTTAATTATACTTAATATTTAATAGTCACATAAAAAAATACAACATGCAAAAAAAAGCCATCAGCCTTTCATTTTTCTTTTTCACATTAGGTTGTGACCCCTGGGGTTATACGCTAGATTAACGTCACAACATCATTTGTTGCAGCAGATTGACTATACGGCACAATGTTAAACTTTGACACCTTTATGGCACTCACTTACATTCGAAATAAAGCCCACGACTGAACATGGAGGATGATCGGAAGTGGCGGTTTTTAAAATTATACCAAGAATAGTCTTGTGCTGTAAACAGATTAATAAAGGGGCTAAGCCGAAAAGAAAATGAATGAAAACTGCCAAAAGCTTTTGATCCAAACATTCCCATAAAGACGCTCCTTGTGAAAAGCCTTCCCAGGAGTGTTGTGAAGGTTAGGCAAGCTCCACTTTTAACCCTCATTAACTATAGGACCCAGTTAAATTATTATAATTATTATTATCTCTGCGGCGGAGCAACTAAAACCACATAGTAGAAGCATCTGATGGACAGCAGTACAGTGGAAACCACAGAAACTATAAAGAGACAAACACACAAGAGCTGTTGGATTGAAAAGGAAGAAGATTAACAAAAGCTTTGCAGATCTGGAGGAGACAAAGGAACATGACAATACTCGTTCAATATAAAATAAAATGACCAACAGTCCGCCATTAAACTATAAGAGACGTACATGCACAAAACAATCTATGAATCGTATAACTGAGCAGGAATGAGCTCATGGTTATCTAATCTGGAATTTTGCTGGAGGTCCTTGGTTGAGGATATAGACTGGAATAGAACCTGGCTTAAATATTGCATTTCCAACAAGGTAAAAGAAATAAAAATTTTAATTTTACATTGAATTCACCCTGTAAATTACTGACATTTTTAAAGATCTTTCTGTGATCTCTTGGACTTTGTTATAATGTTCTTGTATTGTCAGTTCAAGCAATAATAATTATCTAAAAATATATAAAAAATAAGAATGGAACTTTATCTTGACGACTAAACAACAGTATATTTTTATATTTAATTTTCATGCATCAATCCAGTATTTACAATATTTCAGCAAACATATTTCACGATAATGTGGGATGTTACATGACGGGGTTTTCAAGAAGCTCTCTTTGATATAACAAACATGCGGATAAAGTTGATACAAACACAATCTTAAATACAATGGGGGCGAATATGCTGATGAAGTGATAACATGATCAGTTTTTGATTGTGGCCGTGTCGTAATTTCTAGTTTAACAACTTTAAAAAGATAAGAGACATCACAAAGAAGAGTATTTGATTGTCTTGGAGCTGTTAAATCAACACACACAAATCCTGTTGGACTTTGCACAGGTCTGGACATGTTGAACCGGTGATTAGTTATTGATAGTGATCATACTACATCAGATGTCTGGACTAATTCAGTATTTCTGTTGGTAACCCTGCTGAAAAAAAAAAACAGCATATCCCAGTAAGGTATGTTTTGATTCTGGTCTTGCTGGTTTTAATATTGGTCTTACAGGTCTTGCTGGTTTCAATGCAACCAATAATACCAGCATCGAGACCAGCATCAAAACATACCAGCATATGCAAAGTATCATCGATATCGATACCGATACCAATACTTAATTTGATTTTTTTATGCTTATCACCTTTATTATTATTATTATTGGACACAAGACACATGATTTATTAAAATTACAGAACTATAATTGGCTATTTAGCACCATATATAACGAAAAAATAATACACTGCACAATTGTTTAATTTAAAAAAATCCTTTTAATGTTTTATTTATTGAAACAAATGATTGTCGACGTTCTCCTTGAGCCTGTTTTTCTATTACTGATCAAAATCTTTTGATTTTGAAAAAAATATATATAATAAAACAAATAGTCGCCTAACAATAAAAATCCTTGACAACAGTCAATAGATCGCGGCGAACGGTTTGGTGACGAGTATCACACGAAGCCTCATCATTTAGTGGAGTAAAATAACTCCAGATTATACTTTGTTTACGTTCAGTCATGATGAGCTCCGCTCGAGTTTTACAATCTGCACTGGGTGTGTGGTGTCTGTACTACTGTGCCGTGAGCTAACGCTAACCTATTAGCGGAAATACAGCAGAAGAATAGTATAGTTCCCATTCGTGTTCCAATTTAAGTAATTATATAATACGTCGCACTATAATTATTGTGATATTCAAAAATCTCTGATCACTCAGTAAGTAAACCCCCCAGAAAATATCGATAGTTTTACTTCAATCGATCCGTTAGATACATTCCCAGTATCGAAAATATCGATACTTCTGGAACGATCAGCCCATCCCTATTCAGCCGGGATGAAGGGTGTTTTAATGTGTACACCTAATCCATCTTGCCTGTCTGCCGTCATTGTTTTTTGGCTTAGTCCCTTTATTAATCTGGGGTTGCCACAGCGGAACAAACCGCCAACTTATCCAGCCGAGGCTTAAACAGTGACATAAATTTTTAACATCAGGGCCAAACACTACATTTGATATCTGGCCCAAGTCTTGAGTGCCGCCTATAAGAACGTGACACCTCTGCCAAACCCGGGCCATGTTTGGTCCACAAGCTGGACGAATTCCTGCTGTGCCAACTTTGTGCCAAATCTGGGCCAGAATTGTTTGCTACCTGGGCAGAGATGGGTTGCAGCTGGAAGAGCATCTGCTGTGTAAAACATACACTGGATAAGTTGGTGGTTCATTCCACCGTGGTGACCCCAGATTAATAAAGGGACCAAGCTGAAAAGGAAATGAATGAATGAATAAATACTGCCAAAAGGTTTTGGTCCAAACATTCCCATAAAGACGCTCCTTGTGAAAAGCCTTCCCAGGAGTGTTGTGAAGGTTAGGCAAGCTCCACTTTTAACCCTAATTACCTATAGGACCCAGCTAAATTATTATAATTATTATTATCTCTGCAGCGGAGCAACTAAAACCACATAGTAGAAGCATCAGATGGACAGCAGTACAGTGGAAACCACAGGAACTATAAAGAGACAAACACACAAGAGCTGTTGGATTGTAAAGGAAGAAGATTAACAAAAGCTTGGCTAATGTGGAGACAAAGGAACATGACAATACTCGTTCAATATAAAATTAAAATGACCAACAGTCCGCAATTAAACTATATATTTGCACAAAATAATCTATGAATCAATCAGGAATGAGCTCATGGTAGTCGAATCTGGAATAGACGGGGAGTGATAATGGCAATTCTGAACACTGGAGATGAATATGAAGCTGTGCCTTTCTCTGCAACTCAGATATTGTGTTTAGATTAGCCAAATGACATGTTTGGGATAATAAAACGTTTATGTTTTAAGCTGCCATTGATGTTGGCAGCACAAAACTTGAGCAGATGGATAAAAATGTGGTTTTAGATGTCTAATCCACAGGTAACTACACTCTAAAAAAAAAAGGTTCTTCAGTGGTTCTTCAGTAGTTCTTTACGGTATTTGAGGTGCTATTTAGCACTTTTACTGGGTAAAGAACTTTTAAAGCACCATGAAGGTTCTTCAGTGGTTCTTTAAGGTGCTCAGGGTGCTATATAGCACTTTTACTGTGTAAAGAACCTTTAAAGCAACATAAAGGTTTTTCAGTGGTTCTTTGGGGGGTTTAAAGTGCTATATAGCACCACTAGTACTGGTAAGCACTTGTTCTTATAGCTAATTCTCTAAACTCTTATGCCGGCTTTATTTGCAGAAAGGGTAAAGTAACATTATGAGCACCTTAAAATATAGGTGATATATAGCACCATTTGACTAAAGTATTATATAGCACCTATTTTTTTAAGGGGCTGTATAGCACCAAAAAAGGTTCCCCCCTCGTTACGACCAAAGAACCAGTTTTGGTGCTATTTAGCACCTTTTTTTAGAGTGTATGCATGTGAATTCATTTTAATCTGTTTTTATCTGTTTTTTTATTATTTGTTTTTATTTTCTTATACTTAAATTTTATTCCTGTTTATGTAAAGCACTTTGAATTGCCACTGTGTATGAAATGTGCTATATAAATAAACTTGCCTTGCCTTGCCTGAATTACCTGCAGCACTTCTCTATTAACAGCAATTGTTTTCCTGATCATAAATTTAATTGGGTCAAATTCTGGATTGTGTCACTATAGCTTATGATTAACTCCTTGCAGGTTTCAGATTCTGGTGTGTTTTTGGCAGAGATATACAGTCCTTGCATAATTCAGCCTGAACGTTGCCTGCTTGAATGTTTATTCAACAGGGTCAAAGTGCAAGAACTTCCCAAACACACTCAGAAATTAAGTACAGTTTTGACACACACCACCCTGTATCTGAAATCTTAGTACAACCACTGTTATGCTGAGAAGTATAATGCAGCTTTTGTAAGTAGTCAATCTAAATTACAGACCTGACTCAAGGAAAAGCTGAGGAGGGAAGTGGAGGACAATCCTGGCATAGGTTTATGGCTTGTTGCACAAAAATTGTTTTGCACAAAAGATGCAGAGTTTCAAGTTGACAAAACCAAACAAATTCAACCTGGTTAAGATCAGGGGCCTGTCTCATGAAGATGCATTGGCTGGCTTCAGTTTAGTTTGCGCCAATTGTTGGTTTTAGGTACCATTAAGGTAGCTCAGCTCTAAAATACCATGGCAAAAAAAGAGTAATTAAAGCAACACAGGCTCATTGTGAAAACGTAGTCCCGAGTACGTTTCTGGAGACCGCACATTACGTGGTCAGGGGTATGTATGGTTGCGTTTCATTTTTTTTTTAAACGAACGCTACGGGGCGGTGTGACGCCGTTTCTTCTCACGCTTACCGGCCGACCGCCTCGTGTGGACGACTTTACCGCTGAAACCAGTTTGTCCCGTTAGCTTGCTGTGTTTGTCGGCGGATTCGAGACGCGGAGAGGAGTCGACCACCACGACGCCGGGGTTCGAATCCGGCGAGGAGCGGTTCCAGAAAGCAGGTAAGACAAACACAGAATCCATATAATGAAGTAAACCAGTAAACAACAGGGTGAGAACGCAGTGAAGTCTGAAAATGTGGTAAAAATGAGATGAGGGGGTTTTGTTTTGTTCTGGATTGCTTTTTTGAAAGCCTTTGGTTTGGTTTTAGGGAAGTGGGTGGGTGGGTCAATCGATAAGATTTTGGTTGGGTTTAGGGAAGGGGAAGGGTGGGTCAGTCCGATCGGATGGTCAGTCAGTCGTTCAGTCAGCCAAAAACGGTCGGCCAACAGAGGCCTCTGGTGGGTTTACGCGAGAACGGCAGGCGTGAACGGCACTCGCGAGACACTTGAGATCTCAAAAAGCGTCCGCAGCGGCCTCTCGTGGACTTGCCAAAGCAAAAAATGCAAAAAGACGTACCTGACAGGACGTATTCCGCGGCCTCCAGAAACGTACTCGGGACTACGTTCTCAGAATGAGCCTGGGTTGAATTAAAGAGGCACTGCCTTCCTGTTACATAAAACCCAAGATTGGTACACACTAAACAGGCTAGCCAGCTAATCCAGCTTCATGGTACAGGCCCCATTTATATCACAACGCTTGATATAAACATTCTTATCTAACTTACAGTTTATCTGAGAGTTTGTGATTAAAGCTAAGGTCACACTAGAGCAGGGGTGCCCAAACTTGGTCCTGGAGGGCCGGTGTCTTAGAGATTTTAGCTCCAACTTGCCTCAACACACCAGCAAGGATGTTTCTGGAAAGCCTTGTAAAAGCTTGCTTAGATAACCAAGGTGGATTTGATTGGGGTTGGAACTAAACTTTGCAGGACACCGGCCCTCCAGTACCGAGTTTGGGCACCCCTGCATTAGAGTTTGTGCTGCTGGAATTCTGTCATACGGCACTGTGAAAAGAGACTGGATTAAACAAGATGATTAGAGGTTAAAACAAGCGACTGCTCCATATTTTGAATTCCTGTACAACAGGGGTGTCCAAACTCGATCCTGGAGGGCCGGTGTCCTGGAGAGTTTAGCTCCAACCCTAATCAAACACACCTGAACCAGCTAATCAAGCTCTTACTAGATATCCTAAAAACTTCCTGGCAGGTGTGTTGAAGCAAGTTGGAGCTAAACATTCGGATGCGTATGAAGGGAAGTCTATGGAGCGAATAGGGCAGCTTGACCGCGGCTTAACTCTGGACTGCATGCAGCTGAAAGTATGGTATACAGAGCAAACAGCCAATCACATGACACATGAGAGCCCATTTAAGTGATTTCTCGCAAAAGAGTCAGCACAATTGATTTCTCTGTTGAAGAGAACACAGCTGAAAAGATCCCTTCTTCCCTCCATTCGGGACATTTTCCTTTCACGGTGCTCCAGCAAAGCTACTAGTACTGTGAAAGAATCAAAAACTTAGAGCATCCTGTTTAGTTCTTATCGAAAAAATACATCAGAGATGACCTACAAGATTTGAGGTTGGGTTTTGTATTTGATCTTTGAACTAGTTTTTCAATAGTTTGCTTGGTTAGTGTTATTCGATCACGCTCGCTCTTTGAATCTTAATGACTGAGGGAAGTTGTCTTTACCTCAATTTACTGTCCATTTTACTTGTCCGTACAGTAGACAACATTTAAAGTGGACCGAAAAAACTTTGGACAACAAGAATTGGTTGAATAGTTCCAGGACAACTTTGACGAAATCTTAACATGCTCATCAGAGCGATTGCGATTTTTATTCTACAGAGACCTACATTCTGGCTTGCACTGACGACCCCTTTTCCTCTTGACTACTGGTGTAACTGCAGTTAAACCTTCATTGACTTCAACCTCTGTTGCAGGCTCTTTCCCTGTATCCAGTAGTCAACATTTAAAGTGAACCAAAAAGCTAGTCAAAATTGTCCAAAGACAAGTACTGGCGTTGTTGAATAGTTCCAGGACAACTTTGACGAAAGCTTAACATGCTCTTCGGAGCGATTGCGAAGACTTTGTTTTCATTCCACAGAGACCTACATGCTGGCTCGCGCAGATGACCCTTTTTTCTCTTGACGACTGGTGTAACTGCAGTTAAACACTCATTGACTTCAACCTCGGGTTGCAGGCTCTTTTTCTGTATCCAGTAGTCAGGATTTAAAGTGAACCAAAAAGCTTGTCAAAATTGTCCTAGGACAAGAACTGGTGTTGTTGAATAGTTCTAGGACAACCTTGACGAAAGCTTAACATGCTCATCGGAGCGATTGCGAAGACTTCGTCGTCATTCTACAAAGACCTTGTTTCTACATTCTAAATGGCGCGGACGACGGTAAAGGATAGAACGGATTTGCAGCCTGCTGGACATTAATATAGCGGCATTTTTTATGACATTGTATAACAATAATTAATATTTTTACAGTACTGTGATGGTTGGGTTTAGGGTTGGGGTAGGCGTTAAAAAATACAATGCATTGGGTAATTTAATAGATAACATAAATAATACTCGATACAACTACTGTTTTCAGGTTACTGTGACGGTTGGGTTTAGGGTAGACGATAATAAAATACAATAAATGGGAAATTTAATAAATACAAATAATTCTTGTTAACTTCCGGCTGCAAACGTATCCGTTCTAGCAACTACCACGGACGACTCCTTTTTCTCTTGACTACTGGTGTTACTGCAGTAAAACCTTCAGTGACTTCAACCTCTGTTGCAGGCTCTCTTCCTCAATTTATGGTCCACTTTACTTGACCGTAGCGC
>CAIGQQ010003503.1:3446980-3466896 GCA_903798035.1 Danio albolineatus | reverse complement strand
CAGGCTCTCTTCCTCAATTTATGGTCCACTTTACTTGACCGTAGCGCGGTCAACATTTAAAGCGGATCAAAAAAGCTTGTCAAAATAAGACAAGAATCAGTGTCATTGAATAGTCTTAGGACAACTAACGAAAGCTTTTGATCCACTTCAAACGTTGACTACTGTAGGTATATTTTTCCAGGGAAAGCAACTGACAAATGTTTACCTTCAATAAAATAATTTACCAATTGCTCTAAATGCATAAAATAAGTGAAGCTGGACAATTTCACGGTTACTAACATACCTTTTATGTTGCTTAAAGTTCTCTCTCGGAAAACGGCAGCTTATCCTCAACTCTCTACTTAGACAATCTCAAGGGTTGAGAAATAAGCAGCCTCACTGACCTTTTGATTCTGCTACCAAGTAAATCCATGCTTAGTGTGCATACACTTTAGCCACAACATTATGCACACACACACACAAAAATACTAGTTTATTCTTTTAAATTCTTTATTTTTACCCACCTTATTTTGTACTCTGTCCTTTCTTCACTACAGTGAACGTTCACACTGAAACATTTGACCTCAATTTAGATAACGGGAGAATTCTCAGAATTGCAAACACCACGATTTGACACCAAGTATTCATGTGGATGCCACAATTTACACTGAGCATTCAGTTTACTTAAATTGAATGTTAGGTGGAAGACAAGTACGTTGACACACTACTGTTAAGTTAAAAATAAATACTTTCGAAAAAAGAAAAAAAAAAGAAAAAAAAATCCCACAGGGATAGATGATAACTTTTTCATTCTACACAAAACTGTACATTTAAAAAAAATTCATCTAATTTTCATCAGAGAATTTCAGAAATACAAAAGTTTTTTTTTTTTTAGCACAACCATAATAGTACATCAAAACGTTAAATATTGTACAAAACTTTGCTTATTCTTCTACTAATAGAGAGTCATTAACAAACAATGTGTTGGGACTACTATAAATGCAAGAGAGTAACTGGATGTACCTGTCAGCAGCATGTGACACAGTATGTGGTCCTGAGAGCAAGGCCTTGTTTTTAACGTCTCCAATCTAACCATCAACTGTGCAGCTTCTTTTCCAGGATGACCTTAGGCTGCATATCTTGTAGTTGCTTCAGCAGAAGTCCAGAACCAGGGGATTGGTTTTCATACATGACAATTTTAACATTGTTCACAGTCTCGATCTTTAGAGGATTTCTGAAATTAACGACGCGCTGGACTTGATCGTTCGTTTGGATGATCCGTTTAAGCATCCGCGGTCGTTTTGATGGTTTGGACAGCGAGTCTCGGCTGAACTTCAGGACGGATGTCTCAAACTCTGAAGACTTGTAAAGTTTTAGTGCAACTTTATTCTTTCTGTGGTTTCCTTGAGTGTTGGATGAGCTCAATATGGATCCTGAGACTTTCAGCATACACTTAACGTGCTCATCGGAGCAGTTGCGAAGACTTTGTTTGCGTTCTACAGAAACTTTGTTTCTACATTCTGACTTGCGCGGACGACCCCTTTTCTTCTTGACTACTGGTGGAACAGCGGTAACACCTTCTTTGACTTCAACCTCAGTTGCAGGCTCTGGGCCTACATCTTGAGAACTGACTTCAGAAACCAGGTTTTGAGCTTCGTCAGAGACTTGAGCTGCTTTCACCTCAACATCTTGTGATTCTGCGGCAGGGATCTCGCTGCTTTTTATGCAAAATATGAACTGGCTTTTCTGATCCTCAATGTATCGTTCCGTGAGGCCATGAGTGGTGTAATGATTTAAAATACTCTGTTCGGCATTCATTACTGAATCACAGTTCTTGATCATACATGGGTACTGTAGAGGAAATGTTTGATTGCACATGGCAGATGCTTCATCAATGGATTTAAGCGCAGGCTTGTCTATGGTTATCCGATGGCTTTGAGCCTTGTCCTCTTTCTTCTTGGAACTTTTCTTCTTCGTTTTAGTATTGTTATTTGCAATATTTTCCTTCCCATTGTTGGAATCAGGATTTGCACTTGATTTCTTTGTTTGAACGCCGTCCCCCACATATCCTTGCTTCTCTTTCATGGTTTCGAAAGTAGCATCATGTTTCTTCATGAGATGTCGAAGAAGGTTCGACTTTGTTGTATATACCCGGTCGCAACCTTTGAATTGACATCTGAACGTGAGGTTCACGCTCTCAAAGTCCCCATCTACTGAAACCTTTATTGCTTTGTGATCGTTTTTGATATGATCGATGTACTTCAAATGGCATGTGAAGTGAGCAGAACATTTGGACTGGTCACACTGAAACGTGCCTACCTCAATACCAGAGAGCAACGCACTTGCCCTTTCCAAAGTGCATCTGTGGAGCAAAAGATAGTGTTTCAGCAAGCTGGTCACTTTCGACACTACTTTTGAGCATTGTTTAACTTGGCATCTGTATTCCTGCGCCGGGACCACTCCATCAGAAGCTTTGGCGCTGTTCTTTTCATCACATTCTGACTGATGCATAGCCCTATAATGGAGGATGAGATTTTGTTGGATTGAAAAGGCAGCCACGCATCCTTCATGAATGCATCGATAGGGCCGGTACACATCAACCGAATCACCAGTATCAGTGTTGTCAACTGCCATTCTAGTTTTCTCTTGAATATCTTCAGTCACGCTTGATTTGGTCTCAATTTGTCCGAAAAATTGTGGCGTTGCATATTCTGGTCCTTTGTTTGTAGAATTCAATGTGTTAAAAAGATGGGGACTTGTAAGACCACTCATCTCTTGTGCTGCAAATACACCTGGATGGTTTAAATCACTAACATGACTCTCAGCATTTAGAGGGGGGGCCTCTAATTTTATACATGTAGTTGAAAGTCGATCAAGATTTCCTACATTTTTCTGCGACTCTTCCATAGTCCTGCAAGACTTAGGGCTGCCGACTGTAAGGGAGCTTTTTGTGGCTTGTTTCTTTTTTTTGCCAACAATCTTGGCTTTCCCGTCAACATTTGAATTAACTGATGAGACCGTCAATTTGGGATCAACTTGGTGTTGAATCTTCTCTGATTTATTTGCCTGCTTGTCAATGAGGCCAGAATGCACTGTTTCTGACTCAGATGCACATTTTTTCGTCTTTCTAAAACCAAGGCCGATTTTTAAGACAGAAATTTCGTCTTTCGAAAAATGGTGGACATTTTTGTAGTGGATTTTAAGGCCCGTGGTTCTGGTAAATGTCTTTGAACATAAATGACAGCTGTAAGGTGCTAATCTGTCTGGGTTTTTCTTTATTTCATTTATCCTCTCGTCGCTGTAATCATGCACGCGGCTAAGGTGTTTAAACAACGCTTCTTTTGTCATGGCTCCATACGCGCAGTCTTCTTTACACTTAAACGGCTTTAAAACACATTTCTGCTCAGCTTTAACAGGATTTTTAACTGTGCTATTCTGATCATTTCTTGTGTCATTTTTAGAGCTTAGATCAGGAAGGTTCGTGCTCTCAGGTACACATTTGTCTCCGAGTGCATCCATTAAATCTAGACGTTGTAATGCCCTTTCAATTTCTAGGATAATTCCATCTTCACCAGTATTTTCAGGGATAATTTTAGGATCAGGTATCATTTCTGTGCCTGTGTTAGATACAGGGGAATGAAACAAATTGGGATTTGTAGCCATTTCAGAGTGGTCCTGAGAGGACTCATTAATGCTGGGGATGCTCTCTGTGCCATGCACACTTGTTAAGGTGTTATCGTTAAAGGTACTTGATTCTGACGGTGCATAGATGAAGGGTTTGTGATTGTCCTCAAGTATATCATTAGCTGGTAGAGGCATTTGTACTGTTGAAATGTCAGGATCATTTAGAAAATCGAGAAACGATACTGGTAAATCAGCAGTAAGATCTATTTCTTCTACAGGTTTGCATTGGGAACGTTTTGACAAATGACCTCCAAGAGACTTTGTGCTTGAAAACTCTCTGTAGCACCTGCAGCAAATGACCTTCCCGTCCTGTATTATGGCAGGCCATTTGGTTCTTTTTGATGATTTAATTTTTTTGCTTTTCCTATTTTCACCAGCATCTGAAACATTCTGATCGTCTGAAGTGATTCCTTCCGGTCCTTCCAGGGACATTTCATGATTACAAAAATCATCTGGACTTTTATCATCATTCACAGGGTTAGCACTAAAGAAATCTTCTGATGATTCCTTAAAATTAGGGCTTAGGATATCTGACATGCATTTAATTTCTGATGGGAACACTGCATCGGTACACTCTGTGCTGATTTCTTTGTTTGAATTTTCCATTGACTGCATCGAAACAGAACTTGCCTCTGAAGGAAAATACAGGCTGACGTTCTGTCCAGACAGAGCTCCTGCATGCAAATCAGTGCTGATGGAAATATCTTCGAGATTAACGCTCGACTCAACCTGTGACAGGTCACAAGTCTGATCGCCATTCAGAGCATGCAGCACCCTAAGAGAGCTTGAGACATACTTTGAGGCTTCATTCATCACGCCTGAGGGTGCGTGGGCATTCCCCGGAAGTGGAATGATGTCATCATAAGATGAGGCAGATGGGTAATCTAAAATTGTATCAGAATGGTATGAAGGATTTGTGTGCTGGTTTTCAGATAAAATGGTAGAGCTGTAAGAACCATGCTCGGAAAAACCTGAACTCAAACTCTCCATTGAAGGCAATGCCCATGCCTGAGCATCAGGCAATTGCATCAGACCGCTCTGGTTTGTTGATGCTGCACTTGGAGGGTTTTCGAATTGAGAACAAAACTTTGTACCTACGGACTGCATGTTAACGTGATCAGAGAAAATGGAGGAAGGGCTTTGAATCGCGGATTGCAGTAAGTTAACTCGCTCTGTTTTTTGGGAACAGCTTTTCCATTTTTTCACCAGTATCGGAGTTGGCATATTAGTGGTCGTGTGCTTGGACGAAGACTTTTTTGACGCAACTTGCGCAATCCTTTTGTACTTCTTTGACAACTTCCACTCCTCGAAGGCCTCTGCGTGAACATTTTTGACATGTCTTGATAAACTCTTTGAGGTGCTGTATTTCCGCGTACAGGTTTCAAACGGACAAATGTGAGTCAGGTGTTCTTCTCTGTGGTCTTTTGTCACAGCAGGCGAAGACTTCGGTGTGGAAGGCTTAAGCGGAATCTTTATGAAAGAAAACAACTTCTTATCTTTCAGCAGAGCTTGAGTTTCACTGTCGGCATTCTTTAGTGCGTTTAAATATACTGGGTCATTGAACTTGATGGGAATGGGCTGCAATTTTACATAGCAAGACTCAAGACGCTTTGACTTCTGAGGACAATGAGACGTCGTAGGCTCAGGCTGAATTGCAGCTACTTCAGAATCGTTTTTGGTTTCTTTCAATTGGGCTGTGTGTGGTATAAGATGCTCAGGCTGTACTGTGGAATCTTGAGTTGTGTCTGCAATGCTTTCAACTGAGCATTTAATTTCCACTGGGGCTAAATCTTCAACCTGGTTTTGAGGCAGCTCTAAAGCAGGACAAGCCTGAGGCGCTACTTCCAAGTGTAAATGTGAGCGCCCGTCGATGGCAGAGTGGTCCACATGCTTCGCATGCCCTCTCTGATGCAAATCTAGCTCAGACAACGTGTAGAACACCTTGTCACAGTTATGACTTTTGCAGGGGAATGTCAAGTAGTGCTGTGCTTCGTGATCATACAGCAAGTAGGTCTCATTGAAGATTCGCTCGCAGTTTGGATATGCACACTGTGCCTGAAATTCACCATGTAATTTTCTGTGCATCAGAAGCTCAGCATGAGAGGAAAAGCTGCAACTGCATCCGAGCTGAATGCAAAAGTATGGCTTCTCGCCACAATGCATTTGTAAGTGATCGTTAAGATGGGTCAAGTTAACAAACTGGCGGTGACAATATTGGCACAATGCCTTCCGGCTCTGTAGTTGTAGGAAGTCTAATGCTTCCGGTTCGTTTTTATGGGCCTTAACATGAGCAACCAAATTCCTAAAGTACTTAAAAACCTTTTGACAGCTTGTAACAGGACAGCAACAATCTTTAGTGTTGTTAACATCCCGGATAGGGTTGCCCTGCTTTGGTGATGATGATGAAGTCGATGATGATGATGAGGATTTCATTTTGCTTTTCACATCTGTGCTGGTACTACCAACTGAAGCATATAAATTGTTATTGCAAATTGTTTCCTGGCTAACTTTTGCAGCAGTGTCGCTGTAGTGCTCTTCCTTTTTCAAGGTGCTGCTAGCTGGTGTCAACTTTGCGTCAGTACGTTTCTTGCTTACACCCATGGCAGCAAGGCGCTCATTGCATGACTGCTTTACATGTGAAGCCACATGGGGCTCCAGCACTGCCCTGCTTTCGAAGGTCTTAGCACATATCGGGCAACGGAAAACCCCATCTTGTACATGCTTCAATGCATGCTTCACAATTCTGTGTCCGAGGAACTCTTTATCACACAAAACACAATACTGCATGTAAGCCTGCCAATTGCGGAAACGAGCAGAAACGAATCCCTTCTCTTTCATCTTCTTAATCTCATTCTTCTTCTTCTTTCTTTCTGCTTCGACTTCAAAGAGCTCGTAAGAAGGGTTATCGGCAAAATGCTGGAAATATTTCTCATCCAGGTCATGGAACTCATTGTCATCACTGTCAGTAAATTTGTCAGAAGACAACATAGCGGTTGCCTCCTGACCCATCAAAGCAAGGCATTGACGTTTTAGAGTTTTCCAGTCCCAAAACTCCGGATCAAAAGGCCACTTTATCTTTAAGGCCAGCAACAAGTCACAGCGTAGTGAATTTAGAATCGGTGGATCCTCCTGGTCAAGCTTTTGGTCAGGCTCATTAAAAAGAGTCTCAACAGCATAATAAGATTCCAGAGATGGCTTTATCAGGAACTCCGTGAGTTGGCAAGCCTGTTTTACTTCCAAGTCTAAAGGCAGCAAACAAGATATTGTTTTGCAAATAGTGATATTGCAGTCCTCGTTGTCCTGAACTCCCATTTTTAGCGCTTGAATGCACATTTCGATGCACACCGAAAGCCCGTCTGTGTCAACCTAAGGAAACAAAAAATGTCAGTTATCAGAGTCCCAAAGGTTTAGATTGACATTAAAAATGAAAGGTTTTCTAACCTCAGCCTGAATGACTTTGATGAGGAGCAGAATGTGGTACACACTCTCAGAGAGGCGCGCTAACAGTCTGCATTGCTCCAAAAAGGCATGTTTTGATTCCAGCCTTATTAGAAGCTTACTCCAAAACAGTGTCAGCTCCCTGGAAGGTATACAATGATTCATGTATTCATTCAAATAAAAACAAGCACTACAATTGTCACACCTGTTGCAGTGTCCTCTTTAGGACACTTGAGGGCACTAGCTTGTTTTGTAGTTTAACTTCATTTTCTATAATCCTTTGCACTTCTGATTGTATTACAGCTGTTTCATTCATCCATTCATTCATTTTCTTTTCGGCTCAGTTCCTTTATTAATCTGGGGTCGCCACAGCGGAGTGAACCGCCAACTTATCCAGCATTTGTTTTACGCAGCGGATGCCCTTCCAGCCGCAACCCATCTCTGGGAAACACATTCATACATTCTCATTCACACACATACACTATGGACAATTTAGCTTACCCAATTCACCTGTACCGCATATCTTCGGACTGTGGGGGAAACCGGAGCACCCGGAGGAAACCCACGCAACAACGGGGAGAACATGCAAACTCCACACAGAAATGCCAACTGGCCCAGCCGGGGATCGAACCAGCGACCTTCTTGCTGTGAGGCGAACGTGCTACTCACTACGCCACCGTGGCGCCCCGTTACAGCTGTTTCTTGTTTGTTAATTTAGCCTTGTCTTTACAAACGCTTTTGTCTTGTGTTTTAGTGGCCTTAGGATTATGTCACGAGATGGAGAATCACAAAACGCAAAAATCCAAGTGCAGCAATTTATTTTCACAAAGAAACAAGGGATTATCCCAAACTCTGGAACTTCAAACAAGATACAAAAAAAATAAGCAAACACAAAACTAAATCACCAAACAAGCATACCGTACGTGAGGGACAAACAAAATCCTAAGGCCACTAAAACACAAGACAAAAGCGTTTGTAAAGACAAGGCTAAATTAACAAACAAAAAACAGCTGTAACACAATCAGAAGTGCAAAGGATTATAGGAAATGAAGTTAAACTACAAAACAAGCTAGTGCCCTCAAGTGTCCAAAAGAGGACACTGCAAAAGGTGTGACAACAATGTTTAATGATTCTCAAGGAACATAACCCCTTTTTTTCAATTGGTTAGGAGTATCTGGTGATGTTTCTTTAGGATTCATTATCCGAAAAAAAAAGACTAAACTGACAATATAATGTAAGATTATGAAATGGCAAGTTGTGACATGTTTGACCCAATTCATTCATGCTGTCCCAACACAAATCGTTAAAAGAGTTTTACTGCTAAACTATTAATGATTAAATCAATGGAACATAAATTAGTGACTCGTTTGACATAATTTATGAAATCAGTAAGATGGAGAGGCTAACAATGAACCGTCGCTTACAGACTGAGGAGTTTAATGAGACATGGAGAAAATGGGTAGAATATATTCTTCCATTAAGACCAGATTTATGATAGAATGAATAGTCAGAAAGATGTGAATATTAGTTTGTGGGTTATTTTTAGTAATGAGTAAAAAACATAACAGAAAGATAATTTGAACAACAATAATTATTTAAAACTAAAGAAATATTTAACATTTAAGATACTAAAAATACCATTCTAACAGTTTAATATGTACATCGTTTAGGTAAAAAAAATGTATAAAAAAAGGCAGAAAAGGATAGACTGGGAGCAACAATATGGTTTTAAAAAAATACGTAATTGAATTGTAACTGAAAAGCAACAAATTAATTTTACCTGTTTCTTTTTGATGATATACAAAACAATTATGAATATATTGTTTTTCTTGTTTCTTATAATGTCTTTGAATCATCCATGTAAACTCCATATTTATTAATGAAAATTTTGTGTATTTCATCATTTCATTTATTTCTACAATTTTGGGAATCTGATGTTAGGTTGTTTTATGAATACATTGTGGAAAACTCTCTGTATGTAAATTTAAAAACTGCAATAAAAAACTAAATGGGAAAAAAAATCAATTGAACAAAAAACAAGAATTGTGTAGTTTCAGCTTATTTTAAATAAAATTATTTTCTTTTTAAATGAGTTAACACTGGTAGCCACTGGTTTTCACAAAAACAAATGTCCAGAGTTTATGCTTGGCCACTATACCTTAAGCCTTTATGTATAATACATTTTATGTTGAATCTTAAAAAAAGTGCTACCATTTGTATTTTTAATTTCCATTTAAAAAGGCTATTGATTAGATTACATAATTAACTACACCATTGTATAATTTATAAGATTAAAAAACTGACAACATATAATTGGGAGAGAGAAGAAATGTTTTACCAGGCACAATAAGCATCCCCGCTGAGAAGCTGACGTTTGAAAAATGCTGTACAAAGACTGAGAGCTCCTTTCTCATCTTCCTCAGACTCCAAATTACAAATCATGTCCAGGGCCTCTTTGCAGTCTACCTCCTTTATCTGCAAAACACAGCAAAGTTTAGGTTATACGTTATCTGTACTATTCCAGCTTAAGTAGATATAACAATAATAATAGTAATAATCATCAAGTAATGTACAAGTGGGTCAAACTCGCTCATTCTGAGGCAGGAATCAACTTTAATCATAAGGTAAGCAAAAAAACAACAGTTTCCATGTAGAGCTCCTTCACGGGACTCCACACTTGTAAACACTCGCTCCATCGGGCTCGCGTGGCTCTCACCGTCTTTTATGTAGAGTACGCACATATAACCGCATATAACCTTCAAACGTAAGTTCCAAATGCGATGTGACAATTAAGGGGCTAAGATAGCATTCATAAAAACACCAGCAAAGAAACACGACACAGAGGAACATGCTTCTGATGGAGTGTTATTGCAGAGCAACACAAACAGCGAGCAGAAGTATAAATGCACGGCAACACGCAAGGTATGCGCCGTGAATCACACCAATCACTCAACGCAGAAGTATAAACCAGGCATACGAGTGAACATTTTCAGACCAATAATAATTTGATTACGATTCAGAAAGTAAAATTAAACAATATATTTATGTCGAGTAAGAATTTTAAATGTACTTAAATATTAAATTATCTATTTTAAAATCCTCGTTTTAAACTGAAGTTTCTGTCTATCACCATACCTGCCAACATTTGGTTTTGAAATTCCGGGAGATTATGAAGGTTGGGGGGGGTTATCAAAATGATTTTCTCATATCAATTTTTTTATGTTTTGTTGTGACTTTTAACGTTGTTTGTAGCATATTAAATCCAAAAATTCCAGTATGTTTACATCCAACACATACAGTAGTGTGTTTTTTTCTTTAGTAGAATGGTGATGGTTTTTCAGATTAAAGATAAAAATACAAATAACAAAATAAACATACAAATGAGCTCAAACCAATATTCATGGCTCCTGGGGACACAATGAGGTCTTGTACAGCGAAACGATAACAATAAAATATCTAATGAATTGAACATTATTAATCATTTTAACATAATTTGCAATTTTAATAGCTTTAATTAAAAGCCTCATCCAACAGATCACAATGCAGTGGCGGAATATAGTTTGTCACAAAATGAAAACGGATTTTTTTTACTTTGCAATTAACATTGCCATTTTTAATTCTGCATGCAACACGGTCTCTGCTTCTGTCTGCCCCTTGGTAAAAAACAGAAATGTTCGTTGTGTCCTTCTGTGCCTCAGCTGCACGAATGTGCCATTGTGATTACACATGCTGAGTAACGTAGTTTTTCCCACCGTGTCCGACATTAAAATCAATACGACAAACTTTGCAGGAAGCGTGGGCGTCGTCAATGTGGCTTCTAGACAAAAACTTGAATTCTTCTGTCCAGCTGCTGGTAAATTTACATGTATATATTTTTCTCTTTGCCGAAGCACAACCTGACTCTTTTCCTTCCATCATGTGTACTACTACTGACGCAGCTGCTTGCTACTGCCACCGTTCAAGTCCCGCATCTACCTCCTGCGCAGAAATCAACAGCGAACCTGAGTTGTAGCGTATGTTGCCAGATTGAGGTAAAATATGTTACAAGATTTGAATATTGCGTCAATTGTGAAAGGTAATGAACTTCAGTCAAGATCTGGCAACTTGACAAATAGGAACAAAAGTGCCTTTCTGAAACTGCATCGGGACGTACAAATTACGGGAGTTTCCCGGGAGAAATAACAAACCGGGAGGGTGGCGGGAGATCTATGTGAAATACGGGAGACTGGTATGTTGGCAGGTATGAATATCACACAATATTACTGACAAAATGAAGAAACCAATATGTATCATTATACTCCTAAAGCCCCGGTAAACTTCAAATGAAATCGAAAAAAGAACTGAAATGACTTCATTTCAAACTAAATTCAGCCAAAACTACGGTTGTTTTCAGTTCGGTAGTACGGCAGCTCACCAAAACAAACTTTTTGGACGTATGGAGCTTGCTACAATTGCTAGATGGTTATGAAATTGTTAATCTCTCACAGTCGCAATTCTTGCTGTGTTTAAAAGTCCACTCGAGTGGGGTGCCACATTAACAACCTGACCAACTGCAAAAGTAGAACTCCATTTGGAGTATACCGTGGCCTTTATACTATGCATTTTTCAGAGACAAAAATATCAGAGACACATTGTAAATAAACTTAGAACTCCAGTTAAACACATTATTGAAGAGCCCCACCTCATGCATAAGTTGTTGTTGTGGTGTTATTTCGCACAGACACACGAGGTAGATTTGTCTGAAGTTCTTCTTTCCTCCAAATTCAGGAAACTCTGCGCACGTCTTTGCCAGTCTTGCAGCCTTTTCCGTATGCTTCTCTTTGATAAGATGCTTTATTCGCATATGAAGAAGTTCAGCTCCTTCTCGAGATAAAAACTCATGTACTATGGAAGATGGACATCCAATCGTGTTAATATCATCATTACCAAAAATAAACAACATCATAAAATATGTAAGAATCTGACAAACGAGAGCCTTTCACCTCTCTCCACATTAGGAAGGTTATTTGACAGAATGCTACACAGCGTGGCATTGGACCACACGCCATTGTCCTCT
Source organism: Danio albolineatus (assembly GCA_903798035.1). Lineage (NCBI taxonomy): Eukaryota > Metazoa > Chordata > Actinopteri > Cypriniformes > Danionidae > Danio > Danio albolineatus. The sequence goes on along the minus strand of CAIGQQ010003503.1, from coordinate 3,454,739 downwards.
GCTAGAGTCAACAGGGCCTGAAGCTGCGAGTTTCCATGTGCCTGAAGAATGCCATGAGCCATCTGTGAAAAGAGAACGCAAAACCATAACCACAATTTTAAAACTGTAAAGGTTAGTTCACCCAAAAAAATGTGATATGAAGTACTCACCCTCAGCTCGTTCCAATCCCTGAGACCTTAATTCATCAGAACACAAGTGAAGATATTTTAGATCAGTGTTTCTCAACTGGTGGGTCGCGGGAACATTTTTAGTGGGTCGCGGAGTGTGTGTAAAACATTAATTTTTAACTTATTTTGCTTATACCGGACTTTTATTTTGAAATGCTCATACCGGACTTTTATTTTGAAATGTGTATACCGGACTTTTATTTTGAAATGCGCAATTGTACTTTGTAATATTTGTATAATTTGATACATTTTATCCAATGAAATCAATAAAAAATTGTTTATTTGTAAGTCTTGGTGATTTTCTTATGATTTATCTGTCACTACTTGTGTATGTTAACAAATAAATACAAATTAATTCATTATAATTCCTAAAATTAAAATATAGTTCCTAAAAATTTGGGTCGCAGCTTGATGACCATGTAAAAATGTGGGTCCCATGGCCAAACCAGTTGAGAACCACTATTTTAGATGATATCTGAGAGCTCTCTCATCTTCCATAGGCAGCTATGGTCCAGAGACGTTCAAAGTCAGAAAAGCTCAGTGGTTCAGTTGCAATTAAATGAAGCTCCAAGAACAATTTTGTGCACCAAAAACTGTAAAAATGACCCTGTTGATCTGTTTGACCGTGTCAGATTAGAGTGCGCATTTACAACAGACACTAAACGTGCACCATGACCTGACGTGGAAGAGAAGACATCGACAAACAGTCATGTTTACTTTTTTTTTTGGCACACAAAGTATAACTGGAGTTTTGTTTGATTACAGCTGAACCACTAAAATCACATGGAACTAGGGCTGGGTGATGTCGACCATTTTAGCATCATACGATGTCTAATGTGAAACATCGAGATAGACGATGACATCGTCGTCGTAGGTGGCAGTGAATTGATTATTTATAATAGTTAATTCGTAACAGATTAATTATTTGTAGCCTACAGTTTCAACTACCTGACCCATATCCAAATCATAAATAAAGATAAGTTACACACAAATGACCACCTGTCAATCACTTTTTCCGGCAGACTCTGGCATGAATAAGCAGAGTGATCTGTGTTGTTATAATGGCGTCGACAAACTTGGTTGGTAAAAAAGGTGCACAACCAACAGGAACCAACCAACAGAATCTGAGGTTTTCACTAAAATGACTAAGTACAAGTGTGAAAGCGAAAAATTGAAGCAGTATAGTGACGCTGTGACACGTTACCTGATAGATTCAAAAGACAGAAGAGTCGTTAGATAGAAACAAGATTAATTAAACATCAGATTTAACAACTATAGTGAGACGCCATCCAGCAGTACATCCTTGATAAACTATCCAACATGCACTGCTCTCTAGGGTTTGCCTGGAGCGCATGACAGAGTTTGTGTCTGTGTGTGTGGTCACGTGATGTACGTTTTCAGCGGTATAGTGTGGACGGAGGGCTGTTCATAAATGCTAGATGGAACGCCAGTGTGGATGTGGATCGTTTTCAGTCTTAAAATGCCATTTTGAAACGAAGACGTATTCGTTTAAATGGGGCCTAAGTGTGTATTTTTCAGCTATTATCGATTGATAACATTGATAAATTGGAACATTGATAATGTTTTTAATTCCTTTTCTGGACCTTTTGCTGTCTATGGAGGAAGAGAGAACTCTCATATTTCATTTAAAATATCTTCAATTGCATTCAGAACATAAATAAAAAGTGTCTGGGGATTTGGAATGACATGAGGGTGAGTTATTAATAAAAAACATGTTATTTATTGAGCGAACTAAGAAAGATTTAAAATAAAAAAGCCAACACCATTATACAGCATGAAAGAGCCAGGACAAAATTTCAAACAACTTCGACTGTGTTTGTCTAACAGAAAAAATCCATTTACACTGAGGATTACTAATTATGGGGTAATTTTCCTTTTTGGTTGAACTATTCCTATTACTTTTGATTTCAATGTGTATTGGCAGCATGGTGGCTCGGTAGTTAGTACTGTCACATCAAACTAAACTAACTTTGAGAGGATCACGTGCTATGATTGACCACAGTTGGTCTCACATCAACAATCAAACTATAGACCAATCGGACAAATTCAAGCCAACATAAATAGCCCATCTTCCTTACCTCCCTTATCTTCATTTTTGAGGAATCCCCCGATCCACCCCATTTCCCCCTCCTACACTAGGGAAGCTCTCGAGATCCACCTGATCTCAGACACACATTCTATACTGACTAACCAGAAGGGAGCCCCAAACACAAGTATCTCCGAGCTCAGGGCTCTCTCCCGGGATAGCATGCCAAACCTGCAACCAGCATCAAGCATCAGCTAAGTGTGAACTCTTGAACTGGGGTTAATGCCACTGATGTAATGAAATCTTGTTGCCAACCTTGACAGAAGTTTGAAATTCTTCCCATAAGGCACCAGGGATTTGCTCGGAGAATGACAACAGAAGATTCAGACAGCTCCTAACAGAAAACAAAAACATCTGTTAGGTCAATTATACCATGGTTACTCACTTCATTTACGTATGCACTGTTGTCTATAACAGTGAAAAGCAAATATGGACGCTTTTGTACATGCCATACACCACCACAATTCACAATTATTAACGATAACATATGATATACTGAGCGCTGATACAAATGTGGACAAGAAATAAATCAAGCTAGCTTAACAAATGTAAAACTTCACTAGTTCTGCATACCAAGTTGGTTGAATAATTCCTATATCTGAAATAGATAAAGCAGGGGTTCTCAATCTCGGTTCTGAAGGTCCGGTGTTCTGCAGATTTTTAGCTCCAACCCCAGTCAGACACACCTGGGCTAGCTAATCAAGCTCTTACTAGGCCAGGGGTGTCCAAACTTGGTCCTGGAGGGCCAGTGTCCTGGAGGGTTTAATCTCCTACTTGCTTCAACACACTTGCCAGAAAGTCTCTAGTACAGAGGTTCTCAAACTCGGTCCTGGAGGGCCGGTGTCCTGCAGATTTTAGCTCCAACTTGCCTCAGCACACATGTTTCTAGAAAGCCTAGTAAGAGCTTGATTAGACATCCCTGCTCTAGTATATCTAGTAAGAGCTTGATTAGCTGGTTCAGGTGAGTTTGATTAGGGTTGGAGCTAAACTTTTCAGGACACCGGCCCTCCAGAACCGAGTTTGGACACCCCTGTACTAGGCTTTCTAGAATATCCCTGCAGGTGTGTTGAGGCAAGTTGGAGCTAAAATCTGCAGGACACCGGCCCTCCAGGACCGAGTTTGAGAACCACTGACATATAGTAAAGGAGATGTAGGGATGATCTAAGAAAATCTGAAAGACTAATTCACCACTGATTTTCTCAATGTACAAGTAAGATCTGTGAGCAAAACTTGACAATACCTCAGCATTTTGTTCTACAACATAAGCTGCAAACACTCACACCCCAAACATTTAATGAAATACCTTTTATTACCTTAATTTTCAATGGTTTCAATATTATTTTGTGTGAGTAGTTTACTCTGCAGGTTGAAACTTAATTAATAATAAAAAGATTGAAGTGTTAAATGAAACATTTTACTGTCATAAAATCCTAATTCTCAAATCTGTCATCCCCGCAACACTGTTATATTAGTATCCTAAGATCAGTGCATGCTGCCATCTAGTGGTTACAGTAATTAATGTAAAAATGACCTTGTGGCAGGCACACAAGTGTAATAGTAAGAATCCATTTATATATACACATATAAACACACACACTTTGGAATCTGTTTTCCCCATTTGTTTTCAGTACCAAAATCTCAAGCCAGCTATAAAAATTCAGTGAAAGGTTTGTTGTTTTTGTCATCCTAGGCAAGACTACTTTATTCACTCCTCCGCCTAAAAAAATGTAATAAAGGTGAGTGTCATTGGAAAAAATCCCTGGCTGCTCACTCATAGAAAGAAATACTATAGTACTGTTGGTAAATATTAGTGTTTTTGAACCATTTACTGATAGTTTTCAGTCACGTGACATGTGCCGAGACCTGGCGGGTGAAAAAGCAAATGCCTGTCACGGCAGCTACACTGGCATATTTCAAGAGACGAACATTTGGATCCCATGTTAACAAAACAAAACCCAGATATGATCACAAACTGAATTGTGGGCACTTGCGATCCATATACTGCACTTGCATCGGTCTTTCAGTCATTTTAATCTATCATCTCCCAGTCAGAGCTCTAATTCAGCAGTGTTTACGTGCATCTTGTAGATATTCCTTAACGATTTAGTCATTGGTGATGCTGTTAGAGCGATTAGGTGTATGCTTTCATATATGGTGTCAGTTTACAGAGAATGGTCTGAAAAAAAAGAAAATATCCAGAGATATATTCTGTGGGCGCAAATGCCTTGTTGATGCCAGAGGTCAGAAGAGAATGTCCAGACTGCTTCCAGCTGATAGAAAGGCAACAGTAACTCAAATAACCACTCGTTAAAACAAAGGAATGCAGAAGAGCATCTCTGAACGCACAACGCGTCCAACCTTGAGGCGGATGGGCTACAGCAGCAGAAGACCACACCGGGTGCCACTCCTGTCAGCGAAGAACAGGAAACTGAGGCTACAATTCACACAGGCTCACCAAAAATAAGACAATAGAAGATTGGACAAATGTTGCCTGGTCTGATGAGTCTCCATTTCTGCGTCAACATTTGGATGGTCGGGTCACAATTTGGTCTCAACAATGTGAAAGCATGGATCCATCCTGCCTTATATCAACGGTTCAGGCTGGTGGTGGTGGTGTAATAGTGTGGGGGATATTCTTTTGGCACACTTTGGGCCCACTCGCACCAATTGAGCATCATGTCAAAGCCACAGCCTACCTGAGTATTGCTGCTGACCATGTCCATCCGTTTATGACCACAGTGTACCCATCTTCTAATGGCTTCTTCCGGTAGCATAATGCACCATGTCATAAAGTGCAAATCATCTCAGACTGGTTTCTTAAACATGACAATGAGTTCACTGTACTCAAATGGCCTCCACAGTCACCAGATCTCAATCCAATAGAGAACCTTTGGGATGTGGTGGAACGGGAGATTCGCATCATAAATGAGCAGCCGACAAATCTGCAGCAACTGTGTGATGCTATCATGTCAATGTGGAGCAAAATCTCTGAGGAATATTTCCAGTATCTTGTTGAATCTATGCAGTTCCGAAGGCAAAAGGGGGTCCAACCTGGTAGTAGTAAGTTGTAACTAATAAAGTGGCTGGTGAGTTTAAATTAGACTGCTCATTGTCAATGCGTGATTGCATCCACCAGGCTATGCCAGAAAACATTCTGTTAAAGGTCTAAAACCAGCTGGTGTTCTATCGATTTGTCCTACCTTGTCAGATTGTCCTACCTCCTATTCAAAAAGTAGGTAGCACATTTTGATGTTGCAATATGCAACCCACCAGTGTAACTTTAATATGGAGTAGTGTGATATGAAGCTGTAATATCGCTCTAACCTACCTAATCCTAAACCCCAACCTCATTACCATTCAAAGATGGGTAGAATAAAATGTCAGGACACCGGTCTAAAAATAAATCTAACCCAATCTAATCTAATCTAATCTTGTCTTGTAAAATTGGTGTTTGTATCTACGTAAAGCAGAGATGCCCAAACTAGGGCCCGCAGGCCAAAGTTGGCCCATTCTAACCTTTAATTTGGCCCACCATTCCATTTGAGAAGACAGGGAGAATGATGGGTTGATGGTCAGTGTGAATATCTTTGAAAATTATTGTCATTTCGAATGTAACGTGCATGACGGTAAAACACGAACGCGGTTATGAATATATTAACACGTGTTTGTTTGTCGTAAAAATTCGTAATAGTGACAAAAAATACTAATTTGTGGATCTCCTTACTTCTGGGTTCAGCTATCCTGCCTTTGTGGCAGGTGCATTCTGGGAAATTTTCTTACCCCTCCGTTTTAAGTGTGGTCCTGAAAAATCTTCATTCGAAAGGGTGTATACCCCTTGCCCTTAACCCTACGCCTTTAAGCTAAAGAGAATTGGGACACCACTACCCCTTGAAGTGAACGCGCACAACAAGGAGTAGGGGTAAGGGAAAGGGCTAAGAGGTAGAATTGGGATTGGGCCTAAGTGTATATATTGCATTTGTTAATATAATTTAAAGCAATGCTATTTTTTATTTTTAAATATTAGGAAATAAATTAGGATATTACTCATGGAACTTTTATGTACCTTCGGCCCACAGCCCTCAGTTAAGTTTGGTTTTTGGCTTTTCATAAGAAAGACATAAAGCCTAAAAGTTAAATTCAAATAGGCTCATAGTGTATATTTTAATAGATGCCTATGCTCACACATTAGCACAATCTATAGTGTTCGTCAATATCTATGCAGCAGTGCAAATTTACCACCGTTCTCCAAACATTTAATGTTTAATATCAAAAATAGGTCATCTTTGAGAATCGAATGTCTGTTGAAATTGTCCATCAGAGGTTACAGTAGGTCAGAATGTAATAACCCTGAAACCGCTGATTAATAAATTAGATGCAACTGAATTAAATAGATGGTTCAACAAGGCATGCATATGTATTATACAAACAACTGAAGAAAAACATGACCACAATGATTGTCAATGTATAATTTGCACAATATTATCCCACAAGCAGGTTCTGATGACCAAGAAATAAGAAATTCACTAAACAACGACAAAAAAAAAGTCGAATTGAAGTCGAATTGAGTCTAAAAACAACAATCACCAGGTCATTGGCACCTTCTGCAGGTTAATAAGTTCCCATTACGACTACCATTACGATGATATGTAGAAAAAATAGATAAAATAGTAGTGATTACTCAAATTTGTTTTGAGTATTGAATGTGTTCTTGAACATTACCAGCGCATGCAAACCCATAACGCTATATACAGAGGGAATGCAGTTCAAAACATACCACGATAACTTGTTCAGCACATCTGTGACATGTTCACATTCAGGACTTAGGAACGGACTGGCCTCGGCACAGCACATTATAGCTGCCGTGTACAGCTCCAATAGAGGAAGCAGGTCTTCATCTGGTCTCCACTGACATCCATGATGCATCAAAATCTGATGAAGAAAAAAAAGAAAGAAAAAAAAACAGCCATTCATGAACGATTCAGCCTCAGTTCAGGGTCCAAACTGTCCTTCTGTTCTCACTGGTATGACTAGATGATCGATATCAGCACAAATCAACAAACACATGTTATTATTATGAAAACAGAAAATATATATATATATTAATATGCTTTTATTATCGCCGATAAGGTGGAGGCCATGTTGTAATCAATAATGAGAGGATGTAGTATAATTCAACGAATTTAGTGACTGACTAGAGGATTTATTTATAAGTTAATACATTTATAATACATGTATATGCTTATTTTACAACAGCTTTCTTTAACAAAAAAATGCCTTATAGTTTGTAGATTTGTTTGTATGTTTTTAAATTATGATTACACATGCATGATATATATATATATATATATATATATATATATATATATATATATATATATATATAATGTTAGGGTGAAAAGTAAAGGCTACTGCTGCTACAATAAGCTAATGTGTTAGCCATCAGGAGCTGTGACCATGCCATCCACACAAACATAATGAGTATAAG
>CAIGQQ010003503.1:3408319-3446970 GCA_903798035.1 Danio albolineatus | reverse complement strand
TTGAGGGCCACAGCCTCATTCGCGCTGCCCTCCTCCTCCGCCATCTTATAATATCACAAACTACTACGGCTAAGGCCTGATCCAAATATTTATGACCAAATATTCAAAATTACCGTCTCGGCTATGGCACAGGGGGGTTAGGGGTGGGGGCGTCTGTCCTCAAAAACAGTCATAATATTGACAAAAGTCTTTCTTTCTTTCGACATCTCACAGAAAACATTTGCCTGACGGTTTTAAAACATTGACAGAACTTTTCTTTATTAGAATAGAAGTGTAACAGCACAAAAGTAGCCTACATGCTGGGACAACCCTTCATAGACGAATGTGTGAGAAAAGAAGAGACGAAGCAAGTCATAAGCAGTCTTTTATTAAACTTGTGGATTTGAATAATATCACGGCAGATGCAACAAAATAAATAAGCAATTGAATGGTAGTAAAAGATGGCATATTGTGCTCTTAAAGGCATAGTTCACCCAAAATGACAATTCTGTCATTATTTACTCACCCTTTACTTGTCACATCCAAATCTGTTCGACTTTCCTTCTTCTTTTAAATACAAGGAATTTAAAGAAAGCTGGAGACCTGTAACCATTGATTTGTTTGTTTTTCTACTATGGAAGTCAGTGGTTACAGGTTTCCACAAAATGTTTGTGTTCAACAAAAGAAATAAACTCATAAAGGTTTAGAGCCTGGGTGCTCAACCCTGCTCCTGGAGATTGACCTTCCTGCTAAGTTCAGCTTCTACTCTGATCAAACACACCTGAACCAATTAATCATGACCTGAACAGCGCTCGATAATTACAGGCAGGTGTGTTTGATATGGGTTGCAACTGAAATCTGCAGGACGGTCGATCTCCAGGAGCAGGGTTGGTCACCCCTGGTTTAGAAGACGGGTCTCAAACTCAATTCCAGGAGGGCTGCAGCTCTGCACAGTTTTGCTCCAACCCCAATTAAACAGTGTTTAGACTCTTTTGAACAAATTGATTATTTGGATCAGCTGTGTTTGATTAGGGTTGGAGCAAAACTGTGCAGAGCTGCGGCCCTCCAGGAATTGCGTTTGAGTCCCATGGTTTAGAGCAGGGGTGTCCAAACTCAGTCCTGGAGGGCCAGTGTCCTGCATATTTTAGTTTCAGCCCTAATTAAACACACCTGAACCAGCTAATCAAGCTCTTTATAGGTATACTAGAAACTTCCAGACAGGTGTATTGAGGGAAGTTGGAGCTAAACTATGCAGGACACCGGCCCTCCAGGACTGAGTTTGGACACCCCAGGTTTAGAGCAATACTGTCAAACTCAATTCCTGGAGGGCCGCAGCTAGTTTCGCTCCAATCAACTCCAACTCACACCTGCTTAATAGTCTATGGCTGTTTCTCAATTTCAAGAACGCAGAGAATGGACTCGTGTTCTTGTGGAGACCGCTCTTGCCAGGTCACATCGGAAGAACGAACTCGGGAGACCGCGAGGACAGAGAACACGTCCTGTGAGAAATGAGATGCTGCGTTCTTCCTGATGGTCACATGACCCTCACGCATCTTTAACCAAAAATTATTTAAACATTACAGCGTTTATACAGCGATTTATTGTTTCCCTCGTTTCACAATATATACTCTGCATAAAGACTTCAGAAATATACGCTGCACATCACAAATAAAACAAATTTTAGTACAAATTTCAACAAACAAACACCCTTAATGTGTTTATGCCTTTATTAAGATTTTTACGTTAATGTTTACTTTCACCGTCTCATTTAGGGAAACTCCTGAGATAAATAAGTGATATCTCTGAACTTTCATAATAAATCTATATAAAATGCTGCGCTTCCCACCTCCAGTCGCAATGAATTCTGGGACTTTCAGAGCGAGTTCGGTGCTCAAGTCTGCATCGGTGAGTCCTCGATATCAAGACATCATCCGGGAACTTCCACGCATCCTCTGTTCTTGCGGTCTTGAGTTTTGGAACTGAACTTAGACGGATGATGATGACGTTACACAAGAACACGAAGAGGCAAGACCGCTGAAGAACGTATATTGAGAAACAGCCCATATTAGTCTTGAACGCTTTGATTAGTTGCATCAGCAGTAATGAACTATTGTTGAAGCAAAACTTTGCAGAGCTGGAGCCCTCCAGGAATCAAGTTTGAGAGCTATGCTCTAAACCAGGGGTGTCCAAACTTGGTCCTGGAGGGCTGGTGTCCTGCATAGTTTAGCTCCCACTTGCTTCAACACACCTGCCTGAAAGTTTCTAGTATATCCAGTAATTCTGCAGTCACACTAGAGTTTGAGCTTGCAAAATTCTGTAGTACGGCACTGAGAAAAGGGGCGGGATTAAACAAGATGTTTAGACATTTAAACAAGCGAGCGATTTGTCCATACTTTAAATTTCTGTCCAGAGAGGTTATGTTTTGATCCTCGATTGGTCTCACACAGCCAAGTGATTCAATTTCACAGGTCAGAGTTCACCACGCTTAAACTTTGTAATGCAGTGAACTGCGAAAACTTGACGCACAAACTTGCGTTTCTGGTCTGACGCATTCGCGTGCATATGAATGGAAGTCTAAAGGGAGAAATGTCCAGTTTGACCGCATCTCAAGGGCTTAATTAGCTAGTTCAGGTCTGTTTGATTAGGGCTGGAGCTAAACTCCTCAGGACACCGGCCCTCCAGGACCAAGTTTGGACACCCCTGCTCTAAACCATAGGTCTCAAGCACGATTCCTGGAGTGCCGCAGCTCTGCAAAGTTTTGCTCCAACCCTAATTAAACACAGCTGATCCAAATAATCAAGATGTTCAAGACTACTTTGGACTACTAAGAAGGTGTGCGTTGGAGCTAAACTATGCAGAGCTGTAGCCCTCCAGGAATTGACCATTGGTTTAGAGCAGGGGTGGACAAACTCGTTCCTGGAGGGGCGATGTCCTGAACAGTTTAGCTCCAACAGTAATCAAACACACCTGAACATGCTAATCAGTGTCTTCAAGATCACTAGAAATCTATAAGCAGGTGTGTTAGATTAGAGTTGGAGCTAAACCGTGCAGGACACCGGCCCTCCATGTCCGAGTTTGCACACCCCTGGTTTAGAGCCACTTGAGGTTGAGTAAATTTCCATTTTTGGATGAACTATCCCTTTAAGGTCTCTATGAAAGTGACAACAAGTGACAAAGTGTATGCAAATGTTTAAAACAATTATGCCGGCCATTTTAAGAAAGAACAGTTGGAAGCAGTTTGAACATTTATGAATAAAACGGCCACAGCTGAAACAAGGACAGCCACACAATATAACATATTTTATGAGTCTCTGTGATTGAAGAACAGGAAATAATCATTTGAGAAATCTAAAGAGTGTGTGTTTTTAAGACTTTTGATAGAAACAGGTGCTGCAGTGGCAGTCTGTGTGGTTGTATAGTGGGATATTAGCGATGACGATCTACAAGGAAACACAAACAACATTTGTTATATACAAATACATTACATATCATAACAATAACAGTCGAAATTTGGACTTTACCATTTTAGATTCTTTTGCTACGCAGCAAGTGGCTTCTGATGTGATGTTTTTTGGAACATGCATGGTTTTCTTGGACCTCAGGGGTGTGGGGTAAGCTTTTGAAAAGCAGCAGCCCACGCACTGATAGATAGGACCCTCGGGCGAAATGGCCGTGAAATGTTTGTGCACCTTGAGTTTGCACTCTTCACATACATTTTTAATCGTTTCTTCAGACAAATCGTTACTTGAATACTGTTGTCCGACATGAAGAATCATTAACAACAAGAAAATGCTCGCTTCAGCGTATCTCGTCCAAAACATGATGGCTATAATAGAAGAGAAAGGAATGCTCTTTAATTTACTGCTCTTATAGTTTATTTAAAGTACATCAACATCATTATTCGACTCTGAATTTGCTATTTTTATGTTTAATATATTCTATTAGCTAAACTTACCTTTGTTCTCGACCTCCTGTGGAGCGTGATGAGTCTGTCTTTTCTGACACAAGTAAAGCTACCTTTTATACCTTGCTTATGTCTGCCCCATGTTTGAACATGTGTCTGTGTGTGTGTGTGATTCTTCCACTGCTGACCTTCTAATCCATTAGCTAAATGAACAAAAAGGACTGAATATGCACTGTGGGATTATTAAATAACTGTTTTGTCTTCGAGATCTCTGAATTCATACAGTTGATAATAAAAACACACCTCAAGCAGCGGTAGATAACCTTTGTTTGATTTTGAACCTGTTACATGATTTCAGGTCAGATGAATTCATCTGCAATTGTTATATTTCTTCTGTTCTCCAAACACAGAGTATCAAGTGTCAAGGATGACATTGGTTTGCCTTGACTATCTCTCAATCTTTCCATCTGCGCAAATCCGCAAGACCTCGCTTCGGATTATGTGCTTTCGTGCGCGATGCAAACGTAATTCTATATTTTCAGTGCCAGATGGAGAGGAGTGTGTCATTAATAACAAAGCAAAACTGAAGAGGACACTGACAATATTCTCAAATAATAAGAAGATAGCTGATAGCTAGATATTTTTAACGCTACAGTTTATTTCTAAATTGTGTGATTGTGTATAAAGTGGGAGGATGACTAGCTGATATACAGTTCAAATGAATATTTTCAGTATTTAATAAATCTTCTCTATTGATGTTTCACTGGTGACGTTTAATGAAAAGTGCTGTTAAAAGATTCCCTGTCAGACTGAATGTAATTACTTAAAGACTTAAGAAATGTAAAGCATTTTAAGATTTGTGATCATGCAGTATTTGCATACTCATGTTAATTAGTTATATTTGCTGCATGTCGTTTGACAAATGATTATGTAAATTGTGCTAGTACATTCATTTTTCTTCAGCTTAGTGCCTTTATTTATTAGAGGTCACCACAGCGGAATGAACCGCCAACTTATCCAGCATATGTTTATTGCAGCGGATGCCCTTCCATCTGCAACCCAGTACTGGGAAACACCCATATACTCTCACATACTACAGCCAATTTAATTTATTAAATTCCCCTATAGCGCATGTATTTGGACTGTGGGGGAAACCGGAGCGCCCGGAGGAAACACACGCCAACACTGGGAGAACATGCAAACTTCACACAGAAACGCCAACTGGCTTCGCTGGGACTCGAACTTTGGATATCACCGTCACCTCACAGCAAGCTGGTTCGAGTTCTGGGACAGTCACCAAAATGGCACAATTTGGATTAAAGCCTAAAAGGGAGTTTCAAAACAATATTTGTTGGGTATTTTGAGTTGAAACTTCACATACACACTTGAGACATCAGAGACTTGTAAAAAGGGGCATAATAGGTCCCTTTTAAAGGGTGTGTATTAGTGCCTAACAGATCAATATTTATATGGTAAAGATATTACACTGAAAAAAATGATGTCTGCAAAATTTAAACAAATTAAATGTAGAAATGTTCAACTTAATTTGTTTAGATTCAGCCCGAATAAATTGTTTACAACCACTTAATAAATCCAAGGAATCAACGGTGAATCTTTTTTCTGTGTACACTCTCAGAAATAAAGGTACACACGCTGTCACTGAAGTGTTAACTTTTTAAAAGGTACACATTTGTACTTAAAGGATCCATATTGGTACCTCAAAAGTATACCTAAATTTTTTGTAAGAGGAACATTTTAGTACTTTTTAGGTACTAATATGTACCATTGAGGTATTAATATGGACCCTTTAGGTACAAATGTGAACCTTTTGAACAGGTACCACCCCAGTGACAGCTCGTGTACCTTTATTTCTGAGAGTGGAGGATTAAAAGGGTCCATATTGTACCTTAAAGGTACATAGTACCTAAAAAACTGCCCTTTGAATGGGTACTTCCTCAGTGACAGCATGTGTACCTTTATGTCTGAGAGCGTATAGACCATTTTGAGGGATGTAAACAATAACAACGGTCCTGATGTTTTTTATGTATTACATTTGAAATGTTCATAGCTTCTGAGAGTCCAAAAAGTTCCACATATTGATAAATAATCTTATGATAGCCGTTTTAACATCAACAAAAATTGTTGACAAGCAGGAAATGTTCATGGGCCAACGACATCGCCACATTGAAATGGTCTATATCAATTTCTGACCACATCAATCATGGTTGGGGATTTTAATTCGTCTTTACGCTGCCATCATTAAAAAAAAACTTTTATATAAAGTATTAAATACATTTCAATAGTTCAGCACTTTCTCCTTGTGTCCGTTCATCGCTATTACACAACTCATTTTTCAGATTTTAATTGTGAGTCTGTATTGTTTAGGTTTTTACCAATGCCATGTCGAACATCTGCTTTAGAAATATTTTCCCAGGAAAAAACATGAGGCGCTCAATACTAATTTTCCCTCAAAAGTCATCATCTATACAATAACCTTGATCATCATGCATCCTGGATGTCACTTGACCCCCATGTTCAGTTCTCATACCAATGGTCATTTATTTGCAATCAATTGACACACAATGGTGAGTGCACCTAAAGTCTGATTTATACTTCTGCATCAACAGCACATGTACGGTCCGGCGCAGCCTTCTTGCGGTCGCATAGCCCTTGCTCTAGCTGACCTTTCAAAAAAATGTAACTACACGTCACAAAGATGTGTAGCGCAAGCTCTGTGATTGGTCGGCTTGGTAGTGGTGACAAGTGTGGGTGGTGCCGAGAGCCTGATGGAGTGAGTGTTTACAAGTGTCAAGTCCTGTGAAGAATTTCCAAATGCGTTTGCCTGATTAAAGTTGTTGCATGTCTGCCGGTTCCCACTACAGAATGAGCGAGTTTGAGCTAGGGATGGGCGGATCGATCCTGACGTATCGATATTTTCGATACTGGGAACGTATCAAAAGGATCGAATCTTAAGTAAAAGTATCAATCTTTTATGGGGGGGGTTTTCTTATTGAGTGATCAGAGATTTTTAAATATCTAAATAATTATAGCGCCGCACATTATATAAATATTTACTTAAATAGGAACATGAATGGGAACTATAATATTTTTCCGCTGTATCTCTGCTGATAGGTCAGCGTTATCTCAGGACACAGACTTCACACAGACCCAGCACGGGTTGTAAAACTCGAGAGCAGAGCTGTGGTCATCATGACTGAACGTAAACGAAATAGAATCTGGAGTTATGGTAAAAGTAATCAGCTAAACGGGGGGAAAAAAAACTACATTCTGTTGTTTCTTCACAAAAACCTGGAAACTAAAATTAAAATCAGAAAGCACAAATGAATATTGCAACTAAACTTTAAGATTCAATCCAAAGTTCTGCTGCTTTGACCTTTAAATAAGGTGAAGAAATTCAGTTGTGCAGTGTGTTATTTTTCATTACATATGGTGCTGTTTAGCCAGTTATAGTTCTGTAATTTTATTAAATGTAAAAAAGAATGGTGTTTTATTTAATAATAACAATAATAATAATAATAATAAAGGCGATAAACTTTTTTTTTAAAATCACTATAAAACATTTCACTTAAGTATTGATAAGTATCGATTTAAGTATCGATATCGATGATACTTATTTTGAAATACTTGGTATCGAAAACAAAAATATTGGTATGGCCCATCCCTAGTTTGAGCTACTTGTACCTTAAAGTAGCATTCAGGAAAAACGACACCAGTGAAGAAATTCATACGAGTGCGCTTGATGTAGAAGTATCTATATTTTCATTTCACTTGGCTGTCATACATTTGTTGCGTTCATGCGTAGCTTTTTGGTCCAGACACAGCCTGTTTTGGCCGCCGCTAGTTTTTTAATGTCGGTTTGCTGCGTCCCAAACTTGAAGTAGCACAAAGCAAATCCCAATCTGATAACAATATTGTTGTATTGTTGGCAGACTACTAAATGGTTCATATAGGTACATTAAAAACAAGTCGATGACCTACATTGTTGAATTCGTTCCTACAACAGCATCCACATGGTGTGCTTTGGGGTTCAACCATGTTATTGTTTTTCTTGATTCTCCTCACGCGTTTTAAAATCAACCGAAGATCTGTGCCGCCAAGCATCCGGCCTGCTGAAGTCTTTATTGTGGAGCACTGAATACATTTCACAGGTCAATCTTTTTATTTAATTACAGAAAAAAATTAAATACAATTCAGTGTACTAAAGCCGTGGTGCTCCATAATCGTCCGGCATTCTCTCAATGTTATACCTGTGAAATAAATAGGGTATATAAGTTTTCTTCATAAACATGACATAAATATTCTTGTTCAATGAATACATGGAAATGCAATTGAATAATTACAATGTCATTTTTTTGTCCAGTGACTTACAATTGACGAGGCATTCAGCAATTCGACAAGAGGCAATACACACAAGAAGTGCTAATTATACAAAGGAACTGCTAGTCCTCAGATAATTGTGTGCTAGAGGAGTGGTCCCCAACCACAGGGCCGCGAACCAGTACAGGTCAGTGGATAAACTGGTACAGCGCCGCACAAGAAATCAATTAATCATTCATTTTGTTGTCGGCTTAGTCCCTTTATTAATCCGGGGTCGCCACAGTGGAATCAACCGCCAACTTATCCAGCATATTTTTTTACGCAGCGGATGCTCTTCCAGCCGCAACCCATCTCTGGGAAACATCCATACACACACATACACTACGGACAATTTAGCCTGCCCAATTCACCTGTACCACATGTCTTTGGACTTGGGGGGGAAACCGGAGCACCCGGAGGAAACCCACGCAACCACGGGGAGAACATGCAAACTCCACACAGAAATGCCAACTGGCCCAGGCTGGGCTCGAACCAGCGACCTTCTTGCTGTGAGGCGACCGTGCTACTCACTACGCCACCGTGTTGTCAAGAAATCAATTATTTAAATTTAATTTATTATGAGAGTCTGAACAATCTTTTATTGTGAAAATTGACCGTATTTCCTCGGTTACATCTCGGTCACTTGAGCAAAGAACAGACGCCTTTGGAAAGTTTCCTTGCGAAGAGGAAAAGGCCTAGTGAAAGTCCCACAAACTGCAAAGGAATGGATCTGCATCCTGTTTGTCAACAAATCAGGTAAATCCAGTGTGTCTGTGCAAGAATATCAACTGCTGGAGATCCCAAACGACATCGGCCTTAGGGGCCGTTCGCATATTGTGTCTGTTCTACACAAAAGTTCAATATTTCTAATGGTAACGTACGGCTTGCACACACATATTGGGAGCAACGCGCGCAAGCAGTGCGATGCGCTTTCACCTTCCAGACACACCTAGTTCTCAACTTTTCAGAATGCCTTGAGCCCAAGAACTGACCAATCAGCTTTATACGTTGTAAGGAACATACACATTTCTCAGGCAAAAAACGTGAAACCCAAACACTGCAGTGCTTTTTAATTTTCTCCATAAATAAAACTTGTGTCAGGGCTGCAGCAATGTTTTGTTTTGTCAGCTTGTGATCCTCTGAGAAAACTGCTGATGGTCACCTAGCAATCTACATGTATACCCGCCCCCAGGCCGTGGTAAAATTGTCAAGCTTTGACCAGTCCGCGGTGATAAAATGGGGACCTCTGCGCTAGAGTAAGGGTGGGTGTTTTTGTTTTTTTTTAATAGAGAGAGAGAGAAGCATGTTTCTACAGGTGGTTTATTAAGCCCACACTTTATAAATGCAGTGTTTTTTGTGCTGATTGTAATGCTGCAAGTTGTCAGAGAGATGAGAGAATGTGTTATCTACAGGTGGTTTCTCAAGCCCACTCACCTGCGTGAGGAACAATCAGTTAGGGGTTGTCAAGTGGTGAAGTGGGGGTTATTAATGTTAAATATATATATATATATATATACATACATATATATACATACATATATATATACATACATACATACATACATACATATATATATATATATATATATATATATATATATATATATATATATACACATATACTCTCTTAAGGAGATTTTCATATTTCATATTTGATGAAAAAGGGAGCTAGGGTGATCCCGAAACAGAGTACAGCACATTTTGATCTATAAGTGAATTACCTCTAACTGAAGGGACAGTTATTATCTATTTAAATCAATCACAGAGTGATGGAGAGTACCTGTGGTTGGAGATGTACATGATGGGGACTCCTGGGATCTTCCGAATCCTCCTTTTCAGGTCTCTGTCCACCGTGGCCACAATATAACACTTGTGCTAGTGGAGCAAACGGATAGATATGAAATTTAGATATGAAATTTAGCCTTTAGATATGAAATCAGTTTTAAACTTAGAGTAGTCCACTTTAAATAATCTAAATGATGGACTTTACCTAAATTATCTGATTTATGTTTGTGAAACTCCAAAAACACTTGACATGGATTACAGCCAAATAAAACAAACAAACAAAAAAAGACAAAAGTACTAATTAATCAAATTGCACACTATCCATCCCTGGATGTGAATTAATAGAATTAATTTATGACTGCTCAAAAACTGTCCGCATGTATAGATCCAACAGAGAACATCAAAATTACTCTGGAATGTTCATAAAACACATACATTTTGCATAAACCTTCATTTTCTGAAGAAAAATTAATTACTCTCTGAGATGCAAAAAGTGAAATTCATACACAACACAACAAATAATAACTTGACTTGTTGATCATTTGGTATCAAAAGTGGCTTATATGAAACGCAAAGGCCTATAGATTATGCTTATTTTACCAAAATAAAATATGATCATGCCTTGATTTTTCATTAATGACAGTGCGGTCTGACTTTGCTTAGACAAAAGTCTCGTCACTAAACAGAAATAATGTCCAGTATAGAACAAAGTCATGGTGCAGTGAAGACAGAATGAATATTGTGTATGACTCCAATGAGCTTGGAGGACTGCATCCATCTCTGCAGTTACTCCAATAACTTATTAATAAAGTCATCTTAAATGGCAAAGAAAGCGTTCTTGCAGGACTCCCAGAGTTCATCAAGATTCTTTGGATTCATCTTCAATGCTTCCTCCTTCATCTTTCCCCAGACATGCTAAATAGCATTCACATCTGGTGACTGGGCTGGCCAATCCTGGAGCACCTTGACCTTCTTTGCTTTCAGGAGCTTTGATGTGGAGGCTAAAGTATGAGAAGGAGCGCTATCCTGCTGGAGAACTGCCCTCTCCTGTGGTTTATAATGTAATGGGCAGCACAAATGTCTTGATACCTCAGGCTGTTGATGTTTCCATCCACTCTACAGATCTCTCGCACGCCCCCATACTGAATGTAACCCCAAACCATGATTTTTCCTTCACCAAACTTGACTGATTTCTGTCAGAATCTTGTAGCCATGCAGGTTCAAGTAGATCTTCTGCAGTATTTGTGATGATTGGGATGCAGTTCAACAGATGATTCGAAAAAAATCTACCTTCTGCCGCTTTCCCAAATGATCAACTAGAAGTCAAGTTATTATTTGTTGCTCTTTGAGATATATCAAAGTTGTCATACCTGTGTCACTCTCTGCACCAAACAGTCATCCGCATATGTTCCTTTGTGTGAACAAGGCAAGCGATCAAAGCGAGGATCTTTGGCAATCCTGTACAAAATATTCACAAAGCCATACACTTATATCACATAACAACATAATAACGTTCTTAATCCAAAAAATTAGCCGTTCAAACATAATCCCTAAAACAGCCCTCAATAGAAAAAGATCTTAAAACATGCTAGAGGCTATTTTACATCCGTTTAATGAGAATTTTCATGATTGTAAATTAAATAAATAACAAAATATTTTTAATAGACAGACTGGTAAGTAGATGCGCTTAAGAGAGAGTGTGCCTATTTTGAAGTATAACGGATGTGCATAATGTTCAAATGTATTACTTTACAAAGTTTATTATTTTACCGCTAATCTCTTCATTTCTTTTCTAATCCCTGTTAAAAAAGACATTTGAATGTAAAAAAAAAAAAATCCAAAGCTGACAAAAAACAATGGTTTAAAATGTTTTGGAAGTGTGTCTTACCTTAAAGCAACTCGATACTTCATGCCTAATTTCTCCAGCTCAGCCATCACACAGTCAGTTATGCAAGGAACACCTGAAACAACACAACACGAATTACACATCATAGAGCATGCACAGATATATTGACTCCAATAGAGACACAATAAGGCAACACAAAGCATGTTTATTTATATAGTTTTCATATACAGCGGCAATTTAAATAAATGAACAGTACAAATGACCTAAAACGAGTAACTGTAATTATATAAACAAACAAATGAATGACGCTAAAATGTATTACGCCCGATTCACACAGGGCTCCAGCATCAACACTTGACAGAGGGCGTGTCTGAAGTTGGGGCTGACGCGATTGTCATAGCAGCGTCAGCCAATGAAATGAGTCCACAATCGGCTACTGTCTGAGCTGGTGTATTTGTATACAGCGATCTGATTGGTTGACGCTTCCATTGGCGCATGATAAGTTGAGAAAATCCCAACTTCTGCAGCGCGCAACACTGCTAAATCAGTGCCGACGGACCCACAATTCAGTCCGGCAACGCATGACGTCACCCATTCAAAGTGAATGGGAAGCGTTGACGCTGATGCTGACACCTCGTGTGAATGGGCCGTTAAAGGTGTAGTATGTGGGACTGAGGCCCCGTTTACACTAGTGCGTTTTCGTTTTAAAAACGCCTAAGTTTTGCTACAGTTACGCCATCCGTCCACACTACGCCAGAGTTTTCGAGCCCCGAAAACGGAGCGTTTTGGAAACGCTGGAGAGGCTGTTTTCATTCTAAAACGCTGCTGCTCCGTCTCAGTGTGGATGGGGGAAACGGAGACGTCTGAAAACGGAGGCGTGGCTGCTGAGATTCGCTACTCGATTGGGGCTTTTGGGTCATTGCGTAACCTTCCCTTATTCGTCAAGCCCCTATCACATGACTATAACGCCACCGGCAGACCAGCCTTCACTGTAAACAACATGGACAGAAATGGGAGCGTTGTTTGAACTATTGTATTGTTTTAGGCGCCAGTTAAACTCTGCCTTTTTTACTACAACAGCTGCATATATTCGCAAGAGGCAAGCTATTGTTCAAGCACTCGCTAATCGCTCACGTTTCACGCGGTGTAAGCTCTATTTAGAATGCCGAGCGAGACACATGCTTCCTGTTTATACTTGAACGCGCATGCCCAGAGTGCACGAATGGTCACGAGATATACGTTTTTGGTGGAGAAGTGTGGACGGAGATATGTTCAGAAACGCTGGGTGAAACGCTAGTGTGGACGCGGATCGTTTTCATGCTAAAACGCCGTTTTAAATCTAAAACACACTAGTGTAAACGGGGTCTGAGTATATAGGACTGCATTGCAGTCCAATTTCAAATTACTGGAGAGGGTTTTTCCCACCTGGCCCCTCCATGGAGGTTGCCAGATTGATGGCACAAACACAGTGCAAGTTCAGTGAACTATTTATCACCCCAAAGAAAGAATTAAGTGTGAGTAAATGACATCAAATAGATGCAAACATGCTAATAAAGCCTTATTATTGCTGTGAACACACACAATTTGCCTCATTTGCATCTACTGCACAAGCTGTGGGATTAATTTGCATTTGGATTCTATGTCATGTTACATTAATATGCCAACGCTCCTTTAGCCAAAGCCTGTTTGTACTAGGTTAAGGGCGTGCATTGTTTAAACTGAAAACTTCTTACAGATGCAGTTTATAATAAGTAAACAATTTTTTGCTTTTCTGAAAAATGCTTCTCGATTTAGAATTTCTTCGATATTTGGTCAAGAAACAAAAACTAAGCAAAGGTTTTGCAGTGTGAATAATTTCTTTTTAAAATGTTCTTGTCTGTTTAGTAGCTATTATTTAATGATTTTTAGTTATGAGAAAGCCTTTTTTCATCAGTATGTTTTATTTATAATCCACTTTCTGAATCAATTCCATGTTTTCCTTAGTAACACGCAGGTATTTTCCGTATTTCACCCTTTCACCCAAACTGATACCACTTTGTGTTGCTGCACAGGAAAATCCCTATTGACCTCATTCTTGACGTATGAGTGGGCGCAGCCACTGCAATCTTTTTGGCTGGAGACTTCCGGTCTCATTCACTTCCATTCATTTTAGACATTAAAAACAGCTCATTATGCTGCTTGATGTTGCAAACTGATATTTTATTATTTTATTATTATACGTTTTATGTAAAGTCATGAACAAACTTCTTTGTAGAACAAGTAGTTTGACCGTTTTCTGCCGTTTATTGTTCCTAGTCATTTCTCCCACACAAATCCCTTCACAAAAACGAGCACACTTCCGCATCGCAGAATAAGGTCAATAGTAATTAATCAATCCAAAATACATCACTTCAAATCATTCAGAGAAAACAGCATGGGGACTTACATTTAGCATAGAGGCAGTCCATCATCGACTGGACAACATCTAATTTGGCCTTAATAGAAAAGTTGATGAAGTTGGTATCAACCAGGATGTAATATGGTGGTCCAAGCTGGGTGTTGTATTGAAAGAAGAGACAGGATGGGTACTTTGCTCTGAAAGAGAGATCGGTAGAGTAATATTAACACTATTACTGCAAACATATAGTAAAAAAAAAGAAAAGAATTAAGTGTTTTATATAAATAGTTATTTAAGTTGTCTAATCTAATGTAATAACAGAAGACCCAGAACCAGGTTCAAACAAAATAATATACAAATTGAAATGTGCTGGAATGTAAATTGTCTTAGATGTTTGTATCAAATAATAAAGTAGTTCATTTAATTCACATACTGAATATATATAACATTAAAAGTTATTTTAAATAAGGTTGTAATATTTGATGAAACTTAAAATTTAAGTTGAAGTCACAAATCCGTTATTTTCCACCAACTCACACCTGAAACATCTTATTTTAAACCAGGGTTACTAGTTGGAAAAATTAAATTCTCTTAAACGCTATAGATTTTTTTTTTCATTAAAGCATTTCAATTTCTCTAGTTATTACAAGATTAAGTAATTTAAGAAAATGTTAGTAAAAAATATTTTTAAAACTACACCAAAAAAAAGCTGGGTTCCACACAATCAACTTTATTAGGACAACATGAAGGAATTAACAAATTTATGTGGATTTGACAAAAAAAATAAAAATCTTGCCCCCCTCCCAAGTAGTTTGAACAAGCAACAGACATCATTTTTGAAAGGTATCCAAATATCCAAAAATTACAAATAAATTAATAAAATACAAACTGAAACTTAATGCATTTAAAAAAAGTACTTTCATGAAAACTATAGGCTCTATAATATAAAAAGTTGCAAATAAATAAATGAATAAATAAAAACAAATCTGCAAAAACAGGTGTTCTGAATTTCCAATATGTGAAATTACAAATATTTCAGATGCATCTATTAAATGCTTTATTTACTGGTCAGTATTATTATTAATATTAAATGAATTGCATTATGAACAGTCCATGTAATAAACCTATGAAGTTCTGTATATATTAAAAAGTGAAGTTCTGATAAAGGCTGCTATATGGTTTACCTCTGGAATTACATGGACAACCTTTTTAAACGTGACTCTAACGCCCCATTCACACGGGGCGTAAGCGTCAACGCTTCCCATTCACTTTGAATGGGTGATGTCAGGCGTTGCCGAACTGCATTGTAGATCCGTCGGCGCCACTTCAGTGGCGTTGCTCGCTGCAGAAGTTGGGACTTTCTCAACTTTTCAAGCACCAACAGAAGCGTCAGCCAATCAAATCGCTGAATGCAAATACACCAGCTCAGACAGTAGCCGATTGTTGATTAATTTCATTGGCTGACGCTGCTATGACGGTCGCATCAGCCTCAACTTCAGACACGCCCTCTGTCAAGTGTTGACGTTGAAGCCTCGTGTAAATGCATCGTAAGGGTGCTTTCATATCTGTAGTTCTGTTCATTTGGTCCGGATTTTTCTGCCGTTTTGGGTCCTTTTCACACCACACTAATTGCTTTGGTCCGAACCAGTTGAAAAGAACCGAAACGCAGTCATGTGACAAAAATCCACATCACTCATTGGCCGGATGTTATTGATCATATTTCCTAAACTGCTTTTTGATTGGTCAGAGTTAGAGTGCAGGAAAATGCCAGTGGAACTCGCGTAAGTAAACAAACCGTCGCTTTTTGCTATGGAGGGACGACTGCACTGGCTGACTGTATCCCTGGTCATAGTATACTATATAGTTTGTATAATTCACTTTAGACAAGCTATACATTTCGAGAATGAAGCACAGCGAAGGCATTAAGAGGAGGCGTTAGGTGATGCTTTTCCCTCCCCTCTCTCTCTCGGTTTAAAATTGCTTTCTGTCAACAAATATTTTTCATCCACATCCCATAATGCACAGTGCATCGGACCATGGCAGCTGGATTAGTCCAAAAAGGCACAGAACTCTTTGCGGTTGGGTCTGTTCTAGTTCAGATCGTGTTCTCACCACAAACCATCTACTCCAGCGTTCGTTTGAAAGCGTGCGCTTTTTTGGTGCGCACTCGAGTGCTACATTCACACCCGCCCAAACGAACCGCACCAAGAGGGAAAATAAACCTCTAGTGCGATTCAACCAAACTAAATACTGTAAAGTCAACTAATGTTAACTTTTGCACTCCCAGAGGTATCAAGGATGAAAGAAAGCCAAAACTTACACTTCTTGTTCTTTAATGGCAGAGGGATCTTCTTTCTTCTTCTTTTGCGTTTTTGCTCTGTCTTTTTCTTTTCTATACAAAAAGAGTAAAACAAGCAAAGTTTTTAATTATATTTTCAAAGAGCAAGACACTGACACATTCGGTGACGTGAATGAACTAGTATTTATTAGCAAACATTTTTATAAAAGTTTACACATTTGGATTATTTAATGCTGATTTAATATTGAAAAGTTGCTGTGTAATGTTTCTCACCTCTGATACAATAAAAAATCTTGATCTTAAGTTTTATATACAGCCAAGTATCCCTTTAAAAGGTCACGAAACACCAAAACACATGTGTTTGAGCTGCTGACAGTCATATATGTGTCCCGCGCTGCTATAAACACTATTAGGACACATATTTTTGTGCCGCATTAAGTCATGAGATAGACTTGGTTCAAACCAATCCGCGCGCTCTATTGTGTATGCGGTGCAACTTCATTAATATGCATGATAGCTTAAAAGACTGTTTTTACCTGTTGCAGTGTTCAGACAGCAGAGACGCCACGTTGTGTTGCCAAAACAAGTAGAAGAAGAATTGTTTGGAGACACAGGTCACCAATGTTGTGTTTATGTGCTGCAATGAAGGTTGTTTACATTTCCCGCTATGAGAGCACAGCTGGACTCACACATGCGCAGCAGAAATGCGTTTGTGAGGAACTTTTTTGTTTTTTCACCCGAGAGCTTTTCACATTTGCTGCTCGTCTCCTTTTAAAACAGACGCTGGTCCAGTTCATGTTGATTGTCCTGTCTCTACAGATATGGTAAGCGATCAGTGCTCTTTGCTTGTTTATTCAGATGACAAAGTTAGTTCGTATAGTCAGCAGTACTCTTTCAGTGTTTAAAGACAGACCTTAGTCAAAATGATTAGAACTGTTACTGAGTTTACAGCACGCTAACATTACTACAATATTATAGAAAGATTTGCTGTATTTGAAAGATTTGCTGTAAATGCTGCTCTCTAAGGCCCCGTTTACATTAGTGTGTTTACGTTTTAAAACGCATAAGTTTTGCTACGGTTACGCCATCCGTCCATACTACGCCGGAGTTTTCGAGGTGCGAAAACGGAGCGTTTTAGAAACGCTGGTTTCCATTCTAAAATGCTGCTGCAGCGTTTCAATGTAGATGGAGGGAAACGCATACTTTTGAAAACAGAGGCGTGGCTGCTGAGATCCGCTACGTGATTGGGGCTTTGGGTCATTGTGTATCCTTCCCTTATTCGTCAAGCGCACGTGGCTATAACGTCACCGGCAGACGGCAGACCAGTCTTCACTGTAAACACTGTATTATTGATAGCGATAGATGTTTTATATTCATTTATTACTTTAAGTAACAACTCGACCTCGTCGTCTGTCCTCAAAAAGACCTCTCTTGCTTTCTCTACCATCGCGTTCATCGTTCAACCAGCATTTGTTGACTAACAATAACCAGATGCCGAGCAAGATGCATGCTTCCTGTTTATACTTGAGCGCGCATGCTCAAAGTGCGCCAATGGTGCGCGAATGGTCACGTGATATACGTTTCTGGTGAAGGGAGATCTTTTGAGATACGCTAGTGTGGACGCGGATCGTTTTCATGCTAAAACACCGTTTTTAAACTAAAACGCACTAATGTAAACGGGGCCTAAGTGTAAACACCGCAGTCTATACGCACACGGCTTTCTGACACTACCAACCGAGTGCATCTAAGTTACCGAGAAATGCGAAGGGTTTCGTGGCCCTTTAAAAAACTATACTGCATTAGTTAACATAATTTGAATCGATGTTTTGTAGTTATTTTTTAATGGTAGTAAATAAAATTGGAAATAACCCAGGGCATAATGTTATATGATGCGATGTATTCAGTTTGGTACATATTCAGCCCACACACCCGAATCAAGTTTGGTCTTTGGCCCTTTATAAGAAAAGTTTGGGCACCCCTGGTTTATAGGATTTATACCTTTTCTATATATTTTTGTACTCTTGTTGAACGTTTCAAGAAACAAATAATAATAATAATAATAATAAAACGGTCGCAGCTTCCGGTTAATAGGGACTTTAACTCCCAGTGCCGTTGACCATCATGTAAATACATTAGATAGCTTCTAGCTTCTCAACCACTGTCAATATTAGCAAGTTGTAAAAATGATTTTAACCCATGTTTCTCTTCTAATAAACAATAATAATATATAAAGGAGAATACTCACATCCTCTGGTCCTTCAAACTGATCATTCTTTTCATGGTCGCGTATTTTTTCTGTTTCTTCTGTTTCCCCTAAATACATAAACACAAGCTGTCACTCAAGCAAAGAAGTGCAAATCATTTAATGACGAACACTGAAATAAACGCTTTGCCTCACCATGACGGCTTAACTTGTTCGTGCTCGAGCCCTCGTGTGTTGCGCTTTGCGACAAAAACAGCCTCCTTGCGTCATCGCCACGCGACACGTTTTACATTTTACCCAAACCTAGCGTCATTTCCTGCGTCGTTTCTGCGCTGGATCCTGCGGGTTTTCCGGTTCTCTACCGACATCCATCAAGGTAAATATCCAGACAATACTGCAGCTGTTCTCTAATCGTGATGTGTTATTTGTCGTACGGGACTTTTGTGTGATTTTAGCCCCATTGCTGGTGCAGCAGCGCCGAGTGCTAGCTTCTGTCTTTACATGACATTGTGTGATTATTCTGCGTCGCATGTGTTTTATTTATGACAGTGAGAGTTAAAGACACGCACAACACTGTGTATTTCCCCTCGCAACGTGGACTATTTGTGCATATGCCTCAATATCATTTATCAATGTGGTGTTATATTGGCTGTTTTAATACCGAGAACAGGACAATCATGTTTATAGACTAAAACCTGACATTACGGCAGAGCTGCAGTCTTCATTTAGCAGCCGCCTGTCTCTCGTTATTATCAAGATTAGGTTAAAGTTGGTTTTATATTCTCACATTTACACTTTCAGCGTCTTACTGTTATTTCAGCTTATCAATTCATTTCATCCTAAATGGGAGAATCATATTAGCAGCCAATGACTATCAAATTCAAAGAAAAAGATGTTTTATTCTTTTATGAGAATACAGGGGACTTCAAAATATTATATACAGAATTTCTTTTTATTCATAAATGTAAATGGTCAGTGAAAAAGCTTAATTGTACTCCCTTTAAAATAGAAATAGGCCATTACTAGGACCAGATAGAATCTGCAGACATTTTTTGGTATTTCTGTGCAGAATTTTGTTAAAAATCTGCGGATTTATGCGGAATGATTTTGGTAGTATCATAACTAAAACCCTAATATATGAAATAAAAAGTAATACATATTTAGCTTTTATTTAATGTTTACAATGTGAATCCAATTAGATCCACTTAATTTTTTGTAAACAAGTCTCTCGTATAAAATATCTACTGCAAGAAAGAAAATGTTACTTTACAAACTGAATTGTAAATAAATCATATGAATATTTTCATATTAGTCAAAATGATCACTGAAATTAATCTAAAACTGAATAAAATCAATTTACACAAGTAAATAAACAGAATCAATGATGGGCTAAAAATCTGCGGAATTCTGCGTGTGCAGATTCCATGTGGCCCTTGTTATTTCTAGGACCAGACAGAAGCTGTGGACATTTTCTGCTATTTCTGCGCAGAATTTTGTTAAAAATCTGTGGATTTATGCAGAATGATTTTGGGAGGACCATAACTAAAAATGTAATATATGAAATAAAAAGTAATACCTTTTTAACTTCTATTTTATGTTTACAATGTGAATCCAATTAGATCCACTTTATTTGGTAAATAAAGCAAGTCTCTTGTATAAAATCTCTACTAAAAGACAGAAAATATTACTTTACAAACTGTATTGTAAATAAATCATATGAATATTTTCATATTAGTCAATAATATTACTGAAATTAATTTAAAAACTGAGGGGCGCCACGGTGGCGTAGTGAGTAGCACGTTCGCCTCACAGCAAGAAGGTCGCTGGTTCGAGCCTCGACTGGGTCAGTTGGCATTTCTGTGTGGAGTTTGCATGTTCTCCCTGTGGTTGTGTGGGTTTCCTCCGGGTGCTCCGGTTTCCCCCACAAGTCCAAAGATATGCGGTACAGGTGAATTGGGTAAGCTAAATTGTCCGTAGTGTATGTGTGTGTGTGAATGAGAATGTATGGATGTTTCCCAGAGATGGGTTGTGGCTGGAAGGGCATCCGCTGCGTAAAACATGTAAGTTGGATAAGTTGGTGGTTCATTCCCCTGCGGCAACCTCAGATTAATAAAGAGACTAAGCCGAAAAGTAAACGAATGAGTTTCTTCTGTTGAACACAAAAGAAGATATTTTGAAGAATGCTGCAACTCGTCTTTTTTTTTCTAAATCTCTTTGGTGTTCAACTGAAAAAAGTGAAAGGTCAGTAGATTACAGCTATATTTAAATTTTTATGTGAACTATCCTTTTAAAATGTCACTTTTTCAGGGGTCTAGTGTTTGTTATATCATTCCCAAAAAAAGCTTTAGCCTTTAATTGCTGCCAAACGTGCTTAAAGTTATATCAATTTTGAGAGTTCAGTTTTTAATCATTCATTTTCTTTTCGGCTTAGTCCCTTTATTAATCAGGGGTCGCCACAGCGGAATGAACCGACAACTTATCCAGAATATATGTTTTATGCAGCGAATGCCCTTCTAGCTGCAACCCATCCCAGAGAAACACCCATACAATCTCGTTCACGCACATACACTACGGACAATTTAGTTTATTCAATTCACCTGTACCGCATGTCTTTGGACTGTGGTGGAAACCGGAGCACCCGGAGGAAACCCACACCAACACGGGGAGAACATGCAACTCCACATAGAAATGCCAACAGACCCAGCCGAGGCTCGAACCAGCGACCTTCTTGCTATGAGACGACATCGCTACCCACCGTGCCGCCTGATTTCAGTGTTTGTTATTTATTTATTTATTTTAACATTATTCATTATTAATTATGTTTTTATTATTATTAATAATTTATTATTATTAAATTTAATCTTTATTGTTATGTAGCAAACAATGAAAAATGAATGTATTTATAATAAGTTTGTTGCATAAATTGTTAAAACTTTCAAAAACTTGAGTGCAACTCTGAATGCTCATGTACCCTCGTCTTTCCTTTCTCAATAGCAGACGACATGGGAGAAGTACTGAGGAGCAGATAGGACAGCAGAAAGCGAGGCAGACCCTGAGCACACAGAGGTCTGAGTGGAGGTTGAACATGGTCTGATGGACCGCCTCTTTTTGCTGACCTTCGTCTTCTGTTCGGTCTCGTGGGTTTTCTTCTGGGAGGTGCGCTGGAAGAAAGGCAAGGAAAGTCAGATTGAAGAATGGCTCCAGGGGCACAGCCTGTCCGAATACAAGTATTTGTTTGAAGGTTAGTTTAACGATTTTAAAAGCGTACGTGGAGGGTTGTCATATACTGGTCATATTTCTTTCATGCTCTGTAATGAATGGTGCCCAACATCCTGCAGAGTTCACTTGCTTCAAAGTTTTTTGAAGTGTTCGTCACATCAAAACCCAGTGTATATCGTATAGCCAATATTCTTTTACTGTTTGGGAGGTGTGAATTTGACACTTTAGCCTGTGTTTTTCAACCATGGAGGACCACCAACACTCTGTTTTGGATGTCTCCTTTGTCTGTCATGACTATAACAGACCTTTCAGTCTCTGCTGATGATCTGAGCCAGGTGTGCTTGGTTAAGGAGACATTGAAAATGTGCAGAGCTGGTGATCCTCCAGGAACGTGGTTGAGAAACACTGGTGTACAGTATATTCATAAGTGTTAACTGTAACCAACTTTATGCTTTAATTGCTTTATACTGTTTGGTATAAATCCAGCTGCACTGCAAATATTAGAGAGTAGATTTAACTACCTTAAAGTTAAAATTAACACTCCCTCAGAGTTTATATTGGGAACCACTATAAAAGTGTTAAAATAACACTTTTGAAAGAGTTAACGTTATCAACACTAATGCTGTGTTCACACCAGGTATGGAACGCGCGGAGAAATCGCGCTTTTCGCATGTAAATAGACGCGTGAACATTTTGAGTTTACTCGCTTCATTCGCTCGTACAAATCCGCTTTATTCGTGCGTCAAATTCACTTCACAGTAGACGCGGAATCGAAGAAGGGCTTCTGTCTATGGCCTGCAGACTCTAGCATTGTTGCTAAATGGCTAACATGGATTTTATAGAGAGAATAACTGTGTTTATGTGCTTTATGAAGACTGAAAAACAGTGTCGATTCGTTTGGAATAGTGTCTGTGTCTACTAGATCCTTTCAGAGGTGCACCCAGCTCATAAACTCATCCAGAAACTATACCTGGATGATGGAAGCTTCCAGCGGTGCTTCTGACTGAGCCAAGCCCAGTTTGATGAACTGTTGTCGGTGTCGGCAGGAGGATTTTCCCCAGGACACCAACAACAGGTGCTACGTCATAATCACACCCCTACAAGAGCAAACCACTGATTGGTTAATGGGGCGCGAATGTCTGCTAAATTTAGATTTTTCGAACTCCGGTGTTTCGCACGAAACACGCGTCAATCGATCAAAACGCTCAACTCGCGCGAACCGCGCCATTCGCGACTCTTTGCACATCTTTGCATTGACTTGACATGTAAATCACTCGCGCTTGATGCTTCTACCGTGTCTGGATTAAACGCAGCATTAGAGAGTTTAATTAGCAAACTCTTATAGTGTAAAATATGAACACCACAAAAGATCATCTGAAGACCACTCAGTGTTATGTGTTAACATTCTTAGGTCAAATTTTCAACGCCACACTACAATAAAAATATATCTTTGTGTTCATTGACCGAAGAGAGGGCTCTGACTGGTTATTCGGGATCAAATCGGAGCGTGAGTGTTACATAGTGAAGTGACGTAGCAAGTAAACAATTCAAGTCAAGAAGGATCACAAAGAGGCCATCTGTAATTTCATTTTCTCAAATGTTTGCAATCGCCATGGATTATTATATTACCAGGCAGATTTGCAGGAGCGAATCACTGCACTGAGTGACCCTTACTGTGATAATGGTACTAAATTCGGCTTTGTTTACACTTTGTCTGTGCTTGTTGGAAGTTTGATTTTTGCGGAACGAGAAAACAGACTCAGGGCTCGAAATTGTGACCGTTTTGGTCGCAAATGCACCTGAAATTGAATCTATGCGACCTCAAAATATATTTGGGAGCATTTGTGTGAGTTCATAAAATTGTTGCGTGCGACTGGTTTTCACTGCAAAATGTTCCCCGCATGCGCAGATTTAGGACACATTCACGCAGAACGCATCTTTGCACTTGAAAGGCAGCGCTCAAGAACTGTTTAAAACTGTTGTCATGTCAACTTGCTGCAGTAAACAAAGACTGCAATGCTTGCCCCGCCTTCGCGCTCTTTTTATTGGCCCACTGCACTAGAACTGATTGCGAATGGATTGGTTAAAATCAGCTGTCAATCACTTAGTCAACGCCTTCTGCCTTCAGATGACAGGAGAGCTCCAACCGCGAACATGTAAAGCGCTGAAGATGAGAATGACAACAACACCATCAGATTTAGTTTTAGAAAACACCTAAAGCAACAAATAATGGCACATCTAATTACTGATATTGCGGTGAATGTTAATCCACAATCTACATTTGTCCATTGGCTTCAAGTTCGCTATGAAAATAACTAAAGCATTCACTGTAAAGTCTGTGGGACGGAATTTTCAGGTAACTGTCTGCCACATCTACACATTTTAAGCACGAGATGTTCTGTTGAATCCTTCATTTAATCGCTAGATGCTGTCAGCCGTGCAGCTATAAGTAAAAGTTAACACCACGTACACCATCGCAAAAGGGCTTGCATGGACTAAGATTAAACTAATATTGCAGCTCATAAAGAGACCGGTATTGCTATTAAAATTACGTATACAAATAATAATGTATATATCAAAAGCAACTGTGCAATATCAGACATCACCCTTGAGAACACAGCACGTTAACAGATTCATTCATGTCAAGTAGTGCGTGCAGGGCCGGTGAGCGGTCCGCCCATGTATCTTTTGGTCACTCAATTATGTTATAAAAATTTATTTTCTAGTGATAACGGGATTTCGTTGAGACATATTTTCCTCACGCAAGCATATATATATATATTTTTGCTTGTTAGTTTTGATTAGTGTTGATTTCAAATGCAATAAATCTGTTTATATAAAACTTAGCAATGGTGTTCATAATTGGTGGGTGCGACTAAATTTTGTCTGGTGCGCCTGCATTTTTAAAGTTAGGAGCACCAGTGCTACCAAGCAAAAAGGTTAATTTCGAGCCCTGAGACTACTGCCCCCAACGGGAAGACATGGCCTCTTGAACTTCTTGTTTCAGTCATCTTTCGTCCATTTGGTGTGTTCATGTGCAGCTTTTTGGTCCAGACACGATACAACGTGAGGCGACAACATAGTTGGGTTTGATTGGTGCTAGTTGTTTGCTGTTGGCTTTGTGTGTCCTGGCCCTTAACCACACAACCCAGGCATGCCTGACACTTGGTGAAACATTATGTGCAAGTGGTGCTGTGGTTGTTGCCATCTCTTAACGCCATTATTGTGCTGTGATGCCATTGCTCACATTGTGGATTTCAAATATAAGTGCTTGTTCATTCTCCAAAGTGTCAATGTTGCAGAATGGAAACTATAAATGTGTCCTCTGGATATAAAGACTATCATGAGAGGCTGCCAGAATTCCATTGAGTGCTCTGCAGTGTATTTGCAATTGTCTATTCTTGTGGAACTTGCAAAAGACTCTGAAGTAATAGTGTCTAGCAGTGGCTTTATAGAACAAGGTTCATAGTGTTTGAATGCCATTGGTGGGTGAATTTGCACCAGGGTGATTCTATAATTCTATAAACAGAGACCCGCATGGTCTTTGTTTTAGCCATAACCAAATCATAAATAAATAAAGATAAGTTACACACAAATTACCACCTGTCAATCACTTTTTCTGGCAGACTCTGGCATGAATAAGCAGAGTGATCTGTGTCATTATAATGGTGTCGACAAACTTGGTTGGTAAAAAAGGTGCACAACCAACAGGAACCAACCAACAGTATCTGAGGTTTACAGTAACATTACTAAGTAAAAGCGTGAAAGCAAAAGATTGAAGCAGTGTACTGACGCTGTGACACGTTACCTGATAGATTCAAAAGACTGAAGAGTCATTAGATAGAGACAAGATTAATTAAACATCACGTTTAACAACTATAGTGAGACGCCATCCAGCGGTACATCCTTGATAAACTGTCCGACATGCACTGCTCTCTAGGGTTTTGAGCTCAAAGCACCCTGCCTGGAGCTCAGTAGTGTGCTTATGCTAGATCAGTGGTTCTCAACTGTTTTTGCCACGGGACCCACATTTTTACATGGTCATCAAGCCGCGACCCAAGTTTTTAGGAACTGTAATATAATTTTAGGAATTATAATTAATTTGTATTTATTTGTTAACATACACAAGTAGTGACAGAAAAATCATGAGAAAATCAGCAAGACTTACAAATAAACAATATTTTATTGCTGACATTTAACAAAATGTATTAAATTATAGAAATATTACAAAGTAAAAACGACAAACACTGTAAACAGTGGTTAGGGTGAGGAAAGGTTGTTACCATAAACAAAACTGAACTGTTAATAAAACATGAACACTGATCCTGTTGAACAGAACAAACCAGCAAATTGTAAAATGATTAAAATATTCATAACCATTTTTACATCTAATATGACAGCAATTATAAACATCTGTTTCACTTAACAGTAATTTGGGAAGATAATGAGATAACTGAAGATGTGCTTTACTGATGTGATAAGAGTTTCAAAGTCAGGAGTGATGGTAGACAGTGCTACCCGAAGATCGTGCTCTATGTACAACCTGTTGTTTGGAGTCAAGCTGCACCAAGGAAGAGAAGCCACTTTCATACAAATACGTAGTTCTGAATGGGATGGGTTTGATCGCACTCTCAGATCGCGAAAACTGGGAGAGGCTTACTTCACTGAATTTCTTTTTCAGCGTCTTATCACATGACAGCTCCACCAGCTGACTCTCTGTGTTGCTCGGCAACGTGACGCTTTCCACGTCAATTCCAAAGAATCGATTGTCATGCGCGCATTTCAAAATAAAAGTCCGGTATACGCAAAACAAGTTAAAAATTAAACTTTTGTTGTTTTTTTGACCACACACTCCGCGACCCACTGAAAATGTTCCTGCGACCCACTTTTGGGTCGCGACCCACCAGTTGAGAAACACTGTGCTAGAGCACATAACAGAGTTTGTGTCTCTGTGTGTGTGTGTAATGTGCATTTTCAGCACTGTAATGTGGACGGAGGGCTGTTCAGAAATGCTAGATGAAACGCCAGTGTGGATGTGGATCGTTTTCATTCTAAAATGCCATTTAAATACTAAGACCTGTTAGTGTAAACGGGGCCTGAGTGTGTATTTTTTGTCAGCGGGTTGCTGCTGGGCCAGGGATGAGGATCACGATGCAGGCTCAGCATCGTGATGTCTATCAGCCGTCAGCAATGGATTAAGGCGTCGTCTATCGACCCAACCCTTATAGCTGGGTAAACATAGAGCGCAGTGAATGGGAGAGTACAACATAAATTTTTTTATAATCCTGTTTGCTGAAATAACAAAACGTTGGTGTTATCAAGACTGTCAGAACAAGAAAAAAAAATTGTGTGATACTGATGACAGCAGCCAGAGGAGAGAATAACGTTAAATTTACTCTCAGCCCCATAGACTGGCCCCAGTGTTGCTAGATTGGAAATCGTATCGTACCAGAACCTCAAAATTATTGTATTTGTAGGCGGTGCAAGCATGCGCCCGTGACCGAAATGTGACCTCCGGTGGACAGTAGCAGACTCCGAGATGAGACGGAGATTCAATTTCACATGAGGTTATTAATCAGCAAATTATATAAATATTAGGAACGTAAACATTAGGTCAGTGATAAGCAATTTGGCTGTTTGCACCAGACGAAACATGACAGAAATTTGAAAACAGCCATTCAGAAGCACAGAATATGCACTCACTCACGAAATGGTAAGGTACACTGACTCAATCATTCTGGTAAAATTAGTTCATTTTGGCAAAATGTTTTTAATTTTATATCCGAAGTATATAAGATTAATCTGTCACCAGAGCCAAAACTGGGCATTTTTGGAGACACCTCAGAAATAGGAGATAAATATATATCACTGTAGGTATACTGTAGATATATATCACAAATATATATCACTATATATCATTGTGTATGATATTAGCGAAGAAAATAATTCTACAGAATTGGAAGTCAGAACACGTGCCTGTCTTTGAAACGTGGATTAGGAGTTTAAGTTATGTGTTGCCCATGGAAGAAATGCGTAATGGGATGGCAAACAAACTAAACATATTTTTTAAAATCTGGAACCCAGTTTTGTTTTATATCAGTAATGCTGACTTGTAACTCATTATAGGTGGAATTGGTTCGGCATATGTCGATTTGTGGAGCCTACACATTTCTCTGTAAAGTATTAATAATAATAATAATATATATATATTTTTTTCTCTTATGCTTTCAGGACAATATTGTATTACGTTGTATTATGTTTTTGTATTGTGAAATGGCCTTTGTACACCCTTTTTTTGTTTTTGTTTGTTTGTTTGTTCTATGTATGATAAAAACAATAAAAAGATTAATGAAAAAAAAAACGAAATGGTAAGGTTTATAATCTAATTAATACATATTAACCCTCTTTAACATTATTAAATGTAGATGCTGAATCGCTGATATGTGTTTAGTTCTAAAGTTCAATCTCAGGTTTATTTTATTCTCCAGATCTAAGGTGAACTATCTGCTGCTGATTTCAGTATATGGCAATAAATATCATGTAAAATTGCATTCAAACTCACATTATTAGCCTTTAACACTGAATAAAGCACATGAGGTGTACCTTTCATTCGTGCACATTCGTGTACGTTCATTGTTTTCTGTTGTTCACCTGTTTGAGTTGTGGTTTGGACAAAAACTCCTCTTAATATGGAGATTATTCCTTCTATCGGGTGTCATTGCTTTTACTTAGAACACGGTTTAAATCACTCGCTCCTGTCCTCAATCTGGCAACCTGCGCTTGTGTTTGTTTTGATCTAGTAGTGCAATACCTAGTTCAACCACAGGGTGTCAGACTTACATACCGCACCTTTCATATCTTTTATGTGCGTACGAGTGTCTGCAAACACTCCTTTCTGCCATTGTTTGCTCACATTTACCAAGGGTGCCAATATAAGTGGAACGCACTGCACAGAGTACATGTGAACCTTGGACTTTGTGCTAACTAGTTCCTCACTCATTTTACAACATAGCACTTGCACCGTCGCCAAGTCACATCATCTCCAGTGTTCTTTAGTCTGTCTGTTACTGTGTGTCTAGATGTTCAGACCCTGGAGGAGCTGAGTTTATGCGTGCTGTCCCGACTGGAGGAAGTGGTAAAGGAAAAACGTCACTGGAGGGAGATCATCGAAGCCCACGTGCAGCTGCTCAGAGACTTCGCCTTCCAGGAGTGGCTTTGTTCTCAGAGCCTGGAGCATTACTATCACACGTGAGTTCACATGCGCATCTTCACAGCTACCTGAAGTGTTCATCTACATTCTAGAAGGTAGGGATGGCTCCATACAATGCAAAGAAATCTATTTCTTGCTTAGTAGTTTGAGTTTTGTCTTGTTTCTAGTCCACATATCTCAAAATCCTTATATCGGGAAGCATTTTTTAGACGAGTAATACATTTTTCAGAAATAATTCATCAAAATTAAGTGACTTTCTCCTGAAAACAAGCAAAATAATCTCATTTTTGCTTTGAAATAAGATTATTTTGCTTACCCCATTGACTATTTTTTACAAAAAACCTACCTGAAGTGTTCATCAACATTCTAGAAGGTAGGGATGGCTCCATACAATGCAAACAATCAATTTCTTGCTTAGTAGATTGAGTTTTGTCTTGTTTTTAGTCCAGATATCTTAAAATCCTTATATCGGGAAGCATTTTTTAGACGAGTAATACATTTTTCATAAATAATTTGTGTAAAATTACGTAAGTGACTTTTTCCTGAAAACAGGCAAAATAATCTTGTTTTCACCTAGAAATAAGATTATTTTGCTTACCCCATTGACTATTTTTACGAAAAAACCTACCTGAAGTGTTCATCTACATTCTAGAAGGTAGGGATGGCTCCATACAATGCAAAAAATCAATTTCTTGCTTAGTAGTTTGAGTTTTGTCTTGTTTCTAGTTCAGATATCTCAAAATCCTTAAATCGAGAAGCATTTTCCAGAGGAGTAATACATTTTTCAGAAATAATTAGTCAAAATTAAGTGACTTTTTCCTAAAAACAAGCAAAATAATCTCGTTTTCGCTTTGAAATAAGATTATTTTGCTTACCCCATTGACTATTTTTACGAAAAAACTCACAATTTTTACTTAATTTCTTAAAACAAGACAAATGTGACCTTGTGGATTGTTGCAAAATGGTTTCCACTATAGGAGAAATAAAGAAATGAAGAAAAAATTGACAGCTTTTCCTAATGCCGCAAATTACGTTTTTACTGTTGATATTTGGCGCCAGTTAATCAGGAAGTGACGATTTTGTCCGCTTTTACTCGTTGGATGGAAACGCTGCTTGCATTTTTGGATGGAAACATAGCTTATGACACATATGTGTGTCTAATAAATAGCAGAGAACGTCAGGAGCGTCTTGAGCATCTTGAGTGAATATATATAATGGCTCTTGTTCTTTGTGTTTTGGCAGGTTGAAGACTTTGGGATGCACTAATTTGGATGATCTAGCCCAGTTTGACAGCCAACTTCAGCTCTCTCTGGCAGCGTGGGGCTATTACTACGAGGATTACATCAAACTGTCCACAGGCGTTAGGGTCCTCCAGGCTTCGAAGGGAAGCAGAGATCAAGATTACGAGATCCAGCTGGTGCACAGCCTTGCTGAGAGGAGGCTGAATGAGAAGTGGTCTTTTGGTATGTGTTTTACTGTTGAAGTTGCCTTTATTTCCATTGAAAGGATAGGGCTGGGCGATTAATCCAAGGCAATTTTAATGCGCATCTTTTCAGTAAAGCTGGCTCTAGTAAACGTCCAGCATGTGCATTCAGATGGAGCATCATTTACTTCACTAAGAAGCTACACAAAACTTATTTGTAAGATTGAATTTGATTTAAACGGTTGATAATGGCATCAAGATAATCATTCTTTGATTAATGAAAGCTATTTTCAAAGCGTCTCAGTGAACTACAGCTGTGTGTGGTAAATGCTGCATGTAAAATTGTCACATGCAATAACATGGATTTACTCCAAGCTTAACATGGAATTACTCCACCTCAAAAGTTCAGTCGAGTTTCAAAGGGGTGGTCCAGAGTGTATTTTTAAAGCTTGATCGTGTTATGGGGTCCAAAGCAATGTGTTAATGCTTCATTTGTAAAAAAAAATCAGGTTATTTTTTCATATATTTTACTTTGATTATATACAGCTACACAGCTAACATGAAAACGACTGTTATATTTCCTAGTTCCTCCGCAAGCCTCCCCTTAAGAGGCTTTGATTGGTCAGCTAACATAATGGCAGCGTCACACCTCTGGAAAATGACCTTTCTCGAATGCTAGCTATATATTTTTAAATAAATTTCTGGAACATAATTAAAATTAAACAATAAGCACTTCTCGTGTCCTTTTGGAAGCCCAAAAACAGAAACAGAAGACGTTCTGTGGAAATTGCAGCATTTGGACACCATTTCATTACAGCGCCTCTGACCACGCCTCTTCACTGTACAGGCTGTATGCATGTAACATGAAGGGTTTATGACATCATTAACCAGGATGTATTTTTTTGTAGTCCCCAAACTTCATTTGCTGTAGGCTTTGCTAAGCTAACTCTGTAAAAGCCAATGTCTCCCTTTGCATTGAAATTTGAGCGTCTTACATTCAGAGATGTTTGTCTATGTTCACACAGCTACATCACACATCAACTAAAGTTTAAAATACGATATCATAGTGGACCACTCCTTTAATCACTTTTGTGAGATTATTTCGAAGCCGTGTCGGCTTTGCTGACATTGTCAGTATTGGTGTACAGGATCACAAATCTCACAATTCGGATCACATTATGGTTTTTTAAATCAGACCATTTTTCAGATCAGACAAAAAGGGGAGAAGACAAAGGTAATTCGGTTTCCATTTATTACACGAACAGCACTGTAAGAAACGTTTGGTTTTAAAAAACAGAACTTAGAAGCTGTAATTTTATTAAAAATAAAATGAAGAAATAATCATCTGGATGAAAATAATTTGTAAAATATTCAGAACTGTGAAAAATTCACTGTTACGGCTAATTTACTGTATACTTCTGCATCAAGCTCATACATATGGTCAGGCGCAGCCTCCGCGAGTTCGCATATCCCTTGCCATGGCTGACGCCGACACTGACACGCACCACTCAAAAAATGTAACTACACGTCGCAATGACGCGTAGCCAAGCTCTCTGATTGGTTGGCTTGATAGCAGTTCTAAGTGTGGCATGTGCTGAGAGCCACGAGCCCGATGGAGCGAGTGTTTACAAGTGTCGTGTCCCGTGAAGGAGCTCCAGATGGAAACCTTTATTTTGTGTTTACCTTATGATTGTAGTTGGTGTACGTCTGCCAGTTTCTGTCTCTGAATGAGCGAGTTGTATCTACTTGTACATTAAAGTAGCTTTCAGAAAAAACAAAGCAAGTCTCTCATGTAATATATCTACTAAAAAACAGAAATTATTACTTTACAAACTGTAACGTGAATAAATAATATGAACATTTTTATATTAGACAATAATATTATTGACATTAATTAAAAAAATGAATGAATTCAAATTTACACAAGTAAATAAATAGACTCGATGGGCTAAAAATTGGCGGATTTCTGCACGTGCAGATTCCGTGAGGGCCTACCTATAATCTACTGTTTACAGTAGGGGTCTCAAACTACTGGCCCCCTTCTCCTCCCTCTGGCCTGCGGCTGATGTCAAAAATAAAATTATATTCAGCCCCCCAAAACTGTGATGAAAGCCAAACGGTTGAATTATTATTATTATTTTCTTCATGAACCGTCTAATCTCTAGTGATAGAGTAGTCTACAGAGTATTTTCTATTTCTTTTCTTGATTTGTTCTGGACTTGAACATTAAATATTTGCTGGGTTATTTTGGAAGCTTCATTTGAACTGGAAGAGAAAGCCTGCTCTCATGACTCAGCATCAGTGCCTGACCTAACTGATGCTCTCGTGTTGAACAATACATTTCAAAAGCTTGCAAAAAACTGCAGTATCAGCTTACATTGTAATGCAATACTGTGCAAAAGTCAAAGCCACCACCAGCTCTGTTGTTTTAGCAAACACAACAAGGATGTTGGGCGCCACGGTGGCGTAGTGAGTAGCACGTTCGCCTCACAGCAAGAAGGTCGCTGGTTCGATCCCCAGCTGGGCCAGTTGGCATTTCTGTGTGGAGTTTGCATGTTCTCCCCGTGGTTGCGTGGGTTTCCTCCGGGTGCTCCGGTTTCCCCCACAGTCCAAAGATATGCGGTACAGGTGAATTGGGTAAGCTAAATTGTCCGTAGTGTATGTGTGTGAATGAGAATGTATGGATGTGTTTCCCAGAGATGGGTTGTGGCTGGAAGGGCATCCGCTGCGTAAAACAAATGCTGGATAAGTTGGCGGTTCATTCCGCTGTGGCGACCCCGGATTAATAAAGGGACTAAGCCGAAAAGAAAATGAATGAATGAACAAGGATGTTGTAGGACATAAACCAATAGTACAAGAAATATGTGCACAAAATGTATGAATTCATTCTGTATTTAGAGCGACTTCCCTTAACACTAATCTTACTCTAATGCATAGTTCACACTACATGATTGTAGCCCCGATTTTGACTCGCCCACAGGTTTGAGGTAATGCCTGAAATCACAGGCACACCGGTGTTCGTTTAAGCAAGTAAAAATCACATAGTGTGAACTATCAAAGACACGATCTGAGAGAATTGTCAATGAGTCGCTGACACCCATGAGATATTTGGCATGCTAAATATCTGGAGCTGTTGGCGATTCAAAATCATGCCGTGTGAAATGTGTTCAAATTGAAAATAGAATCGGCAAATACTTTCCACCAATGAGAGAGAGCAGCATCCACTAGTATGGGTATCTGTAGGCCAGTGGGAGGTTGGGGAAGAAGTTAAAAGGGCTAATTTTTGACCTATTTGGACCCAGTGAAGGAAAAAACTAGTAGAAATTGAAATTGACAAATGACAAATGTGAATAGGCAGGAAATGCTTTTGCAGTGTGTTATCAGTGCAGTGTAGTGTACGATCCAGACCCGCGACGAGATGATTCCAAGGCTCCATAATCCTGGACCAGGCTGTATCCTGAGCAGCTGCTTGGCGGAGTAGCAAGCAAGAGACAGATTCCTGTGACCCTCCAAGGACAGACGAGCCTCGAGTCCTCCAGCCTTCGGCGACTATACTGCAGCTAAAGCTTCGCATCGCTGGAATACTCTTCAGTGTTTGGACTCCAAGTAGTGAATATTAAACAACTCTGAACTGAACTGAACTCCAACACTAATAACTGGACTGACACTTTCAATTTACTATAACCTCCTATGTGAAGCTGCTTTGACACAATCTACATTGTAAAAGCGCTATACAAATAAAGGTGAATTGAATTGAATTGAATTATTATCAGCAGCACTGAACATGTTCCCAGTGTACCTGGGATGAACAAACTCTGTTGGAAGGATGAGAGAACTCAGAAACCGGATGTGAGAATGAAGATATTTGTGCCAGTCTGGCAAAGAATATCTTAAAACCTTAATATTTTAGAAAAGGTAGTTCCGATTGATCTTATCCACCCGTGAGCCACCCATAAGTAAATAAGCAGCCTTTTTTTTGATTACCTGACTGGCGCATTAACGGCAGCACCCGCTGAGATAACCGAGAAATGATGTGCTCCTATTGCAGAGCATCACCCATGTGACGGAACTTGTAAAGAACGAGAAAAAAATTAAACATGCTAGACTTTCTTCCATGGTGTCTTGAGGCGTTGCAGGCATGGTATCAGTCGTCGTGAACTATGCCACATTACACGAGAAGAAACGATTGAATCTTGAGTGAAGACGCCCAATTGTCGTTTACGAATCCCCTGACACCCTACGTCAAGAAAATCATGCCGAAATTGTGACAAATTCATGTGATCTGACCGGGGTTTGAGAATTTTGCACAGCATTTGTGTACAAATTCAAATACTTTTTCCCCTGTGAAGTGAAATTGTGTGCACATTAATCATGTTTATCAAGTTGGGAAAAAAACATCTGGGCCAAAATTTTGACCTTTTAACTCCGTACTGCATTTACAGACCCATGTACAAACTTGATTTCTCTTAAACGTTGTGTTTCTATGATTTTATTTGATTTGAAGTGTCCTGTCTGCTGCAACAGAGAGCTGATGAAGTATGAGTAAAACTGACTTCATGAGAATGTCATTCATGTGAATTGTTTTTAATTCTGTACAATTGTTTGTGTATGTCACCTTACAGCAGGAGCTCTAATCTTTGGATGTACCATTGCCCTGTGCTTTCTGATAAGGGACCTCATGTTTTACGTGATTGGTGAGTCACCATTAAGTTTAAAGATTACGTCACATACACAATATTTGTGGTTCATTTATAACTAGCAGTAAAAAGTTTCTTGTTAATCTCATTAGATTATAAATAGACTGTTAGGTTGGGGTTAGGGTTGGGGTTAGTGTAAGTTGACATGTACTTGCAAAGTTTCTTATAGTCAGTTAAATGTCTGTTGAATGTCAGTATCAACAGATATTAAGTAGACAATCTACTAATACTCAAATGGACCATCGAAACAAAGTGTTACCAAATTCTGTGGTGTTGTCTGGTGTAAACAGCCAAATCTCGTAACGTAGCGTGTTGTTAGGACACAAAGTTACAATGTAACCTGCTCGTCTAATGTTTATAATATTTATATTATTTGCTTTTTATAACCACTTCATGTGTAACTCTGAATCTGCGTCTCATTTCGGAGACTGCTACTGTCCACCAGAGGTTGCATTTCGGTCACGGACACATCCTTTGAGACCCTCTTTCTGAACGAATGAATAAAAATACGCTGTTTTCCATCAAGGCAACGTGGGATGCTGAAATATAATTGGCTAAACTGGTAGTGGGCGGGTTAAAATAACCAAAACAAAGACAGCGTTTTGGCACGTAACTCACAATTTTAAAGCAGAATATCTGACTTCAGCATTGTTTTTCAGATAAACCAGAACGTTCAATTTGTTAAACATCTGCAA
The DNA here is from genome assembly GCA_903798035.1 of Danio albolineatus. Classification (NCBI taxonomy): domain Eukaryota; kingdom Metazoa; phylum Chordata; class Actinopteri; order Cypriniformes; family Danionidae; genus Danio; species Danio albolineatus. Next base: position 3,410,956 of record CAIGQQ010003503.1, on the reverse strand, counting down.
ACATATTATTTTTATGCTTTAGAAGAGTCAAACACTTACAAACAGCACCTTTAAGTGTCAGAATCAGTGTCATTTAAAACTGGTGAAAATGCAGCACATTATTGCTGTCGTGTACTGACATATACTGACACTCCTCTCTTTAGGTGGAATAACTGTTTCCATCATCGCATTCGTCTTTACCATCAAGTTTCTGTGCGAGCTTGCTGCTCGTGTGGTCAGCTTCTTACAGAATGATGACCCTGCCCGGCATGGAGACCGCAGCATCTACGACTATGTGCGGGGTAATTATTTGGACCCACGCTCCTGCAAAGTCTCCTGGGACTGGAAAGAGCCACAGGAAGTGGGTCAAACCATGAGTTTCCGAGTGCAGGTAAGATTTTATCAGAAAATCTTTAGTGAGTTGATTCAAATTTATATAGACCATTTCAAGGTGGTCATGTCATTGGCCCATGAACATTTCCTGCTTGTTGTGAAACTGTTACTGTAACGAGCTAATAGACCGATTTCATGCCGCCGCCATTTTAGACAGCGAAATCGAGGCTGCGGTGGGAAGAATCCCGGAAGTATCGCCTGAGTCACACAGGAATGTTGTGTACCAGGCTGTATATCTTATCAGCAAAGAGAAAGTGACACATATTTATACTTTCACCGCCTTCCGACTGACCCGAAGGCTCGTTCTGAAGGAATAGTGAAAATAAAAAGGGATATCAGATCTCATTTTCAGCCAAGTTAAGGGAAATGGCACTAGTTAGCTGAAGTTTTCTTTCCCAAACCCACGTTTTAGATGCCATTTATCAAACTCAAGTTATTGAACTGCTTCTCTCTCTATATTTGACTCGTCACGATACAAAATTTCAGTACTGAAATGTAAAAAACCCTCAGTTTCCCGTTAACATTTAAGGCACTGATGATGGCGTTCTTAAACACCGCTGATTTGCTGTTGTGTTCACGTGCTCAACAGAAATGACTGTGATTGGCCGTGAGGGTCATCAGTTCACCGCACTTGCGGCACTTCGCTGATGTTTACAGAGTGCAAACACAGACGAGTGATCAGCTTGATGAATCGACTGATCTTCACGGCTTTAAGACGATCCAGTGTCCGTGTATCTTTGTTTGCAATCTTTCAAGAGCGGTTAAATAATGTCCTTCACGGCCAATCACAGTCATTTCTGTTGAGCACTGGTGAATACTGTGGCAAATCAGCTGTTTATAAACGTGCTCAGCAGCGCTTAAATGTTAGCTGGAAATGGACGTTATTAAAATTTCAGTACTGGGACAACACTATTACAGACAACACGGGGGTGTGAAATAAGCGTATTTAATCATATCTTAATGTTAAACAGCTATCATAACATTATTTAGCAATATGCAGCTTTTTTTTGGATTTTCAGAAGCTATAGAAATTAAAATTGTAACACAGGAAATAGGTTGGGGTCATCGTTATTGTTTACATCCCTCAAAATAGTCTATTGGCAGCACATTGGATTTTGGCAGCATCAGAAAGGTACTAAATTTGAATTTTAAAGTTAGAAAAGTATCTTCTATATAGTTTGAATGTGAGTAATATGAATGGTTTTCGGATGTACTACATCTACCAGTTGCGTTGCTTCACTCCCTTTTAAGAACTCTCTCATGTGGCATCATGGGATTGCATAGCATTCATTGGCTGTGCACTACAGAATCTCGCCCGAAGTAGTATCTCATCTCGTCTGCTATTTTTTCAATATCTATGAATTCAGACATACTATTCGGCTCACTTGCTGTTCACATAGAGCCTTTGAGTATTGATCGGATGTTTTAAAATGTTCTTTCAGCTTTTCTACAAAAATGGGCAGCCGTTTCCTGCTCACAGACCTGTGGGATTGAGGGTGAACATCACTCACATAGAGCTGGCCTTAGAAGTCCCTGTAACCCAGGAGGTCCTTCAAGAGCCTGAGTCTAATGTCGTCAAAGTGGCCTTCACCGTGCGAAAGGCTGGACGCTACGAGGTAGCTGTCAAACTCGGAGGACTGAATGTAGCCTACAGTCCTTACTACAAGATATTTCAACCAGGTAAAATGCAACTGCAGATTCCCAGTGCTCACTATGTTTGACAAGAGGTATCTTGTATACAGACCTTACTAAAAATATTCATCTACACAAATGACAACCACCATAGTTCTTGATATTGTTACACCAGTGGTCCCAAACATTATGACCACCTGTCTAATTTGCTATTGGTTTTCCATGTGCTGACAAAAGAGTGCCTGACTGGCAGGGTGTAGACTCCTGAATAGAGCTGAGCAAAGAAATATATTTTTCAATTTAATTGTTTTTAAACTGTGTTCAATTCAATATCGACTCTCAGAAGCTGTGAATTTATGTTTTTTTTTGTATTTATTTATTATATAATTGAACATCTCTGATTAACATGTGTCTTATAGTTAATGGTCTTCTCTGCTAGATGACGGTGTACTGTTTACGAACATTACAAAACTCTGCTGCAGTAGACGGTAGAGACGGTAGAGATGGTAGAGTCAGCTGAAATGTCACCCGAATCCGCGGCTTCATACTAATCATCCACCCGCTTGCACCTATCATCATGCCTAATTAAAAATTACTAAAGGGACGATCGGGTGCATATATATATATATATAT
>CAIGQQ010003503.1:3397210-3407919 GCA_903798035.1 Danio albolineatus | reverse complement strand
GAGGGTTTACGCAATTATTGATCCTCAGAAGTTGTAATACCCAAACAGCTTGTGGAAAAAAGTAGTCATACTGAGTATACATGCGTATAGCCCCGACTACACCACTGATAACCACCATCCGCATGTCACTAGGTGATGTTTTAAATGTGTCGCACTGCCTAAGTGAACGGTAACACTTTATTTGGATGGTCCATTTGAGTATTAGTAGACTGTCTGCTTAATATCTGCTGATACTGACATTCAACAGACATTTAACTGACTATAAGAAACCTTGCTAGTACATGTCAACTTACACTAACCCTACCCCTAACCACGACCTAACAGTCTACTTATAATCTAATGAGAATTAGTTGCAGTGTAACTTAGACTCAACAAACGGATCATCAAAATAAAGTGTGACCAAGTGAACTACTAAACACAACAATAATGGGACCTGAGAGAGAAGAAGTGTTTTATAAACATCTGGCTTTTTGCACATTTGCCGTGCACAGACAACGAATGGAATAATATTTTAAACTTTTTCAGACGTGACGATATGCAATTCTGCTTTTTGTCTTGTATATGAAACCCTCCAAGTCTCTTTGCAAGAGATCATACAGGTGCGGATACATCTGTACCAGCTCTGATATTTGACCCTCCAGTGGATTCATGTTGCTAATTTGGTGGTGTTGTGCTGGATGTTTTCCTCCTGTCTGACTCTGAACTCCTTGGAAAACACGGCAAAGAAGGCGAAGCTCTGGAACACAGCCTCCGAATGTGTAGTGATTATGGACCAATGGCTGCTCAAAGGTGTTTAGGAGGCAAAATGAACTCGCCCCCATTAAGTTCGCTTTGGTGAGCTGTTCGAACTGCTGAAACCACTTCAAACTAAATCCGTTTCCTTTTCAGTTGATGTCATTTCAGGATTTTTTCCGATTTATTTTGAAGTATACTGGGGTCTTAACAACCACTATCATTGCCAGTCTTTTAGTAATGTAAAACAGTTACCAGGGTAATATGATGTTGCGTTTAAGCTTGCATTAAGCTGTGCAATGCAAAGAGAAAAGAGACATGAAGATATGCAGATGACGCCTGACAAGAGTTATATGTATGTGTTGCAGGTACAGTGGTCCCATCCAAAACAAAGATAGCCTACCACTTCTCGACACTGGTGCTGACTTACGGCCAGCAACACACACTGCAGATCGAGCCTCGGGATGAGTATGGCAACCCCACCAGCAACTCGGTCTCACTCGTAGATGAGGTCAACTATAGCGTGCATGTCCACCCAGTAAGAACAGTGAATTCGCTCAATATCGAGGTTTATGTTTAAGCATCAGCATTAACGAAACTGCAGGATTTGCTGAATTGTCCATTCAGATCTCTTCTAACTGTTCCTACAGTTGGGCACAGTGGAGGAGGAGAGCTCAGAGGATTTCTACAGCACATCAGTGTCCGCAAACAAGCCTCAGTGTCAGGTTTTGATGAGGCTTACTTTCAAGAAGAAAGGCTGCTTTAGAGCCTGCATCTCCTACAGGGACCAGCCCCTCAGAAACGGGGAGTTTGACATCATAGTACTCAGCGGTGAGTTAGTTTTAGTGTTCGTAACTCTTCCCACAACAGATTTTTTCAGAGCTTTTGGTTACCGTACAAAGATTAAATAGATTTTCTTCAGAGTTCTGGGTTTCTCAGCAGTGGAAGTCGTCATAGTTGGGTAAACTTGAGGCTGATACTTTCGCCTGGCGCCGAGTCACAGACCTCCGCTCCTCACAAAACGGACGAGGCTTTTATACCTGATGTGTTCGCTGTTTAGATCTTCTTTAAAGCTACAGGGGGCAGTCAAAAGACACTGAGTGTAAAATCAGACGGATAAACATAGTAGTAGTCATTTTCCGAAACTACGTCATATCTTTAATATTATTGAATATTGTATTATTTAAATCATTTTTATAAATTACTTTCATGATTATAAGGATTTTTTTATAACTGTTCAAGATTTTTTTTAAATCAAACTTTGATGCATCACTTGCTTTTGTTCATACTTCGGTTTAACCTATTAAAGTTTATTAAAATATTAATGACAAGAGAACATGGGTTGCTTTACGAATATGACAAGCTTTATGGGTTGCTTTATTATGGCAAGAAAAAGAGCAAAAAACATTATTTTAATTGCTCCACAATTCACACATAATGATAATAAAAATAATATTTCCTTAAATTTATATAGTGCTTTTCTAAACACTCAAAGCACTTTACACAATGGGTGGGATCATTTACACAATGTTGGATCTCCTCATCCACCACCAGCTGATTGGTGGAGAGGAGACAAAGTGGTGAAGCCAATTAACATATGGGGCCATGATGTTAGAAGGCCATGATGGACAGAGGCAGATCTGGCCAGGATGCCGGGATTAAAACCCTATTCTTTTTCGAAGAACATCCTGGGATTTTTAACGACCACAGAGAGTCAGGACCTCGGTTTAACGTCTCATCCGAATGACGGTGCTCCCTGAGCAGTATAGAGTCCCCTTCACTATACTGGGGCCTTAGGACCTACACAGACCGCAGGTTGAGCTCCCCCTGTCGGCCTCATAAGCACCACTACCACTTGTATGCTAAAAGGCGATAATGGTCCAACATTCCTGACCATTATATCCAATAAATCCTAGAAAAACAGGACATCAATATATTGTAAACCAGGGGTGCTCAACCCTGTTCCTGGAGATCTACCTTCCTGCAGATTACAGTTGCAACCCATATCAAACACACCTGCCTGTAATTATCAAGTGCTGTTCAGGTCCTGATTAAATAGTTCAGGTGTATTTGATCAGAGTTGGAGCTGATCTCTGTAGGAAGTAGATCTTCAGGAACAGGGTTGAGCACCCCTGTTGTAAACCGATAGGTTCAAATATTCATCTAAAACAAACAAAAAGCGCTCTGGGGTACCTCAAATATTTGGTCGGTGCTCTTTGGGTAAGGGATTCATCAAAGCAAACAACAAAAATCAATCCAAGGCACTCGAAAAATGTGGGAAAATGTTTAAAAAGCCTTTATTCACATGGCTTATTCTTAAAACACCAACGCGTTTCGGCAGGGAGCTGCCTTCATCAGGGTAACAACTGATCACTATTACCCTGATGAAGGCAGCTCCCTGCCGAAATGCATTGGTGTTTCCAGTTATCAAAGAAATAATTTGTTTCTCAATTATTGTTTTGTGACTATTAAATAGTTTTAAAAATCAAAATTGTAATATATATATATATATCAGTGTAAAACCTTTAAATGGTGGAAAACATATTTCTGTAATTGTGTTACAGGGTCTCCGCTTTTGCCATGGCATCTTTTGACTTCAACAAACTTATCCCTCAGGTTTTTCCAAACTTTTTACCAAAAACTTTCTTCCTTTCCCACGGCTGTAGCCAGGAATTATTGTTCATCTGATTCTCCCTATGATCACGCATGGACGGATCATAAAGATGTCTGTACAGTCGTACCTGTTTCAGACAAAATCTCTTCAAAGTGTTTCATATTCAACTCAAATCAAACGCGGCACTGCGCAAACTTTACTTGAGTCTCAAAACATTTTGTGTGCTCCGTCAGCCGAAATCATTTGAAACTATTGTTTTGTGTTTACCTTATGATTACAGTTGTTGCACGTCCGCTGGTTCCTGCCTCAAAACGAGTGAGTTTAAACCACTTGTACGTTAAGGTAGCGTTCAGAAAAAAGAAAACACCAGTGAAGAAACACGAAAAACCGACTGCCAGCTAGCCTTTCGGTTATTGCAGCGCAACATAAACAGCGTGCAGAAGTATAAATGCATGGCAACGCGCAAGGCATGGACGTGGGTTACACCGATCACTCGACGCAGAAGTATAAACCAGGCTTCAGATGGGATGGTGGGCCAAATCAAAGGTTACCATGGGCCAGCTTTGGCCTGAGGGCCCTAGTTTGAGCATCACTGGAATATTGATGAGCAAAATTGGCCAAAGCTAAATTAGTTGGGTGGGTGGGTCTTTAAATTTCCATTAGCACGTCATTTGTTAATATGCAGATATGTATCTGGCACTATAGTAATGATTTGAGTTGAGATGGAATTGAAAAATTGTGGAATTGTAATTGAAAATCCAGTGGTCAAAGTGTGAGATTTGAGTGTGGGAACCCTGTTATTCTCTTCAATAACAAACCTCTCAGAATGGCAGGATGCCCTTGAGTCACATATATGTGTAGCATCCAGAAAAGATGGAAGCACATCGCTCTAACCTTTTCTCCGCGTCTTTGTTCTTTTAGAAAACGAGAAGAACTGTGTGGAGAAAAATGTGTCTACCCCAGGCATAAGCATCTACTTTGAGGCCTACCTCTACAACATGGGCACTTACAGTAGTTGCCCTTGGCAGATTTTAGCATCTTCTCAACTTGCCCTGCAGAGACGGCCCTCCATGGGCGAAGAGGAGGAGGAACATGACTCCCCTGTAGAGGGCCAGTCAGAGAAAGTCAGGAAACCAAAAAAGGTCTATTGCTACATCTCACCAAAGGTAAATTAAATTACAATGGGTTCGTGCTACATTTGTGTGGATTATTATTTTTGTTAAAGGAATAGTCCCAAAAATCTATATTACCCCATAATTTATTTACCCTCAAGCCATCCTCGGTGTATATGGCAGGGTTTCCACAGGTCAAAGCAATTCATAGAGTTTTTAAAGTTCTGTTCTAGACATTGGAAGTTAGGGAATTTCATATAATTGGTTCAAGTCATGGACTGTCTGCGATTTTTGTTTGTCATTTTATTCATCAAAATGTAACTTTTCTATACTGTGTTTTTAATCACGTTGTTTCATATGTTTAGACCATTGTTATAGTTAGGCTATTTTTCAGTGCCGTTTTATTTCTTTTTCCCACTTATCAACCAGTAATAAGTCAAACGCAGTCACCTTTACTTGTTAACTAAGTCCCACTGGTCATACAGGTCAAAAAGAGTCATATAGCTAGCTCATTCATTCATTCATTCATTTTCTTTTCGTCTTAGTCCCTTTATTAATCCGTTGTTGCCAGAGCGGAATGAACCGCCAACTTATCCAGCATATGTTTTACGCAGCAGATGCCCTTCCAGCTGCAACCCATCACTGGGAAACATCCATACACACTCATTCACACATATACACTACAGACACTAGCTTACCCAATTCACCTAGTTATAGTTTTTATTTTTATATGCTAAAAATGTAGCCGATGTTGGGTAGCGTAAGTAGTCGCTGGCAGAATTGAAAACTCTTGCTTTAGTCCTTCAGAGGGTTACGTTAATTGTGATGTTTTAATCAATGTTGTGTCATTGCTATAGGCTAATTGAAAGATTGAGAAGGGACTTATTTAAAATAAATAAATAAAATTCAGTCTAATTTCAAGTCCAGCTTTGTTTTAACATTATCCTAAAGGCCCCATTTATACTTCTCCATCAAGCGCATGCCTAAGGTCCAGCGCAGCGGTCGCATAGTCGCAAAGGCCTCGCCGTGGCTGATGCGCACCTCTCAGCAATGTAACTACAAGTCGCAACGGCATGTAGTGCAAGCTCTATGATTGGTCGACTTGGTAGCGATGATGAGGGTGGGCGGTGATGATGGAGTGATTGTTGACAAGTGAGTCAATTCAATTAAATTCAATTCACCTTTATTTGTATAGCGCTTTTACAATGTAGATTGTGTCAAAGCAGCTTCACATAGAAGGTTATAGTAAATTGAAACAGTGTCTGTCCAGTTATTAGTGTTGGATTTCAGTTCAGTTCAGAGTTGTTTAATATTCACTACTTAGAGTCCAAACATTGAAGAGTAATACATCGGTGCGCAGCTCTAGCTGCAGTCTAGGCGCCGGAGGCTGGAGAACTCGAGGCTCGTCTGTCCTTGGAGGGTCACAGGAATCAGTCTCATGCTTGCTACATCGCCAAGCACCAAGCAGCTGCTCAGGATACTGCGTGGTCCAGGATTATGGAACCTTGGAATCGTCTCGTGGATCGCATCCGTGGTGCTGCATAGTCTCTGGGGGCCTCGGGATGAGTATCCCCAGGTGGAGATAGAGAACAAAGAGAATAATTAGCGTAGCTGCTGTTCATAGTGTATATAAATGAGATGCGTGGAGCACATTCATGCATCATACCGCTGTGTGATGCATTGAGTGTATGCTTTACTAAAAAGATAGGTCTTTAATCTAGTTTTGAACTGTGAGAGTGTGTCTGAGCCTCTGACATTATCAGGAAGGCTATTCCAGAGTTTAGGAGCCATAAATGAGAAGGCTTGACCCCCTTTACTTGACTTTGCTATTCTGGGTACTACCAGAAGCCCTGAGTTTTGGGATCTTAAGCCCTGAGTTTTGAGATCTTAATTCCCGTGAAGGAGCTCTACTACTCCAGCTGTCTTCGTCTGACAGAAAAAAAAGTCATATACATTGAGGTTGACTTGAGGTTGAGTAAATTATGGGGTCCTTTTTTTTTTTGGTTGAACTATTCCTTCAAAATTTCTTGCTGTTACTTTGAATTCTAACTCATTATATTGTGTTCCAGCAATTTTCTGTGAAGGAGTTTTACCTGAAAATTATTCCTTGGCGCCTGTTCACTTTCCGTGTGTGCCCCGGAACCAAGGTTTCTTTTCTTCAGACTTTATATTTGAGAAACTAATATTTCCCACAGTTGTTCATGTATAAATCTGAATTGCATTCTTTTATTATTAGTTTACGTACCATGGACCAGACCCTGTTCATAAATACTTAACCCTGGTGGTAGATGATGGGATCCAGCCTCCGGTAGAGCTCAGCTGTAAAGACCGTAACATAATGGCTGCCACCTTTATCCGCTTTCTCCACAAGAACATTGGTTAGTGTCATTGTCAGCAATAACTACCAGTTGGTGTATTTGGTGCCTTTTTACATCATGTGTCCGTCTTATAGGAGGATCAGAGACTTTTCAGGACAAAGTGAACTTTTTTCAACGGGAGCTGAGGCACATCCACTCCAAGAGACCTCGCACTAAAACTAGCCTGAAAATCAGTCGGCACTCTCTTCTCGAGTCGGTAAGCAAATTTGCCAGATCATTCCTTATGCGGCATATACAACAGGTTTCACAACACAACAATGAAGGAGTAAAGGCTCGTTCACTCCAAACATAATAACGATAACAATTAAAAAATATAGTTCTAAAACCGACCAGCAGCTAGCTCTCAGCATCCCTCACATGGTCCCCCACGGAAACTAAGCCAATACCTGGATGGGAGACCACATGGGAAAGCTAGACCTTCGGTCTGTGTGGGTCCCAATACCCCAGTATAGTGAAGGGGACTCTATACTGCTTAGTGTACGCCGTCTTTCAGATGAGACGTTAAACTGAGGTCCTGACTCCCTGTGGTTGTTAAAAATCCCAGGATGTCCTTCGAAAAAAGAGTAGGGGTTTAAGCCGGAATCCTGTACAACATGGCCTCCCCATATCATAATTGGCTTCATCATTCTATCTCCTCTCCACCGATTAGCTTGTGTGTGGTGTACGGTCTCGCGAAATATGGCTGACGTCAGGTCATCCAGGTGGATGCTGCACACTGGTGGTGGATGAGGAGATTCCCCCAAAACACTTTGAATGTCCAGAAAAGCGCTATATAACTGGAAGGAATTATTATTATTATTATTATTATTAATAAAAATCATTCTGAATGTTAAACATCAGCATAGTCCAAACCACGGCTATACCGGTAAAGATGTTGAGAAACAGTATTGTTGGAATTCAATTCAATTCAATTCACCTTTATTTGTATAGCGCTTTTACAATGTAGATTGTGTCAAAGCAGCTTCACATAGAAGGTTATAGTAAATATAAAATTTTGTTATTAGCTAGTATATTATTAGCTAGTATATAGCTGAGTTCAGTTCAGTTCAGTGTTGTTTAATATTCACTACTTAGAGTCCAAACACTGAAGAGTAATCCTTCGGTGCGCAGCTCTAGCTGCAGTCTAGGCGCCAGAGGTTGGAGAACTCGAGGCTCGTCTGTCCTTGGAGGGTCACAGGAATCCGTCTCTTGCTTGCTACTCCGCCAAGCAGCTGCTCAGGATACAGCCTGGTCCAGGAATCACCTACCGTATGTTTTTTGCTAGGAATACACCAATTTTTTTTCATGGTATTTTTGGTTTACAGCCAGAAGAGAAAAATGGTCGAAAATATGAGTTGAAAATAGGGTTATGCTGTGCTGCACTGTCAAGCCCACTGCTTTCACTTTTTCCCTTCTAAGCTGTATACACAGAGTATATATTACTAACCGTTTAACTGTTTATTTACAATGAACCAGCTCCAGATGAACAGATTTAGTAATTTGATGATTTTTTTTTATGGGAAGGGGGTATCCCTTATTGTGGTTGGCATATCCCTTATTTTCACATCCCAATGTTTACAGGTATGGAAAACAGCCTTCTGTAATTTGGCACATAAATCCGAAATGGAAGTACTAAAGCTGCGGTCACACTGCACTTTTCTCCCTATAGACTTCCATTCAAACGCACGCGAATGCGTCAGACCGGAAACGCAAGGCCGTGCGTCAAGTTTCGCAGGTCGCTGCGTTGCAGTTCAAGCTTGGTGAAATCTGACCAGCGAAATCACATCACTATGTGAGAACAATTGAGGATCAAAACATGACCTCTCTGGACAGAAGTTTTAAATATGGAGCAATCGCCCGCTTTTTTTAAATGTCTAATCATCTTGTTTAATCCTGCCCCTTTTTTACAGTGCTGTATGACAGAATTTCACACACGCAAAGTCTAGTGTGACTGCGGCATATCTCAGGGATGTCAAATGTACAGCCCGTGGGCTGGATCAGACACGCATACAGGTTTAATCCGGCCCGCAAGTTGATTCTGTAAAGTATATGAGCTGCAATCTTTCGATAAAAGAAACTGTTGTTCCTATTGTGTCCACTGGATGGTGCAATCACTAACTGTTAATTTCATACAATCATGATGCCTGAATTAGTGTCAGTTTGACATCCTTCTCTGAGAGAAAGACCACATCTATGCCCTGCCATACCACACTGAGGTGTTCTCACAAAGAAACATAACTAATGTTTCGTCAGTTTAATGCTAATTTGTACGAGTTCAGTCGCGTACGAGCGGGTGCAGCCATTTTAATCTCTTTGGCTCGAGACTTCCAGAATCTAATCATTCATTTCAAAGCTCTCAACAATGACCAAACATACGTGTAGAGCATGTGTGGCACAGTCAGAGCTCTATATAACTTGTATTTATCTGCTTATTATGCATGAAACATACGTGCATAAACAAAGTTCACTCATATAATGCTCTGACAGGGCATTTATAAGTAGTGTGTGGCAACTCCAGTAAACTGCCGCCTCGTTATTGATGGTGTATTAGTAGAGGATAATATGTGGCTTAGATAAAGCTATTTAAAAATCTACAATCTGAGGGTTAAAATATTGTAGTAGTAATAAAGATTTGTAATGTGCAATGTTTAACTGTGCATATTACTAATCTAAAATGGTGTTTTGGTAAATTTACAGTAGAAAATGGACTAAATATCTTTAAGTAACATTATAATGATCTTTAGCATAAAAGAAAAATCTATGATTTTGACCAATAAAATACTTGCGCAACATAAGACCAGGTTTTGTGGTCCAGGGACAAAAATGTGATTTTTTTTATTGGCTCATATTTATGTTATTAACAGATCTGCTCATAGCACACTGAGGACACCTGCTGGTTACGTAGATGATTATTGTACGTCAGTTGCGGACTCGTATATATTAATTGTTTTAATTACCTTTATAGTTATGTTTGGTGTGAATGGGCCTTAAGTGTTTTAATTCTTGTAATCCTACAAATCTGTCTCATTCATTTCTTGGATTTTCTTCCATTAAAAGTGATACTTTCTCCCTTTTCTAGTCTCTGAAAGCCACGCGGAACTTTTCTGTGTCTGACTGGAGCAAGAACTTTGAAGTTGTGTTCCAGGATGAGGAAGGTCGGTTCACTGATTCCTCTTATTTGCCACACTCAGAGGTTGACATTTAAGCAATTTTCCATAATTTATTACTCATTTCACGGAAACTCAAGGAAAAGTCATGTTTATCTGCCAGGTCATCCCTTGAAGACATTATTATTAAATTAATATTATTATAATAATTAAATTAATTTGAAAAGAAATTAATTATCTCGTTCAGACTGCAGGATTTTCAAAGTAGTCGAGTCATTGATGTTTTCGCACTGCATGACTATCTGGGGTAGTGTTCTGTCAGTGCTGTGTTTACGCTGGGTTGGACTTTTCCTAGTCCTCCCAGGTTAAAACATCAGTCAGAGGCTTTAAATAAGTTTATAAACTTAATTAATTAGATGAATAAAGCATTACAGAGCTCTGGGTGTCCGAGAACTAGTGATGGGTCGTTCTTGAACGATTCGTTCATTTTGAACGAATCTTTAATATGACTCGGGAACGACGAGTCCTCTCAGGGAGTGATTCGTTCATCTGCGCATGCGCAGACTGCGCACAGATGTGCAGGTTTCGTTCATTTTTCAAGTCTTTTAATTCATTCATCACGCGAAAGACAAAAGCCAATCATATGCGTTTAGAGCCGGAAAGAGATTTAATCCGTTCATGTATCGAGTCCTCTGTTTGAGTCACTCGGTCATCACATAAAAAGACAAAAGCCAATCATGTACATTTAGAGCCGGAAAGAGATTTGATCCGTTCACCCCCCGAGTCC
>CAIGQQ010003503.1:3369500-3382210 GCA_903798035.1 Danio albolineatus | reverse complement strand
TTCGAGTGAACGAGTGCCGATTTGCTTGTGATTTCAGGCATTTGTTAGCGACTTTTCAAAACCTGTCGGCGAGTCAAAATCAGGGCTAAAATCATGCAGTCTGAACTCGGCATTAGAAATAAGTTATATTGATTACATATTATTTACATAATGCTTTCAGTACATTATAACAGCTCGTCACCCAGTGATAAGCACAGTTATTCGGCAAAATTAACGTTAAAGTGAGCGGCGTTCGTCTGACAGGTCCAATTTCAATGGATAATTCGAAATGACATCCAACTCGAAATATACAACTATCTCATTGAAACTCCAAGTGATTTTTTAAAAGAGGGAAGTTAAAGGTCTACAAGTCTTTGGATGCCTACAATTTTATTCTGTGCGGTCATGTGCAAGAAATAATGCTCCCTGATTACCAGATTCAAAACTATGTAGTGTTAAAAACCTAGCCAAAGACAAGGGAAGAAGACAGAGCTATACAAGGCCTGGGTAATCATCAACAAGCAAAACAACTGCATTCTGACAGTGAACTGCAGCTGTACGGCAGGGTATGTGAACGTACATGTTTATATTTCATTGTTAGCATTTAGTGTCGGCAGTTTAATTCACCATATTTAACTGTTTTATCTGTAATCATTGCTGCAATTCGAAACGAGTAATATGAATGATTCAGCATAAAGTGAACATTCGAGCATTTTAATTAGGTCGTCACTCCATTCAGCTCCCTTTTAGCCAAAGACGTTTGCGGTTGGCATTAAAAGCAGTGTGGTGTACGGCAGTGGTCCTCAACTGGTTTGGCCACGGGACCCACATTTTTACATGGTCATCAAGCTGCGACCCAAATTTTTAGGAACTGTAATATAATTTTAGGAATTATAATTCATTTGTATTTATTTGTTAACATACACAAGTAGTGACAGAAAAATCATGAGAAAATCAGCAAGACTTACAAATAAACAATATTTTATTGCTGACATTTAACAAAATGTATCAAATTATAGAAATATTACAAAGTAAAAACGACAAACACTGTAAACAGTGGTTAGGGTGAGGAAAGGTTGTTACCATAAACAAAACTGAACTGTTAATAAAACATGAACACTGATCCTGTTGAACAGAACAAACCAGCAAATTACAGTAAAATTATTAAAATATTCATAACCATTTTTACATCTAATATGACAGCAATTATAAACATGTTTCACTTAACAGTAATTTGGGAAGATAATGAGATAACTGAGGATGTGCTTTACTGATGTGATAAGAGTTTCAAAGTCAGGAGTGATGGTAGACAGTGCTGCCCGAAGATCGTGCTCTATGTACAACCTGTTCCTTTGCTTGGAGTCAAGCTGCACCAAGGAAGAGAAGCCACTTTCATACAAATAAGTAGTTCTGAATGGGATGGGTTTCATCGCACTCTTAGATCGCGAAAACTGGGAGAGGCTTACTTCACTGAATTTCTTTTTCAGCGTCTCATCACATGACAGCTCCACCAGCTGACTCTCTATGTTGCTCGGCAACGTGACGCTTTCCACGTCGATTCCAAAGGGATCGGTTGTCGCGCTTTTCAAAATAAAAGTCGGGTATCCGCAAAACAAGTTAAAAATTTTACTCCGCGACCCACTGAAAATGTTCCTGTGACCCACTTTTGGGTCGCGACCCACCAGTTGAGAAACACTGGTGTACGGTATAAGTTCGAATTTAGCATCTACCGCACAACACCACGTTTGCTATTGCAACTGTTCTTTTTTTTTTTTTTTGCAACCAGGGACCGGATCGACGTAATTTGTGACGTAGGTTGGTAATTCGTCTATACTACATTATTATAAAGACTCCTTAATATTGTACCACAACACTTACAGGTCCTACTACTCTCTACTGTTACCTTCGAGTGACATCTATGCATCATATTTCATAAGTCTTGAAACTGCAGATGCTTGTTATATTCATAACATGTTGTGTTTTTAGATTATTATTTGGTTTTGTTAATGCCACTGCAAAAGTGAAGTAGGTAAATTCATGATGCACAATGGATGACTGTTGAAGAAGAACTGTATATAATTGTAGCAATATTATTGGAGGTCACGTGGGCTTTTTTGACCACTAAAACGTTCAAGGACAAAAAGTGGAAAAACATGACTACCCTTATGATACACTGTGCTCTCTTTCTCTCTAACGTATAATCTACATTTGCATTTTTCATAAGTTAGCCTCCTAAAATTTTACATCGACTATAACATTCCTGTGCAGATGGCTACAGTTTATATTTTATGTAACCACATTAAGCAGAAAATGATTCATCGGTATATTGTAAATGTCATAAACGATTGCGGTAAAGTAACGTACAGCAGAATGTTAAGGATCAGCTTCATATAAAGCTAAAATTGTACATTTAGTCCAGCATTAACAATGGCACTGTATCAGTAGCCAGAAATAAGTCTTTGGGTTTGGAAGGGGTGGGGGATGGGAGTGCAAGAAATGAAGTACAATAAACTAATGTATATCATTAACAGTCATTTCATTCGTGTCTAAATGTTTATCTTTACATTGGCATCCTTTTAGGGTGCTTTCACACCTAGACTTTTGTTTTCGGAACATGGCACGTTTCCCTAGTTAGCGCGGTTCGCTTGGCATATGTGAATCCAGCAATCGTGCTCGGATCTGCGCTAAAATAATCGGTCCGAGACCGCCTGAATGAGGTGGTCTCAGCTCGATTGAAACAAACTCTTGGATCGTATTGCTTACTACAATCGATCTGCTCCAACCAGGCTATATCACAGTGTATTATGGATATATAATAGGCATATACGGCTATATGAAGAGAGAGTTATGAGTAGGGCGGGATGTCATCATTCCTATCGATAAATGTGCGTTTCATGTCAAATACGAAAGTGAAAGCATGCTAACTATTAACGAGAGTTGTTTATCTGTTAGGAAAATTGCAAGTCTTGGATTATTTCTCTCTATAATGTAAAGCCTATAATGCATAAGCAAACTGTTGTGTATAAGAAAGTCTTACCTCGGATTTATGTTTGGTGACAATGTTGGTGGGTGACACCTTTCAAAATGTCTTATTGCTCATCGTCATCAATTAAAATAAAGTCGTGTGACAATTGAGCGGGACTCTGGAAACGACCAATGCGAGGAGAGTTCACTCGCACGTGACTTGTTTTAGCTCTTTTGGTCCGTTTAGAAACTTCGCCATGTGAAAGCGAACCGCACCAAGAACAAAGTGCAGCATTGTAACAATTTAATCCCGTTTTCGGAACAAAATAATCGATCCACAGCTGTGAAAGCACCCTTATGCTCTGTACTGACTATGAAATGTTCCAGTTTACCTTAGAGGATCTAAATGGTTTAAATCTTGTGTACAAGTATATTGGTACAAACATCACATGCGAGATCATGAAACCGAGAATTAGCAGCTAGGATAGCAAGTTCCACTAAAGGATATATAGTCTCTTCATAACCTTCAGGGCACAGACACACTGTTAATTTAAAGGGCACCTATGATGAAAAGCAACTTTTGTAAGCTGTTTGGACAGAACTGTGTGTAGGTATAGTGCAGGGGTGCCCAAACTTTTTCATATGAAGGGCCAAAAACCAAATATTATTGTGAGCCGTGGGCCGAAGGGAAATATACCAAACAGTATTATATTAAAGTTGCCATGGGTCATTTCTAATTTATTTCCTAATATTTAAAATAAATAGCAAACATTACTTTAAATTGTATTAACTAAAGCAGTATAACATTTTAAATAATTAACTTATTGCAATAAAAACAAACAATGGAGTTCAGTGCTGAATACATCAGTCAAGCTTGACTTGATTCACTCGCCAGCTTAAAATCTGATTCATTGACACCATTTAATTGAATTTATTCACTTAATTTCAGTTAGATTTTAATAATAAAACAAGCAAATAGTTACATTACATTTGAATTGACAATCTCCTCAATTCATGGGATGGCGGGCCAAATTAAAGGGTACCCAGGGCCAACTTTGGCCCGCAGGCCCTAGTTTGGGCGTCTGGTATAGTTTCCCCACAGTCATATTGGAGTGATAATAACATAAGTCTCTTTAAAAAAATTCAGACATTAAAATAGGATCCAAATCCCTGCAATTCAGAGGCCCGTCGCAACGTGACATAGGAATGTGCGCGAAACAACATTGTGTGTGACTCATTGTTACAGAAAGGCTTGAATTAACCACACAAATACATCAAATAACCATTGAGTTCTGATGGCTGTGAGGAGATCTGCTTTAATCTTGTCTGTCACTGTACTGTTTATCTACATGAGATACACTACATGAGACACACATCCATCAGAGCGATCTCTATGGCTCTGACATCCACTGGGAATGGTGGGCAGGGTGAACCTGCTCATTTGCATTAAAGGCACAGATAACAAAAATAGCAACAGTGTGCTAAGAGTCGAAAATCTGCATGTTTAGAGAGGTATAATAAATTATCTGATTGGTATTTTGATATGAAACTTTACAGACACATTCTGGAGACAAACAAATGTGTCTTAAATCTTGAAAAAGGGGTAAAATAGGTCCCTTTTAAATGTAGACCAGGGGTAACCAATTGTGGTCACTGGCCCTCAGTGTCCCTAGTTTAGCTCCAATTTGCTTGGAATTTTCAAGTATAACTAGTACAACCTTGGTTGTTTTGTTTAGGTGTGTTTGATTGGTTGGAGCTAAGCTCTGCAGGACACCAGCCCTCCAGGAACAAGGTGATGTAGACTGTTGTCCTAATTTCAAACCTTTTTGAAGCCTTAAAGCAGGGGTCACCAACCTTGTTCCTGAAGATTTTAGCTCCAACCCTAATCAAACACACCTGAACAGGCTAATCAAGGTCTTGCTAGGTATAATTGAAACATCCAGGCAGGTGTGTTGAGGCAAGCTGGAGCTAAAACCTGGAGGGCCACAGTTTAGCTCCAACCACCTCCAACTCACACCTCTTTAATAGTTTCTAGAAGTCTTGAACCCCTTTGATTAGTTGGATCAGCAGTGGCACCCCAGGAATTGAGTTTGAGACCTAAGTCTTAAAGTGTTAGTTCAACCAAAAATGAAAATTCTGTTATTAATTCATCACCTTCATGTCGTTCCAAACCATTGAGATCTTAGTTTGTGTTCAGAATGCAAATTAAGCTATTTTATATAATTGGAATATTAAACTGAAAAACCTGGTTTTAGACCACAATCATTCATTAGTATGGTGTAAGGCAGTGGTTCTCAAACTGTGGCGGGATTTCTTCTAGTGGTACGTGGAAGAATCGCTGAATAATAAAAGATTAAAATGAACACACTTTTTAACCCTTTGACGTGTACCTCTGCTTGGCGCAGAGGAAGAGAACGAGGCGCGCGGCAATTGCGGAGGGTTGCGGAGGTTCGCGAAGCTGCTGCTGACCGCCTGGAGCTTCCATAATTTTTTTTTATACGCGATATCCTTAGAAACTGCCGATTTGACTTTAAAATAACTACATTCTCACTTGAAAACTCTTAAAACTTGATTTTGTGGCATAATTGATGAGTATTTTTATAATTTTACAGATTTCCCGTCCGCCATTAACAGCCCACATCGGTTTCCTGTGCAGCACATGCGAGTTGCTATGGTAACTATAAACGTTTGGGAGAAGCGCATTTATTTCGAACTGTGATCAAAACTGACTGGAACTACCTGTATGGTTCAATGAAAATAGTGCACACCCTCCAGCCAATCAGAATCAAGAATATCAACTATGGTATATGGAATATACTATCGACTATGGGATTTATGCATTTAATCACTGGCTTTTCTGACACACGCCTACTGTAAATGATGAGCTGTAAGCAGATCTAATTTCTAATTTAAATATGTAATTCCAAATCATATCAAAATACAAAATAACATTTAGATTACAAAGATATACAAATATGTCATCTGTACATGCAATATATATATCTCAAAATGTATAAAAAATGCATATATACGTAAATGACATATAGCCTATTCATCAGGTCCAAGCAACATTTGCAGGTTTTGATGAATAGGCTATTATACATTAATACTTTACATGTACAGCAGTTTATTTCTACTTTTTAAAAACCGCACCATTCTTAAACCACTTTTAAAAGCACATTTTAATTTAAACGGTTAAGTTTTTTTTCTTGTCTGCAAGCTTAGTTAATTTTCAAACTATTTATAATGTTTAAAGTTGCTGACAATAATACATATTCTTAATAATAGGAATTATTTGTCTCCTTTTTGAACTGTGCAGTGCTGCTTAATTAGGCCTACTACGCTAACGTTTTTCAATACTGAACATTATGGTGGTACTTGGAGAGACAATTTTTTTTCGAGGTGGTACTTGGTGGAAAAAGTTTGGGAACCACTGGTGTAAGGAGTAGGCATGGGACGGTATAAAATTCTGACAGTATGATAACCTTGGATAAAAATATCACGGTTTCACGGTATGACGGTATTGTGTTTACTGCTCAAAAATATATTCTTTTTAAATGTCTGGCTAAAAAACAAAACCCTTTTCCACTTTGAACACAACATATTTTATTTTAAGAAACATTTAAAATATTTTGGGGCAGTAAACATGTCAGGCTGAATATTTCAAGTGAATCATTGACTTCTGCTGTCTTCATTTGTTTCAAAAACACAGATTTCTTTACAATTTACACCTAAAAAGAAAAAGTAAATAATAATTCTTACACATACCTCAGGAACGGTATAGCAGAACATTTTGGCAGTATGAAAACCTTGACTATTCCATACTCCGGTATACCTTGAAAACGGTCATCGTCCCATGCCTAGTAAGGAGTTCTAGTACCTAATGAATATGTAGTACATAAAAACATGTACTAGTCCCAGCTGGAATACATACTAGTCAAAACTGAATAGTTCACATCTCAATGACAGATCCCATAGAAATCAATGGGAAAAAAAGTTACTAGTAACAACAGAATAGTTACTAGTCACTATTAAAATAAGTACTAGTATCTATTTAATAGGTATTAGATAAGTACTAGTATCCAATATATAAGTACTATTTAATAGGTACTGGTATCTAATGAATGAGTACTAGTATCTAATAAAAAGAACTAGTATTTAAAGCAGGCGTCAGGCATCACCTTTTTTTAGCAAAGAGCCATTTCTGACTCTTTTTTAATCAAATGCATTTTTTTAAAGAGCCATTTGGGGTGTGTGTGTGTGTGTGTGTGTATATAACAAAACCTTTATTTAATAAAACATTTATTTATGTCCATGACGCATCACAAGATATGGCACAATTTACAGATTTGTATTTTTTTGCCATCACCACGCATGAGTGTTTGAATTTACTTGCATGGGCTTAGCATGTAGGCTAAAAAAAAACTGATTCAGTCCACATTTGTGTGTAAACATAGCCAAAGTGGTTCTGCAGACAGGTTTTATTAAGTGTGATTGTTAAAAATACAATGAATGAACCTTAACCATTGCTTTTATTCACAGACTGTTACCACACAACTGTGGTTCAAGCCCTTATAAAAGGGATTTTGCATAATACGACCCCTTTAAACTGATTTTCACACATCTATAACATTTCTAACAATTTGTAGCATTTAAATTTGGAAAGCACAACATTTGACATTACTGTTGGTTCAGCATTACAGGTTTTTGGTAGTTGGTGCCACCTCTAGGAAAAGCTGAAGGAAGACTGTGAGTTTATTTAACATTCCTGGAAACAGCTTGAAGTGAATGAAAGGTATATAAATCACAATGCTGCTCAGTATGAAGAGGACCGCATAGAGGTACTCTATCTGTGGGTCATCGATGATAGGAGCGAGCACCAGGAACACCGCAGCCAGCAAAGCCACGATGGGAAGGATTATGGGTACCTTGTAAAGGTGAAGAGAAAGACATTTGTTGACTGTTAACTTGTTCAGATGTTGTGGTTTAACAGGTCCCACAAGAAAAGAAACAATCCGAACTGTCGGTTTTACAAAATAATTATCTTGTCTAAAGCAGTGTCTCAATCTTTTTTTGCCTGAGACCTACTTTTCCCCAGGAAAATATAGTAAGGCCCCCGTCCACATTTATTGATATTTTCGTTCATAAAAGTTGGTTGCAGTAGGTATGATAAAAAAATAGGCGCCACGGTGGCATAGTGAGTAGCACGTTCGCCTCACAGCAAGAAGGTTGCTGGTTTGAGCCTCGGCTGGGTCAGTTGGCATTTCTGTGTGGAGTTTGCATGTTCTCCCTGTGGTTGCGTGGGTTTCGTCCGGGTGCTCCGGTTTCCCCCACAAGTCCAAAGACATGCGGTACAGGTGAATTGGGTAAGCTAAATTGTCTGTAGTGTATGTGTGTGAATGAGAATGTATGGATGTTTCCCTTAGATGGGTTGCAGCTGGGAGGGCATCCGCTGCGTAAAACAGGTGCTGGATAAGTTGGCGGATCATTCCGCTGTGGCGACCCCGGATTAATAAAGGGACTAAGCCGACAAGAAAATGAATGAATGAATGATAAAAAAAAATTGTTTTCCAACAAATGGTATGTTTATTACTATATCTACATATGTTTATGCACTAATAAAAGCCTAATGTAAAATATTAAAGCAAAACATCAGTGGTCCATTTGTGTTGGGTACACCTTGTGGTACTGGGGATGAGTCGCGGTTAGGGTTCCTGATTACCATGCAGGGATAGTGGGTTCGAAAAATAACAATATTCATTCATTCATTTTCTTTTCGGCCTAGTCCCTTTATCAATCCGGGGTCGCCACAGCGGAATGAACCGCCAACTTATCCAGCATTTGTTCTACGCAGCGGATGCCCTTCCAGCCACAACCCATCTCTGGGAAACACATCCATACATTCTCATTCACACACATACACTATGGACAATTTAGCTTACCCAATTCACCTGTACCGCATGTCTTTGGACTGTGGGGGAAACCGGAGCACCCGGAGGAAACCCACGCAACCACGGGGAGAACATGCAAACTCCACACAGAAATGCCAACTGGCCTAGCCGGGGATCGAACCAGCGACCTTCTTGCTGTGAGGCGAACGTGCTACTCACTACGCCACCGTGGCGCCAAAATAACAATATATGCCACTATATTAAACAATTTGTTTAATGGTTATTATCCAGTTATGAATTCACTGATGGATCATGCATTTGAGGTTGTGTTGTTAACGTGAGTAAGATAATTTAAAAAAAATGTTGTGCTTGATGTTCTTACCGTTATTGTCCGGGGAAGTTCAGGTTTCTTGATTTTTAAATATAGAAGACCTGATAATGTTACCCCATAGAAGAACCAGCCAGTAAAGCTAGAAAAGAAACTGAAAAATGTTAGAAACAAGTTTGACCCACTTCAACCCAACCCACATTTTGAGTTCCACAGTCCAAAATAAAAGAAAATCAGTTATAATGTTAATGTAACATAGGGCTAAACTGATTAAACCGCAAATCTGCACAAGAGCGCAAATCCAAAACAGTGCCAAAAAGCTTCAAAATAACTGCAGGAGATTTACAGATTATCAAAAAAGAGGTCATCAATAAAGCCCTTCAGGCCTATTGGCAGCCCAACGCAAATAGTCGAAAACAAAAGACATGACAGACAAAGAAAGATATGAATGTGGATGTAAGTATATAGATTTGAATGTTGTCACTGACAGTAAACGTGATTCAAAGTTCTAGAAGAGATAACTACTTACTAGGAGCATGTCTATTGTGCTGATTTGGATTAGTTAATTAACTTAAGCTGCATGTTTTTGGACGGTGAGAGGAAACCGGTGAACCTGGGGGAAACCCACGTGAGCACGGGGAGAACGTGTAAACTCCGTAGAGAAACGTCAGCTGGCTTGGTAAGGACTAGAACCAGTGACGTTCTTTCCGTGAGGCAACAGTGCTAACCACTGGGCCACATTGCCACCCATCTAGGAAAGGAGGAGGAGTAGGGGTGGAAGGGGGGATTCTTCAAAACGAAGATGGCTGTGATATGGAACTTAGGGTATATATAGTGGCTTAGGACTCAGCTGATTGGTGAATCTTAAATTGGATAATGCGGGACCAATGATTCAAAGTTCCCGGATCAGGATGTTATTCCTGGCCTGTGTTATTCAGTAGTTGTTATCTTGGAATAACATAACTTGGAATGCCGCTGTGTAATAAGTCAGACTAAAGAACAGAGATATAACATCTCATTTAGAAGTAGCTTAGTGGCAAATAAGCAGGTAAGGTAAGATTTTTTTTGTCTAAGGTGGGTGGGTAAGGGGTTGGGGTGTAAAGGATCACGGTTGATCCATGATTCGTACAAATCCCAATCCACGGTTTGGGACACACGTGTCCTGTGGATTAAATGTATTTTTTTTTACTTGTAGATTAATCCTAAATTTGTAACGATTGCAGAGAGATCCCCTCTCACATCATTCCAAACACATGTATGAAAGTATTTGCGCTTTTCTGTAAAACATAATGATGACGGAAGTAGTTGTGCTAGGTTATTTGTGATGTGGTGGGTTTCTTAGGTTATTAAAGGTGTTTTCTGTCACTTCCTGTTTAGCCTGCTTTAATGCCTTCTGTGTAAGCAGCTCGATTAATCATTAAAAGATCGGGATCTTAACACCCATGCAACATCAATTATAAATGATGGTGATGTGCATGTTTATTAATCCTTCTAAATTCAAATCTGCTTTTGAAAAAATGCAAAAATCAAGAAAGAGATTCAGTTTTTACTCTATTTTTAGACAAATTAGGGACTGCACAGAGAGATATACTGCTGATTAAGAGCTCGTCCATGGTGATAATTTTGTTTGGTCAATTCACCTATGTTGCAAGTTTTTTGGACCTTGGGAGGAAACAGGACAACCCAAGGGAAACCCACGCTAGCATGGGAGAATTCACACACAGAAACATCGGCTGGCCTGTTGAAGGCTTCAACCAGTGACAGTCTTGCTGTGAGGCAACAGTGCAAACCACTGGGCTGCCGTGCCACCTTTTAGGAAAAAGTAAGGAGATGTAGGGGTGGATTCTTCAAGCCGAAGATGACTGAGGTAAGAAACTCTGGTTATTTATATAGAGTCCGATTGGTGAATAATGCATTAGCTAAAGTGAGACCAGCAGCGGTCAATCATAAGCATGTGATCCTCACAAAATTAGTTTATGAATAAGCTTCACTTAATTTAAAATGAACAGACCATTGTGAATAGTACCTGAATAGTACATAGATGCTTAATGCAGAACGTTTTATCAAAATCAGGCACAGTACCTTAAGAAGTTGACTATGGCCTGGAAGTCCCCGGGAATGAGAACAATAAGAGAAATGACAGTGTTGAAAATGAGGGCTGGAGATGGAGTAAGCCGGCGCATGTGAGCCATCGCTAGTATGTCTGGCTGCAAAGACAGAAATCATTTTCATAGCACTTTTCCAGTTCATTTGTATTGAATTTTAACATGACTGCACTTTGGAAATTCACACAAAGCATAATTGTACATTTACAAATTCTACTATTTTTTTTCACCGGTTCTGTTTCCTGTTATCTTCAAATACATTTTCTTACCATATGGCCCTCTCTTGCTGCAACGTAACACACTCGCCCTCCACTGAAAAAGGATCCATTGAGAGAACCAAAAGCTGAGAGTGCTGCAGCAATGGACATCACCCAGCCCCATCCTCCTAACACCTTATTTCTGTCACCAAAAAAGAAAGAAAACACAGTGCAAATCATGTGAAAGAACAATACAATTTCAAGAATTCACACTTAGCTGATGACTGATTATAAAGCTTGTTTGGCAAGCTGTCCCGGGAGAGAGCCCTGAGCTCATAAGATCATCGAGCCCGGGGCTCCCTTAAGTTTGCAATGCAAAAGGGAAGTTTGAGCTGAGGTATATCTCGAGAACTCCTCTGTTATAGCAGCTAATGAACAGATAGTGAGATAACTACTAGGAGCATCTTTATGGTGCCGATTTGGATTAGTCAATTAACTTAAGTTGCATGTTTTTGGACGGTGGGAGGAAACCAGGGAACTTGGGGGAAACCCACGTTAGCACAGGGAGGATGTGTAAACTCTGTTGAGAAACGTCAGCTGGCTTGGTAAGGACTAGAACCAGTGATGTTCTTGCTGTGAGGCAACAGTGCTAACTACTTGGGCCACCGTGCCACCCATCTAGGAAAGGAGGAGGAGTAGGGGTGGAAGGGAGGATTCTTCAAAATGAAGATGGCTGTGATATGGAACTTAGGGTATTTATAGTGGAATCGTCTCTATATAAGAAGCATATACATATTAGATACACAGTTATGTTAAAAGATATATTGTAGAACACTCTGAAATTTACCCCCATGTGACAGCTACTGCACTGGATGATATCATCTCTGCGGGTGACATGACAACCAGATAACTGACATTGACTAGTAGGTAGAGAACCGTTACCATGGGAATAGCAATCATCAGTGCCCTTGGCAGGTTGACCTACAAAATAAATTGACAAATATTGAAGTATTAAGGTACGGAAGCGTGGAGCTGCCACCCAGGTAAAAAAAAAATCTGAGCTTTATCACGTTTGTACAATATACTTTTCACGTTCGTACAATATAATATCACGTTTGTACAATATAATATCAGGTTTGTACAATATACTTTTCACGTTCATACAATATAATATCACGTTTGTACAATATACTATCACATTTGTACAATATAATATCACGTTTGTACAATATACTATCACGTTCTT
>CAIGQQ010003503.1:3334589-3348384 GCA_903798035.1 Danio albolineatus | reverse complement strand
TATAGGGTGTATCATGTATGGAGTGTAAATGTATAGGATGTATCATGAGTGTATATGTATAGAATGTATGGAGCCTATACTGTATGTATAGGGTGTATCATGAGTGTATCGTATATTTATAGAGTGTATATATGAAAAAACACAATTACAGAGGAAAAACAATTTTACCAATGACGAAACAAGTTTACATTTCAGAAAACAAATTAACAAGACGCAAAACACTTTTACCAGTCCCGAAACACATTGTTAAAGTTTTAGTGATGAGGTTAAGAGAGCATGTGCGAAAGCATTAGCACGTAACCTAAATGCACCGCGAGTTTCATGCTAAAAAATCAATATATGTAGAACTGCTCAAAAAAAAGAATTAACTTTTATGAGTTTTAATATGTTTATGTTGTAATGTCTGATATCTGTGAAGCTAAAAGTTTGTTTCAGTGGGATATGGGAATATATATATATATATATATATATATATATATATGGAGAAAGGATATTGTCTGACAGTAAAAAAAATCTCATATTAAAAACATTAAAAATTATTACATTTTACTATTCAGTCAAATTTACAATAATCTAATATGCACTGGGTTTAGAATACACAGATCAATCATGAAACTTGGGTCCAATCCCAATTCTATTTTTTCACCCCTTCCCCTTGGCCCTTACAACCGAGGGTTAAGGCTTCAAAACGTACCCCTAAGAATTGGGCCAGCACTTCAACACCTGCACACGTCATCATATGTCATCGCGATCTCTTGCTTCATATGAGATCAGACGATCACGACTGCTGAAGTTATTCCAGTTGTGTTATTGTTTGGTGTTTATCTTCAGGAAATCACTGAAGGCGTATATTATGTTATCATAACGATATAATGTGGCAATAAGCTCGAAACTGTACTGTGTATTTACACAGTGGCCTTATTCATCTATGTAAACACACGAAAACAACATTAACATTATAGCACACATTGTAAAATCTCATTCCCAGCCACTAGACATTACTGACAGGGTATTCCAGTGTCAGAATGTTGTGGGACTGCTGTACAGGAGTTATGATTATGGGTTGCGAAATTTATCGTTTTTTTTTAAAGCACGACGGTAGAACACGAACGCGGTTATGAATATATTAACACGTGTTTGTTGTAAAAAATTTGTAATAATGACAAAAAATACTAATTTGTGGATCTCCTTACTTCCGGGTTCAGCTATCCTGCCGTTGTGGCAGGTGCATTCTGGGAAATTTTCTTACCCCTCCGTTTTAAGTGTTGTCCTGAAAAATCTTCGTTCGAAGGGGTGTATATTGCCCTTAGCCCTACGCCTTCAAGCTAAAGAGAATTGGGACACCCCTACACCTTGACGTGAACGCGTAAAACGAGGGGAAGGGCTAAGGGGTAGAATTGGGATTGGGCTGAGTTATTAAACTATTAGGTTTAGAAATGTGTTCAAAAAAAATCTCTGTTAAACAGAAATTGGTGGGAAAAAATTAACTGGAGCTAATAATGCTGACTTTGACTGTATACTTATTCTAAAAAAATGTCTTTAATCAGTAGATAACAAAAATGTTACACTGGTAAGTGCTGTCTCTGCTAAAGCTGCAGAAACAATGGCAAATTATCATGAATATATAAATTCATTCATTCATTCATTTTCTTTTCGGCTTAGTCCCTTTATTAATCCGGGGTCGCCACAGCGGAATGAACCGCCAACTTATCCGGCATTTGTTTTACGCAGCGGATGCCCTTCCAGCCACAACCCATCTCTGGGAAACACATCCATATATTCTCATTCACACACATACACTATGGACAATTTAGCTTACCCAATTCACCTGTACCGCATGTCTTTGGACTGTGGGGGAAACCGGAGCACCCGGAGGAAACCCACGCAACCACGGGGAGAACATGCAAACTCCACACAGAAAGGCCAACTGGCCCAGCCGGGGATCGAACCAGTGACCTACTTGCTGTGAGGCGAACGTGCTACCCACTCGGCCACCGTGGCGCCTGAATATATAAATAATTTTTGATAATGCCAGCTTCCCCTCCTAGATTAAAAAGTCAGATCAGTTAATCCTGGATGAAAGGCATGATTCCAACACTCAGTTTTTGGGGCCTTGATGTGTGAGTCTTAACTAGTCCAAATGATAGAAAGCAGTTGGAACTGTAATCAAGATCTGTAACGATCGTGTGGAATAGAGTGACATCTATTGGAAGCAACGATTGTAAAATATATATACATATATAATATTGTTCATTTATTTTTTCTTTGTTTTCATATGGATTATGCAATGCCTTAATTATGTCTGGCAACAAACAAAACAAAAGCACATTGTTCATCGCACTTCAAAAAAACTAAATATCTTGATCATGTTTTATGCCAAACCTTATCGTGGCAATTCCAAATTCAGTATCACGCTACTGGATTTGATCTTTCAGACACTCGGCAAGTTTTAAAAAAAAAACATCATTGTACAAAGGGGTCAAATGAACTCCATCATGTAAAACATGGCCAGGATTTTTACGCATCATCTCAATAAAGATGCACAATGAAGCCACCAATTGATGCCATAAAAGTAGCCATCACATGATTGACAAAGCACCAGGCCTTGTAAAGCTTCTTCAGATCACCAGCAGAGCTCCACAACCATCACTGGGTGATCTTCATTTGAGGAAAATGCCTTTGGAGGTCTCACAATTCCTGCTTTATTATTGCAAGTATGACGCTCTTGATGTTGCCAAGGTCATCTCCACCACAGTGAATCAGCAGGACATCTGGCATACCTCTTCCTCCAAGACAGCAATGAAAGAAAGAGACAAGGGTTCTTCAGACCAAGCCTCCACAGCCAAATCACCTGACCTGGGTGTCAAGACCAAGGTTGGTCCCGACGATTGCCCTTGCGTGGCGCTTTTCCCCACGGCAAATGTAGCTGTCACCAATCACAAACACCGTAGGTTGGTAGATTGAAAAGCAATAAAAATAATGTCACTTTCAGTAAAACTTTAACTACTAGTTCTGATTTATAGATGCTTAATATTTAAGAATATGCTGTTTGTGTTCAATCTTAAATACTTAGAACCGTTTGAGTATGAGTGATGGTAAATTGTGAGGAATTTATCATCTGTCAGAGTACTCAAAGAAACAGGTATTTCTTTCATTTTTGATTAGTCAATAAGTATAGTTGCTTATTCAACATTACATTTTTTTTATTGTTATTTGCATCTTTTCACATCAACTCCAACAGTAGAAGTCTTGCTCTGTATTTATCTATTATACCTAACATCAAAATGTCCTCGGACTCTGATTTTTGTTCAACAACACACTAAGACTAATCTTGAGGGCATCGTCATCCGTTGGAGCAAACACGATGCTTCATGAACACTTCCTCAACGGTAAGCTGCATGTTCGCACCACAGACTCCTGAGCACTTACTGTGGTTGGCATAGCCTTGCATTATTTGCTTCATTTCATCCTCTTCATTAACGTTGGCTTCACGAACACTCTGGTCCACGTTCTTTAGAAAGCCATATGCTTTGGCTTTGAAACGTAGGACTGCATATACATAATGCAGCTGTAAGAGTCAATGATATACTTAATATCCATGCTTGCATTCCACACACTGAACGAATCGGGGTTGTAGCCATTCATTCAAGTCTCTTATGGATCACTTTTCAAATGAACCACACTGCCAGTGGACAGCCCTTCAACTTAGTTAAGGTAATCATTAGGGATGAACCGATATGGATTTTTTTGGCTGATATCAATAACCGATAACTCTTAAGATTTGGAGGCCAAAAACCAATTTGTTAGCCGATACATATAAATATTTCAAAATGTAATACTTTTATACAGTAAACAACTGATGTTATTTTAAACACTTCATAAAAGTTTAAACTGATTTTATGAACTGAATAGCCTGCTCAAGCAAAATTTTTTTAATAATTTCAGACGACTTTGACAAACACGGTGCATAATATAAAGACGCGCCAAGCGCGAGTGATTTACATGTTAAGTCAATGCAAAGGCGCGAATAGGCATCTTGCGGTGCGAATGACGCGAATTGAGCGTTTGTGTCACGTGTGAGCTGACGGAGGCGAGGATCCAAGTGCAGAATATTTTGATATTAAATAAACAGTATGGCAAAAGGGCAAATCCAAAAATTGTGGTCAAAAACAGGCAATATGTCAGAAGGCAGGCTGGATAATCAAACAAACAATAGCTGAGGTCAAAAAACACTGAAAAGACTAGGACAAGGAAAATCGTTGCTACTCACTAAACAGATGGTAATCTCGCTACGAGAACTGTGAGTGTGTGTGCTGCTTATGAGGTGCGTGCAATCAGTCGTGATGGTCCTCCGCTCGTGTGAGCAATCAGTTGTGATATGACGCAGGTGTTGTGTGTGTGCTGCATGAGTGGAGTTGTAGTCCGAACATGGCCGATCTGTAGTTCCCGGAAGTGTGTGTGTGTGAACCAGTGATCTCTGACAGCGGAGAGAGCGAGAGATCGCTGGCGATCGTGACAGTTTGAGGCGCTTAATGCGCAATTCGTGCGAATTGCTCCAGTTTGAACTTGCCACGTCAAAACCTAATCCACCAATCAGATTGGCACTTTTGTTTACATGTACGGAGCTGCTGAAGTTACAGTAAACACCCCTTGGAGGCGCTCAAGAGCAAAACTGTCAATGCGAGCGCACATTGAAGAAGATGCCCAGAGGCGATATGAACGTGGAGCTGCTTACTGCACTGGTATCCGAACAAAAGGTGCTGTATGATAAATGAGACATCGACAATGTTTGATTCACCAGTGACTTCAACAAAGACCATAGAATCACTCTTGATTGGTGATTCTAAACTCTTTGACAACAAGCGTGTCAACTTTCTCTCTTCTACTGTGTTTTCAAGTGGGTATCAGAAGCTTAAAGTTGTGTAGTGCCATCCTGTAAACCGGGGTCTTTCTGTTTTCATTAAGCGCCATCTAACAGCAAGGAGTGATTTTGCACACTCTTCTGCTTGACGACCGCGAAAAAAAAAATTGATTGGGTTTGAAAGCAGAAAAACGTTTCATAAAACGCTGACGATAAACACAAACGAAAAGCGTCCTAGTGTATGTACGAGCCTTAAGGGGCGTCCCCTGGTGGTTTGGCAGTATGGGTTAGGTATATGGGGAGGATTGGCTCTTTATTATTATTGCCACCCTTCAGAGAAAGATTGGGAGTACGGGAGAAATACGGGAAAATACCTTTATGGGATGATAGCGGGATAGAACTGTATAATTCAGGAGAATCCTGGGGAAAACAGGAGGGTTGACTGGTGTGATTAAATGTTGGTAAAAAGCATGAATGAAAAAGCATCCCGGAGGAGGACTTAAGGCCCGTGCACACCGAGACGTTTTTTGCTCGTGTTTTCGGTCGACGTTTGGCGCCTCGTGACTAAATAAAGGGCGCCAATGTGATTGTGCACACCAACACGCAAAACGCCAGGCGTAAAAACGTCATTTTTAAACAAACGCCTCATGCTCGTTTTTTTGTTGAAATATAGACAATCAAAGTGTAAATTTGTGCGTTGATGTAACTGTGATTCATTCTGTATGTCATTCCTGACCTTGTGAGGTTAGCAAACTAGATAAAAAGAGAACGCTCTCTGTTTCTGTGTCTCACACTGTGCAGAAACCTGCGTTGCTGTATGATTGTCTGACCTTCTTTGTGCAGCCAAGCCACTAGGGGGCAATGGGTATCTGTGGTGATAGGCAGGGTCCCCTTTAAATGCGTACTTCCGATTAGTAGAGGAGCAGCGTTTCAATTGTTTGGCGTGCTGGTGGTTGTCCGTCGCTGGAAGAATAATCTCTGGTGTGTGCCTTAGACGTTTTGTGCTGGTAATTCTAAACTGTATCACTTGTGGAGACTGAATGAACACCACTATAGAGTGCACTTAATAGGAGATGTCTTTAAGTTTTCATGGTTATATTTTGGGCTGGATGAGTGGTAAATGCTGAACGAGCAGCATAGTACACCGCACGTGAGGCTTGACGATCTATGGAAGCGCGTGGTGCTTTTATAGCCCTGTAACGGTGTATGTGTGTGATCAGCTAAACGTGTAAAGAGTTTTTCAGTCCGGCTCAATTGATTACTGTTTTCCCACCTTCAGTTATTTTTGCTTTGTGATTTATTAATCTTGGTCTGTTGTTGTATTTTGAGTAAAGCCCATCACTTTTCCTTTTTTTGGTATTTTTATTTGATCATTTTTGTTGTGCTTTTGCGAAGCCTTGAAATATAGTTTTGCTCAGTGTGATTACAGAAGAGGGGTATATTCACTTCCATATGCACAAGTGTGGGGTGTTGCGAGTGTCTATTTTTCTCTTTTTGCATGAGTCAGTGTGCTGTGTAAGCAAATTGTAATTTCTTTTGGGTTTGTTGTATTGTCTTTTTGCCATTGTAGTGTCTGGTAGGACTTTTGGAAGTGTGTTTACCTTTTTAAATATTTGTAATTTCAGCTCATATGAGCATCGCTTGTCAGCTGGTGAGCAAACTCAGATATGAATAATCTATTGTATCTAATAAAGTGAATTGTGATTTATAGTAATTCTGCCTGGAGTATATTCATTTATTTGGATAGCTGTGCGGGCCCCCCCCACCCCCCTATTTTTGTAACTTTGGGATCTCCTACCCAGAGCAAATTGGAGTGGCGTAGTCAAGGATAGTCCCAACAAAGATAGCCAAAACTGTGAAACCATCATATTTGCAAAGAATAAGATTTTGTCTTCTTTACCACTGAGAGACGCCTCGATAAAAAAATTGCCACTACAATTTGGTGTCAGAATAGTGGGATGTCTTGGAGGAACTTTTTCGGACCCTGCGGACGGTGACTGATCATCCTGGGACTTCGTGCCACAGCCCTGCCCCACGCGTTGAGGGTTGAGGGACCGACCGCCGGGCCCGGAGAGGAACCCCACTGACATCTGGGAAAAAGGAACTCAAGTGGCATCTGAACTCTCTGGTAAGAGACAAAAATTCTTTTTGTTCATCACTAAATGTAAATTTAGCAGTTGTTGATATTAAATTGGGTAAGAATTTGTCTTCTTGACCACTGAGAGAGCCTCCATAAAGAAAATAGCCACTACAGCGCAAAACTGTTAACGTGAGCGCAGATGCCCAGAGGCGATATGAACGTGGAAATATGAATATGAAAGCTGCTTATTGCACTGGTGAACAATAATAATTTCTCCAATCGCTAGAGCTGCTACTTGAACTATCCATGCTTTGCCGATCGCCAAAAACAAGCGTGTAAACTTCCTATTTTCTTCTTCTGTGTAACAAGGGGGTGTCAGAAGCTTGGTGCTACGCTGTGCGCCATCTAACGTCAAGGAGTGATTTTGCACACTCTTCTGCTCGACGCCAGGGGAAAATCGCTTGAGCTTGAATGCGAAAAAACATCTTGAAAACCACCGAAGATAAACGCAAACGAAAAGCGTCCCGGTGTGTACGAGCCTTTAGATAAACAGTCCCATATAACATCTATCACCCAGCTGAAATGATTAAAATATACACAATTCTACAAAGTAAATGTAATAAACAATGAGAGAATAGTCTAAGAGTAAAGAAAGTTTATTAATAAAAGAAATACACAATACAATTTAATAGTCAGTATCTTCTGATGTTCAGGTATTGCTCATGCGTTTTGTTTATCTTCAATGTGGATTGTCATGTGTTTCCTGAGCTGCACAGACTGCGTGAAACTCTTCTGACACTGATCACAGGTGTACGGTTTCTCTCCAGTGTGAATCCTCTCGTGCGTTTTCAAATATCCTGACTGACTGAAGCTCTTGTCGCAGTGTGAGCACTTGTACGGTTTCTCTCCAGTGTGAATCCTCTCATGCTGTTTCAAGTTTTCTGAACTAACGAATCTCTTGTTGCAGTGTGAACAGATGTACAGTTTCTCTCCAGTGTGAATCTTCTCATGCGTTTTCAGATGTCCCGACTGACCGAAGCACTTCTCGCAGCGCGAACACTTGTACGGTTTCTCTCCAGTGTGAATCATCTCGTGTTTTTTCAGGTTTTGTAGCTGACTGAAGGTCTTGTCGCAGTGTGAACACTTGTACGGTTTCTCTCCAGTGTGTACCCTCTCATGTTTTTTCAGGTTTTGTAGCTGACTGAAGCTCTTGTCGCAGTGTGAACACTTGTACGGTTTCTCTCCAGTGTGAATCCTCTGGTGCTGTTTCAGATGATCAGCCGCAATAAAAGTCTTCTCACAGTCAGAGCACTTATACTCTCTTACAGCAGCGTGGATCTTCTGATGATGTCTTAAGCTTGACTGCTGTGTGAAACTCTTTCCACACTCGGAACATGAATACGGTTTCTCTTTCGTATGGACTCGAAGATGGATCTTAAAGTGTGAAGGCCTGGAAAATGTTTTGCTGCATTGACTGCATTTGATTTTGCTTCCAGTGTGAATCGTCATGCTCTTATTAGGGGGTGTACTTTCTTTGCTTGCCTCAGTCTCTTTAGTGTCTGAAAAATCAAAGCAAAATCACATTACTAGCAGGCCAATAAACAAAAATCTGACAAAATGTAAAGTAAAAAGTTGCTGAAAACATTGAAGACACACTTTATTTTTTTAAATCTTTCTTAAAATTATCATGTTTGTAAAGCATAACGGATTAATTTGTTTTAGTTTTAGCTTAATCTTTTAATATAACATTTGTATTAACCTCTTAAACATGGAAATAAAAAAGGCAACTGATATTCAGTCCATAAATTTGCTGTAAAAAACTTAAACAATATTTTAAACAACATTTTCCTAGTGCACATAATCAAATAAATCGATTAAAGTTTTTAAAGAGACCCTATTTTGCATTATAAAAGGTCATATTTTGGTTTTAGGGGTCTCCAACAACATGCTGATAGACATGGAAGGTAAAAAAACACTTCTGTTGTTTTATAATATGCATTTATTTTTACCTAAGTATCCCAGCAACTCCCATTTGATTCATTCAGTGATTCATTTGTTCCCTTAGCGCAAAGCTAATCTGTGCTGAACTGACTGACGACCCAGTCTGTTAAGATTGGTCGATTGCGTTCAGTGCAAGACAGAGAGAAATGCCTCCCGCCACTACAGTATGAAGTAGCAGAAAGTGTGTGAGAACCCAATGCAGGAATGCAATAGCAATGCAGTTAAACACCTGCATATTACTCTATTCTTAAACCTAACCCAAAGTAGACACACATTCAGTATTAATCCACACAGTCGCAAAACGCATCACGTTTTAAAAGTGGTTTTGGACACAATATAGTGATGGGTGGTTCAGATCATTTTACTGACTCGGGCCTTTGAGTCTCAGTCATCGAGACGAACGAATCTTTTTTTCCAAGTCATTTCGTTCAATTTGCCAGAATATAATATATGTTACGAGTTGCTTCCAAACACTAGGGATGGGCGATACCAATATTTTTGTTTCCGATCCGATACCAAGTATTTCAAGACAAGTGCCATCGATATCGATAATTAAATCCATACTTATGAATACTTAAGTGAAATATTTTATAGTGATTAAAAAAAAAACTTTATCACCTTTATTATTATTATTTAAAAAAAAACACGATTCTTTTCTACGTTTATTAAAATAACAGAACTATAATTGGCTAAACAGCACCATATATAATGAAAAATAGCACACTGCACAACTGAATTTCTTCACCTTATATAAAGCAGCAGAACTTTGGACTGAATCTTAAAGTTAAGTTCCAATGTTTATTTGTGCTTTCGGTTTTCAATCAGTTTCCAGGTTTTTGTGAAGAAACAACTGACATTTTTCCCGTTTAGCTGATTACTTTTTAAGTTAACTCCAGATTATACTTCATTTATGTTCAGTCATGATGACCACAGCTCCGCTCTCGAGTTTTACAACTGGGTGGGTGTGTGTAGTGTCTATACCACTGTGCCATGAGATAACGCTGACCTATCAGAGGAGATACAGCGGAGAAATATTATAGTTCCCATTCATGTTCCTATTTAAGTAAATATTTATATAATTTGCGACCTAATAATTATTTAGATATTTCAAAATCTCTGATCACTCAGTAAGAAACCCCCCCCAGAAAAGATCGATACTTTTATTTAAGGATCGATCCTTTTGATACGGGCGCCACGGTGGCCGAGTGGTTAGCACATTCGCCTCACAGCAAGAAGGTCGCTGGTTCGATCCCCGGCTGGGCCAGTTGGCATATCTGTGTGGAGTTTGCATGTTCTCACCGTGGTTGAGTGGGTTTCCTCCGGGTGCTCCGGTTTCCCCCACAGTCCAAAGACATGCGGTACAGGTGAATTGGGTAAGCTGAATTGTCCGTAGTGTATGTGTGTGAATGTGAATGTATGAATGTGTTTCCCAGAGATGGGTTGTGGCTGGAAGGGCATTCGCTGCGTAAAACAAATGCTGGATAAGTTGGCGGTTCATTCCGCTGTGGTGACCCCGGATTAATAAAGGGACTAAGCCGAAAAGAAAATGAATGAATGAATGAATGAATGAATGATCCTTTTGATACATTCCCAGTATCGAAAAAAATTCGATACTTCAGGATCGATCCATCCATCCCTACCAAACACATATACAACTAGCCCAAAGGTTGATCACACAACAAACAAATCATAACTAGAAATGTTATGAGCAAGAGAAAATAATCATTCATTGTTTGTCTCTTAGCTCAGCTCACCTCTTCATGTCTTCAATTTTGAGTGGTTCATTCTCGTCACACTGACACATATAATCTTAACTAATGTACACAGTCTGAACCAGAAGGACGTATGAGTTTTAGTTCACATTTCTTTGGGTTTTGACTTTTGAGCCGTTCGTTCATGACGTGACAGGCCGGACACAGAGCTGATGACTCTGATAAACGAATCCCTCCCTGAGAGGACTCATAGTTCCCGAGTCATATTGAAGATTAGTTCAAAATGAACGTATCGTTCAAGAACGACCCATCATTAACACAATATGTGAATAGATTAACCTGAGAGATACAGTACAACCACTGATCTATAAGAGATACATGATTAAAAGGTATGGGATGATAACAGTTTCCAAGGTTTACCGCGGTTTGGACAAGTCAAGGTTTTAAAACTGCCAAACTTTTCTGTTATACCGTTACTAAGGTATGTGCAATATATATATTCATTCATTCTTTCAATTTTTTGTCGGCTTAGTCCTTTTATTAATCCGTGGTCGCCACAGCGGAATCAACCGCCAACTTCTCCAGCATTTGTTTTACGCAGCGGATGCCCTTCCAGCTGCAACCATCTCTGGGAAACATCCATACACACTCATACACTACAGACAATTTAGCCTACCCATTTCACCTGTACCACATGCCTTTGGACTTGTGGGGGAAACCGGAGGACCTGGAGAAAACCCACACAACCACGGGGAGAACATGCAAACTTCACACAGAAATGCCAACTGACCCAGCCGAGGCTCGAACCAGTGACCTTTTTGCTGTGAGGCCAACGTGCTACTTACTATGCCTCCGTGGTGCCCTATATATATATATATATATATATATATATATAATTTTAATTCAAATTGTTTTTATTATTATTTTTTTTTAGGAAAAGATATCCAAAGACGCTGTTGTAAATTGTAAAGACATCTGTGATTTTGAAATAAATGAAGACAGCAGAAGTCAATGATTCACTTGAATTATTTGGGCAGACATGGTTATTGTGCCAAAAATATTTTAAATGTTTCTTAAAATAAAATATTTTGTGTTAAAAATTTGGGAAAAGTTTTTGTTTTTTACCCAGACATTTAAAAAGAATACATTTTAGAGCAGTAAACACAGTAACTGCTATTTTTATCCAAGGTTATCATACGTCTGAATCTTTTACCGGCCCATGCCTAGAGATTACAAGCCATGCGGAGTGGCGATTACAACTTATAACACACAATTAAACACATATTTTGCAAACTACACAAAACGAGGCACTTACAATACATGTTATGATCCAGAGGAAGAAGAAACCGGCCCATTTAAACTGTAAAGGTTACTGACAAATTCCTATCTGCTGCTCCTTCATTCCCAAATGGCTGGCAAATCCCGCATTAGAGCGTAGTTATTGTATCAATCATCAGAAAAACGACAGGAACAAACACAACACTAGGTTGGCTATACTGTGGTGTTGTTGTTAAAATTTACTTTGACCCTTTATTCCCCGCAGCCAAATCTCCTTCTGTCAGTAATTGTCATCTTTGCGTCTTGATCATAGACTTTAAAAAATATGGACGTAATATCCGTGACGTCACCCATAGGTTTCTGATGAACCAAAAAGAAGCTACTTGTAGGTGTGGCCAACCGTCGCCATTCTGTTCGCGCGTCATCGCACCAACCGAGGCATACCAAACAAGGGCAAAGAGGCGGAACATGGGCGAAGCTACAGGACGCATGCTGGCATATAGCTAAGAGCTTTCTTATGGGAGAAACGCATTATATTTCATTACCTGCGACTCGTTTGTGTTCTGACCACATGTGCTTGGTGGTACACTATATCAATAAAGTGTTTAGTCTGTTGAAAACACTGTTGTAATACATCAAGCCACTCAACAACGTTTTTAAGACGTTTTTCAACAGGAAGAAAGTGCGAATTACATCCAAATACTTCAGATATAGTCTGTGTTAGTTAATGAAAGGCGATTTAGCAAATCCAGGCAGAACACTGTATGACAACGCTTCAGATGACGATTTTATAGACTACAGCTGATCAATCTGTCAGATTCTGGAGTGCATTAGAGTTCAGAAGAACATTATAAATCATAAATTATCCTAAATAAAGCAATTACACTTATAGAGATGGTATAAGTATATAATTTCACTCACCTGGGAAACGTGAGTCCACGTGAATTGTTTGTGAGCACAATTAAGCGCACACAGCATGCCATATTATCTGATAATGGTAGGAAATAATTCCAAAAGGCGACTGACTGTGTAAAGCCACATAAAACAACACAAAAATACGATGAATCAGGCGGAATCAGCTGAGGTGATGTGACGGCGACCAGCGGGACTAGCTGTCACTCAAGTGGCCACGCCCTTAATTATGCAAACTTAATTTAGCTTAATATAAAGGAAACGGATGAGTTATAAAAAAAAATTCACCCCCCTCACAGTTGTCATGAAGGGTGATATCAGCTATATGAACCAAAATCGTTCTTTGTACCAGGCTGTAAACACCTTTTTTTCTGCTATAAAGTTGGCCATTTCACCAGTGGGCTCATTGGAGATTTGCTCTATTATGGAGCCAGGACTAGCGGAATTTTCGATGAATTGCAAGTTTTAGTTACTTCCGTATTGGCTTACCGAGGGAGAGCGGGAGGTTGCCGCTTGGTCTTGATCATGATCCCCTGCGCCTCCGCTAGTGTCTAAAGTAAAAGCGTGTGTACATTTTACTGCAACTACATATTTCGTGATATACAGTGTTGATGTCAGTGCATCCAAGTGAAAGATCCGAACCCAACTCGATTCATTTATCCGACTCTGAGTCAGCTATTTCGCTAAAGAATCAATAGTTTTAAACACAGTGCACTTTCAGATTTAAACCTCAGCTGGATGCTTTCATTCACGTAGTGCTGTGTTACCCACACTGCATGGAAGCTCATTATCAAAAACCCATAATATGGGCTCATTCATTCATTTTCTTTTCGGCTTAGTCCCTTTATTAATCCGGGGTCGCCACAGCAGAATGAACCGCCAACTTATCCGGCATTTGTTTTATGCAGCGGATGCCCTTCCAGCCACAACCCATCTCTGGGAAACACATCC
>CAIGQQ010003503.1:3297576-3309589 GCA_903798035.1 Danio albolineatus | reverse complement strand
AGTCAGTAGAACATGTGATACTAAAATGCAACAGGTATGAAATACAGAGGGAGGAAATGAGAAATGAATTAAGGGAGAAAGGGATTCAGGAAATAACATTAAAAGGTTTACTGAGTACAAAGGACAGAGTTCAGACCAGAATTCTTATGAGGTTCTTGAGAGAAATTCAAGTTTATGATAGGATATAAAATAAATTAAGCATTTTGATAAAAGAAGGTAAAGAGAAGAGAGTTAAATATAACTAAGTATTAGTAGTAGAAACAATAGAATTAAGAGTATTGTGGTGGTTATTATTATTTATATAATTATTATTAGAAAATGTAGAACATAGGGGTGAGGGGTGTGTTTGTAAGTATACATGAGTGTGTATAAGAAAGGGTGGTAAGGAGGGAAGTAGGTGGGGGTGGGGGGATGATTAGTCTGTGAACCTAACCTCTGGTCCACACTCCGGAGATGAAGGTGGCGGTAATGCACCAAAAAGCTGGATGCCAACCGCCGGAAAATTATAAGAAGAAGAATGAGTCCACAAACAGTGTAGTAGTCGCTGTTTTCTTCATCATACTTTTGTTTAAAGTGTAGTTTTTCCTCTCGGCAGGTTATCAACATCGCGCGTCAATCTTCCTGACATTGACTCAAGTTGCTTTTGGTTTGTTATGGACTGAGATCGGTCATTGCGGTCAGATGGGAGATTAACAAAGGATAGCCGCATAACTAACATTAGATGTTTTCATCGAGAAAGATCTAGTTTTGAGACGACTGTTGCTTCTACTGACAGAGTAGGACGAGTTCCAGTCTCATCAGCTCTGGTTGTCGGCTTATCGCGGGTCACTGGCACTAAAACAACAGTAAAGAACTTTGTTTATATTTAAAGGGTCCTTTAGTTTGTGCCACAGCGATATCAAACACCTTTATGCCTGCAACGTGTGGTATTTGTTTTGTTTATTTACACTTTTTGTGCCGTTTTTAACTGATATATTATTATTCTGGGTTCAGTGTACATTACTTAAACATTGTGATGTTGTATAAAGGTTGTGTCAGTGACAAGAACTGTAAACATTGAGTGAACACATTCTGCTTTAAAACTGTAGCAGTGGTACTCATTTCATGTTTTGGGTGCTGATGAAAAATAATTCATTGTTTTATTAAGGGCAAAGTCTGTTTCATATTCACACATTTGGACTTTAGCATTCAGTAGAAGTAAAGCAGATTTTAAAAAGGCCAATACAAGCTAATTTATCATGAGGTATGGTGTTATGAGCAGGATGTACATTTGTTACTGTTACTAGTAATATTAATATTAATGTTTGACCTAAACTGCATTTCGTTGCCATGTACATGTGTAATAACAAAGTTGAATCTAATTAAATTAATAACTGGTAATTGTGCTTACAATAATGATACAAATTTTTATTTTGTGTAAATGTAGTTCAAATCTAAATGTGATCAAGCATTTACTAATCTCATTTGCACAAAAACTGCAAACATCAAGTGTTCAAACATAATGTAACATAACTCAAATGTGCTTTATTTCCATTTTAATTAAAATGTTGCTGACCTTTTATATCTTATTCAACAAAGCAAAAATCATGTGTACAGTTCCAGTCAGTTTTTTTTCTACACAATTTTAAATAATAGTTTTAATAACTAATTTATTTTGCATTTGCCATGATGACTATACATAATATTTTATTTGTAACATACTAGTATTTAGCTTAAGGTGCAATTTAAAAGCTAAACCAGGTTAAGTAGGTTAACTAGACATGTTAGGTTAATTAGGAAGGCCATTGCGCAACAGTGGTTTATGTGGCCAGTTTTTTGAGGGACTAATAATGTTGACCTTAAAATTAGTTTTAGAAAATTAAAGTCACAGAAAAAAAAAAGACTCCCCCCATAGTATAATGACAAAAAGATTTTGTAGCTAGTAGCGTTAAAAAATGAGAGATCGATTTAAGCGTTAATTATGTTAATTAGGTTCCGTTGACACTGGCAGTTAAATGTGACCCAATTCCAATTTTTTGCTCATATGTGACAGATCGGATCTGTTTTATGATCGTGTAAACACGACATAAACATGCATTCGAATATTCAGAAATCGGTTTTAGGCCTCCTTCATATGTGGAAATAAATCAGTTATGTGACAATGCGACTATCATGTAAACAGGCAGATCGGATTTATTGAGGCGTTCCGTTTTGTGCGTCATTAAACTTGAGACAATGTGGTACTTCTCCATGGTTTAATGACGTAGAAGGAAGAGCGTGTGTGGAGACGCCGATGCAGTAAACAACAACAACAACAGAGGAAACATGGAGGAGGAAAGTGGTCAGTGCTGGACGGCAGAAGTTACCTGCGTTCTTGCCCTGTGGGGAGATGAGTCAGTGGAGGACACCATATATAAACCATAGTCACAAGCCCTTTTCCTCCTCCTCAAAATCATTTTAAAGTTGGGTGAACGTCACATATTTCGCAGAGCTAAAAGCAAGACCATTTCTTCCATAGTGGCTAGTGTGGTGCAGATGCTAAAACTTGAATTAACGCATGTGCGATGTCGTACTGTAAATTGTATGGCAAGTTTAAACACATGAATCGGATACGGGTCACATTTAAAAGAACATGTATACGGGCAGGCAAACAAATCAGATATAGGCAACTAATCAAATCGGAATTGGGCATCAATGCCTGACTGTAAACGTGGCCTTAGAAGAAGAAACTATTAACTGAAATATGTTTAATCTTGGCAGATCTGCTCCTCCTCCTGTAGTGAAGTGAAATCTGCAAAAAGAGTTTATTGAAGGACAGAGAGAACATGAGTGATCCAGAACCCTGCAGAATTAAAGAGGAAGAGACTGAAGAACAAACAGGTTGGTGTTTATTAATGATGTTTATTAATACTAAGAATAAAACCTATTTTGTTGGACTTTTCCTAGTCCTCCCAGGTTAAAACATCAGTCAGAGGCTTTTAATAAGTTGATCAATTTAGTTAATTAGATGAATAATGCATTACAGAGCTCCAGGTGTCCTAGAACAGCAACACAGGCAGCTGGGCACACACCCACACTAAAATACAATAAACTAGCCCATGTAAGGTGCGCGACAGCCTTGAAAAAGTCGCGCAATGAGAAAAAATAAATTGATTAATACTGTAATGTTCTTGTCTGGAAATATTTTCATTTCGTAAAACAGCCACTCGCTTCAGCTGAGTCCGACATCTTCCGCTTTATGACTAGCAGCAAACTGGCGCGCCGCGCTGTCACATGCATCTGCACTACGATGATTTTAAAGTGCCAGAGTTTACTTTTACCTTTAGAACATAAATTAATACAATTTTGTAAGATTATTCAGCGAGTTTAATTATTTTACAATGTAACGCAGGTACATTATAAGTAACTGTAATTAAAATACCTAAAAATGAACAGTAATTAGTTACTTTTTCAGTAGACTTTTTCAGCGGCGTTACTTATTAACGCGTTACACCCAACACTGGTTACAAACCTGAATTTGAGAAAGATTTATAAACATGCTTCATAATGAAAGTCTTAAGTTTCTACAATATTCCCGGTTTCTTTTCACTTTGGTTTTAAAGGACTTGCTAAAATGATTTACTGTGATTTCAGACCTAAAAGAGAGTGAGGAGAGCGAAGATGATAAACGAAGTGGTGTAAAGAAAAGAAGACTGAAGAAATGTTTGACCTGCAGTCAGTGTGGGAAGAGTTTTGAATGTAAAAGCTATCTTAGGGTTCACATGAGAATACACAACGGAGAGAAACCATTCACGTGTGCTCCGTGTGGGAAGAGTTTCAGACAATCGTCACACCTTAACCGACACATGATGATCCACACTGGAGAGAAACCATTCACATGTACTCAGTGTGGGAAGAGTTTCAGATATTCGTTAAACCTTAACCTACACATGAGGATCCACACGGGAGAAAAACCATACAAATGTGATCAATGTGGCAAAACATTTTTGTCGGCTACGCAGCTGAAGGACCATCTCAGAGTACATACAAAGGAGAAACCGTATTCATGTCCTGTGTGTGAAAAGAGCTTTACACTGCAGTCGAGTTTATTAAAACATAAGAAGACCCACACTGGTGTGAGAGAGTATATGTGCTTTGAATGTGAGAAGACTTTTGTTACAGCTGGACAACTGAAACAGCACCAGATGATTCACACTGGAGAGAAACCGTACACGTGTGCACACTGCGACAAGAGATTCACTCAAGTGCAAAACCTGAGAAGACATGAGATGATTCACACTGGAGAGAAACCGTACAAGTGTTCACACTGCGACAAGAGCTTCACTCAGTTACCAAACCTAAAAAGTCATGAGAGGATTCACACTGGAGAGAAACCCTACAGATGTCAGCAGTGTCTGAAGCGTTTCACACAGCTGTCACAACTTCAGAAACACACAAACATGCACAGGAAAGCAGGTCACTTAATTTAAATGAAGCACAAGAAAAGAAATAGTATGTGAAACATGCTTCATGTCTGTTCATCAGATAAGAGACTGAATGTGGAAAGTTGATCCATTTGTTTAGAGTATGTGCTTCTTTAATTTGATGTTCATCTCTTTCCATGATTATGACATTTACCTAATATGTCAGGATACAGCAGATCTACATATTAAAAATTTTATCAAGAACTTACATGCACTTTTGATATTGGTGAGGAATGAATGCAGACTTCTGGGAAGGGGAAGCATTTGTCCATTTGAATAACCATTATGATAACCATTTTATCTCGATTGTTGTTTGTCATAATCGTTGTGTAGGACCAAACTGGAACTAAATCACTCATCAAAAGAATATTAGTTT
This sequence comes from Danio albolineatus, assembly GCA_903798035.1. Lineage (NCBI taxonomy): Eukaryota > Metazoa > Chordata > Actinopteri > Cypriniformes > Danionidae > Danio > Danio albolineatus. The sequence goes on along the minus strand of CAIGQQ010003503.1, from coordinate 3,304,771 downwards.
GCAGAATATTTTTAACTTATTTCCAGCACTTTGGATCAATGCAAGGTAGCCATTGTATAGTGTATGACTAATGTAAATAATTAATTAACCTTTTTTAAATTCATCTTTATTTATATAGCGCTTTTACAATGTAGATTGTGCCAAAGCAGCCTCACATAGAAGGTTATAGTAAATTGAAACGGTGTCAGTCCAGTTTTTTAGTGTTGGAGTTCAGTTCAAAGTGGTTTAATATTAACTGCTGAGAGTCCAAACACTGAAGAGTAATCCATCGGTGGATTACTCTACAAGTCCCGAACCATGCGAGCCAGTGGCGATAGCGGTGAGGAAAAAACAAAAACAAAAAAAAACTTTACCAATTGGCGAAATCGAAGTATAGAAAAAAAAAAAACCTTGAGAGAAACCAGGCTCAGTTGGGCGCGACCATTTTTCCTATGCCCAGACGTCTCGTGCAGAGCGGCAGTCTAGGCGCCGGAGGCTGGAGAACACGAGGCTCGTCTGTCCTTGGAGGGTTACAGGAATCAGTCTCATGCTTGCCACTCTGCCATGCACCAAGCAGCTGCTCGGGATACAGCCTGGTCCAGGATTATGGAACCTTGGGATCGTCTCGTCGCGGGTCTTGGATCACATCTGTGGCGCTGCATAGTCTCTGGGGGCCTCGGGATGAGTATCCCCAGGTGGAAATAGAGATCAAAGAGAATAATTAGCGTAGCTGCTGTTCATAGTGTATATAAACGAGATGCGTGAAGCACATTCGTGCATCATACCGCTGTGTGCTGCATTGAGTGTATGCTTTACTAAAAAGATAGGTCTTTAATCTAGTTTTGAACTGCGAGAGTGTGTCTGAGCCTTGGACATTATCAGGAAGGCTATTCCAGAGTTTACATAGTGAAGGAAGCCGGTAGCTTTTGCTGACTAGCGGTGCTAGCAGGCTAAAGCTACAAGCGACAGGCGGATGCTCTAGAGACAGAATGCTTTCAGGTAGATTTGTTTGTATAAATGTATTAAGGGTATGTCCACCCTAGGTAGGAGGGAGAAATACTTAGCAAATGTGGATGTATTCTATGATAAAAATTTAAATTGCGAAGCTACGCGACAGAGCTCCAAACACACGCAGCGAGGCTACTGAAACCCTAGGCCCTAATGTTCACATTGTGCTTATTCAAAGCGCTGGAAAGATAGGATAGAATTTGAAGTCAGATGAATGTGGGGGAATGTTTATCTTGTTAAGTCGTCATTTGTGAACACCAAACCAGTGTCAAATTTCTAAACTTGAGATTTATATATCACATATGAAAGCAGAATAAATAATATTTCTATTTATGTTGGAGCATGATCGTTATGGTATAACAATACTTGGCTGAGTTACAACTATTAGAAAATCTAAAATCTGAGGGTTTCAAAAATGTAAATATTGAGAAAATTGCATTTTAATTTGCTTAAATTAAGCTTTAGCAATGCATGTTACTAATCAAGCAGAAATGTTTTACAGTAGGACATTTACGAAATATCCTCGATTACAATCTTTACTAATGATTTTTATAATAAAAATGAATACTTTTTTGAGCCGTTCAATAGGGGAATTACCAACCTACGTCACACTGGTTCAACCGCGCATGCCGGTTGCAAAAAAAGACCGGTTGCGATAGCATACATGTCGTGTTGTGTGGTAGTATGCCAAATTCACTTAAGAACACTTAAATTTTACCGTAAACCACACTGTTTTTTTATGTCAACCGCAGACGTCTTTGGCTAACAGCCATCAGAGGAGCTGAATCTTGTGAGGAAAATATAAAAATAATAAAAATTCTTGACTCTGCAGTTCTATTACTATTACTATTTTTGATAGCAGCAATAATTTCAGCCAGAAAAGCTTTTTTTGTCTTTTATAGCTTAACAGGATTCTTGATATCAAGTATTGTATTTGTGTGAATGATGACGTCATTGTTGATAGCGTATCAAGAATTAAATTTGTTTAGTTGAAATGTAATATTGATATCAACAATTACCGTTTTCATATCAAGAACTGAATTGATGATATGAAGAGTATGTATCCTCAAAACAGCTTGCCATAGAAGGAGGAAAAGTGGTTTAGTCTGTACCTAGTCTTCAATCCACACTCCGAAAACTAAAATTAAATAGTACACTTTTTTTAAATGGGCAAACATCGCACAGGACAATGTGAGTTTTGTGGACAAGAGTTGAACATGTTATCACTGCATTAAGTATGAAGGTGAAAGGAGGACTCTTAGTAAGAATTTAGAGAAGTTCAGTTTAAATTAAATTACATTCTACAAAATAACCCAGGAAAAAAAACATGCTATCCTTTTAATCGCAGTATCTGTAAAAAGAATTAAGTCATAGTGATTCACACTCCATACCAGTTGGTGGTGGAAAAACACTCTGGAAGATCCAAACTCCGGAGCTGAGGGTGGCGGTGATGCACAAAAACTGTGGATGTCGACCGCCGTAAACTAAGAAGAAGATGCAGGCTCTCTGGCAGTCCGTACGCACAGTCCTACTCACTATTTTCTTTATTATACTTTTAATAAAGTGAAGTTTTCCTATCGGGAGACTGCCGACATCCCGCGTCAAGCTTGCGGTTAATGAATCAAGTTGCTTTTGGTTTGTTATTGCGGCCAGATGGGAGATTAACAAAAAACTGATAGTCGTATAACATTAGATGTTTCCATCAAGAAAGGGCTATTTTCAAGACGATTGTTGCTTCTGATAGAGTTAAAAGGGTTCCAGTCGCATCTGCTCTGGTTGTTGGCTCTTGGCGGATCATGGCACCAAACAACAGAGTAAAGGGGTGTTAGTTTGTGCCACAACGCTATCAAGGACCTCCAGGCCTGCAACGTGTGGTATTTGTTTTGTTTATTTACACTTTTCTTATATATATTATAGTGGATATATTATTCTGGGTCCAGTGTACAGTACTAAAATATTAAACAAATATTCTGTGATGTTGAGTAAGGGACGTAAACATTAAGTTACGTCAATGACTGTACATGTACAGTTGCAAGAATTGTAAACAGAGTGAACATTTTATAATTTAACAGTGTAACTTGACTTCAAAACAACATTAGCACTGTTTATATATAACAGTGAGCAATGTTTGACTTTGCATATTGGCTACTAATTTGATCACCATTTACAATTTGCAAATATTATTTTATAACTGAATATTACTGAATTCTGAAATAATAATTATTTAAGTTATGTTAAGAAGAATGTAGTGAACATAAAACCAACTTAACCTCAATCCCTGCTGAAAAAAAAGAAAAAAAGAAAAAACAAACAAACAAAAAAAACAACAACAACATCTTAAACCAGCCTGGTTTTGGCCATTCCTGGCTGGTTTCCAGCCTGATCTTAGCTGGGAATGACCAGCTAAAGCCAGCTTGACCAGCCTAAAAAAGCCTGGAAACCAGCCTGGAAATGGCCAAAACCAGGCTGGTCGACTAGCTAAAACCAGCCAACCAGCTTAGGCTGGTTTAAGCAGGGTTTGCACTAAAATATAGGTCAAGAGTCATTCGGGATATTGATATTCCCACTGCTAGTGAGGCTTTTGGTTCCTCAACTCTCTCCACATCTTCAGTTTGTGACAATAACACTTTAAGTATTTAAAAGGCAGATTGATTTGTTATAAATAGTATTTGAGTGTTTATTAGTATACGAGCGGCCACAGCCATTTGAATCATTTTGGCTTGAGACTTCTGTCCCATTCACTTCCATTCATTTTTAGACGTTAAAAGCAGCTCGTTTTGCTGCTTGATGTTGCAAACTGACATTTTCTAATCATATTATCCTACTGTGTCAGTATAGTCATGAACACACTTGATTGTAGAGCAAGTAGTTTGACCGTTTTCTGCCGTTTATTATTCCGATTCAGTCGCCTATTGGAGAAATGAGTAGGAAGTTCTAAAACAAGCACAAAAAACGGGCTCACCTCCGCTTTGCAGAATAAGGTCAATAGTCTGGAACCCTGAAGCTGTGTTGCCTGATGTTAGACTTAAGTAATAGATAGGTTAAAGGTAGTGTTGAAGATCATGAAAAAAGGGCATGTGACCATGAATCAATTGATAAAATTTTGACTAGGTTGTATTGTCAGTTATAAGATCTGATTAAACTCCATAAGACTGTGTATGTTACTTTTTGCTTTTATTATTATATGCTTTTGATTTATTATTATTATTATAATTTTCAATATATTTTAACAAAATATAAATAAGAGTGAGTAATTTTGGTAACAATCTGAAATTTTCATATGTGTAAACGTGAACGACGACATGTTAGATTAATAAGGCAAATCATTGGACAACAGTGGTTTATGTAGCCAGTTTCTTGAGCAACTAATAATGTTGATTTTAAAATGTATTTAGAAAAATTAAAAGCTGCTTTTATTTCAGCCAAAAATAAAATGCCTAGAAGAAAAGAGACTAATAGGAACTACTGTAAAAATGTCTTTGGCCTTTTAAAAAATCTATTTCTGGTTGTGTAATAACAAAAAAGACTTCGTAATTAGTTGCATTACAAATTGAGAGATCGATTTAAGCGAAGAAAAGATGTTAATCAAACAATAATATTTACTGAAATATTTTTTATCTTGGCAGATCTGCTCCTCCATCTATAAAGCTCTTCCTGTAGTAAATCTCCTCTTCAGTTCAGCTATAAATACTGGAATATTCCCATCAGGAAGAAGTGAAATCTGCTGAGAGAGTTCACTGAAGGACAGAGAGAACATGAGTGATCCACAACCCTGCAGAATTAAAGAGGAAGAGACTGAAGAACAAACAGGTTGGTGTTTATTTCTGACCCTTTATTAATGATGTTGATGAATAATAAGGATGGAATAGATTTGAACAGATCATCTTATTTATTAGTGTACATTAAAAATGACAAATGTAAAAAAAGTTCACACTTTACAATAAGGTTCATTAGTTAATGTTAATTAATGCATTTATTAACATGAACAAACAATGAACAATACATTTACTACAGTATTTGTTGATGTTAGTTAATGAAAATACAGTTGTTAATTGTTAGTTCATGTTAACTCACGGTGCATTAACTAATGTCAACAAGCAAGGTCTTGGATGTTAATAATGCATTAGTACATGTTCAATTATGATTAATAAATGCTGTGTTAAATAAAAACAAGTGTTGTTCATGATTAGTTCATGTTAGTAAATGCATTAACTAATGAACCTTACTGTAAAGTGTTACCTAAAAAATTAATACAGTGAGGGGAAAAATTATTTTAACCCCAGTTGATTTCGTAAGTTTGCCCAGTAACAAAGAAACGATCAGTCTATAATGTCAATGGTAGGTTTATTTGAACAGTGAGAGACACAACAATAACAAAACAAATAAAATAATGTGTTTCAAAAAAGGTTAGAAATTAATTTGCATTTCTATGAATGAAATAAGTATTTGATCTCTTTGAAAAACGTGCTTTAATACTTGGTGGCAAAACCTTTGTTGGCGATCACAGAGGTCAGCTGTTTGTTGTACTTGGCCACAAGGTTTGCACACATCTCAGGGGGGATTTTGGCCCACTCCTCTTTGCAGATCCTCTACAAGTCATTAATGTTTCGTGGCTGATGTTTGGCAACTCGAACCTTCAGCTCCCTCCACAGATTTTCTATAGGATTAAGGTCTGGAGACTGACTAGGCCACTCCATGACCTTTAATATGCTTCTTCTTGAGCCAATCCTTTGTTGCCTTGGCCATGTGTTTTGGATCATTGTCATGCTGGAGTACCCAAACACGACCCATTTTCAATGCCCTGACTGAGGGAAGGAGGTTCTCACCCAACGTTTGACAGTACATGGCCCCATCCATCCTCCCTTTGATGCGGTGCAATTGTCCTGTCCCTTTAGTAGAAAAACACCCTTAAAGCATAATGTTTCCACCTCCATATTTGACGGTGGGGATGGTGTTTTTGGTGTCATAGGCAGCGTTCCTCCTCCTCCAAACACGGCGAGTTGAGTTGATGCCAAAGAGCTGGATTTTGGTCTCATCTAACCACAACACTTTCACCCAGTCCTCCTCTGAATCAGTCAGATGTTCAGTGGCAAACTTCAAACGGGCTTTTAGATGGGCTTTCTCGAGCAGGGGGACCTTGCGGGCACAGCAGGATTTCAGTCCTTCATGGCGTAGCGTGTTAGCAACAGTTTTTTTGGTGACTATGGTCCCAGCTGCCTTGAGATCATTGACAAGTTCCTCCCAAGTAGTTCTAGGCTGATTCCTCACCGTTCTCATTATCATTGAAACTCCACGAGGTGAGATCTTGCATGGAGCTCCAGACCGAGGGAGATTGGCAGTTAATTTGTTTCTTCCATTTGCGAATAATTGCTCCAACTGTTGTCGCCTTCTCACCCAGCTGCTTGGCGACGGTCTTGTGGCCCATTCCAGCCTTGTGTAGGTCCACAATCTTGTCCCTGAGATCCTTGGAAAGCTCTTTGGTCTTGGCCATGGTGAAGCGTTTGGAATCTGGATTGATTGATTGCTTCTGTGGACAGGTCTCTTTTATACAGGTAACGAGCTGAGAGGGCTGCCAATGTCAGCTTGTTACCTGTATGAGATCCACCTGGGAGCCAGAGATCTTGCTGACGGATAGGGGATCAAATACTTACTTCATTCATGGAAATGCAAATTAATTTCTAACTTTTTTTGAAACATTTTTCTGGATTTTTTTGTTATTTTTGTGTATTTCTTTGTTACTGGGCAAACTTACAAAATCAGCTGGGGTTCAAACAGTTTTTTCCCTCACTGTATATTATATAAAAGACTATATTTGTAGTCATTTACTATTATGAGGACAATCTAACTATGATCTGAGCTGTTAAATATGTAATTCAGATATAATTTAAGTCCTCTATCCAGAATTGGATATTAAATAAATGTTACAATCCTGACACTGAATTTGAGGAAACGATTTATAAAAAAAAGTTTTGAGTATCTGGAATATTCCCGGTTTCTTTTCACTTCACTATTTGCTCTTGTTTTAAATCACTTGCTTAAATTACTTGCTGTAATTTCAGACCTAAAAGAGAGTGAGGAGAGCGAAGATGATAAACGAAGTGATATGAAGAAAAGAAGACTGAAGAAATGCCTGACCTGCAGTCAGACTTTTGTTACAGCTGGACAACTGAAACGGCATCAGATGATTCACACTGGAGAGAAACGGTAC
>CAIGQQ010003503.1:3264811-3283225 GCA_903798035.1 Danio albolineatus | reverse complement strand
GAAACTGACATCTAAAAAAATTATTTTAATTTTCACAGGACCTTTAAGAACTCTTGAATAAAAGGTTCTTTGTTGAACATAAGTTGTGCTTCTGGGACCTTCGGTTTTAAGAATGTAACGACATCTTTTAACAGCAGGTGCTCATTGGCTCATGTTAACCAGCAAAACCTCTTGTTCCGAGCATCCATTCATACATCTTCCTTGTTTGGACAAGCAGGAATACTGTCACAAACTGACGCCACTTGTTGAGTCAGATGTTGACATGCCAGGCCGCTCAAGCAAATACTGAAGCACCACAACGTCATGACAGTGTTTACACTTTTCAGCAAGTTTGCCCACTAAGGTCTTTCATAGTTCCCTCAGCACATTAAACCAGAATAGCACAACATATTTTAGCATAAAAAACACAGAATGACATTGCACTATTGCAATTCACAGTCAGTACAGTTAAATAAAGTCAGCTAAAAATGTGCCTCCGAAAAGGTTTTATATTGGTATTGATGATCCATGGGAAATTTCTATTGCTTAAAATGTACTTTCAAGAGTTCACACTTAGCTGATGATTGATAATAAAGCGTATTTGGCATGTTGTCCCGGGAGAGACCTGAGCTCAGAATATCCTTGAGCCCGGGGCTCCCTCCCGTTTGAAGGGCGAGAGGAGAGTTTGAGCTCAGGTAAGTCTCGAGAGCTCCCCCCGCTTGTGAACGTGCTGAGATATATCTGACTAGAGTTGCTTTAAGATGCCATTCAAAGTAGTCGATTTACTTATGTTGTATGTTTTTTTTGGCGGTGGGAGGAAACTGGAGAACCCGGGGAAAACCCACGCGAACACGGGGAGAACATGCAAACTCCACACAGAAACGCCGACTGGCTCAGGCAGAGGCCGAATCAGTGGTGTTCTTGCTGTGAGGCAACAGTGCTAACCACTGGGCAACCGTGCCGCCCTATAGGAGAAGGGGAGGTGTTGGCATGGAAGGGGGGATTCTTCAAGATGAAGATGACTGGAGTAGAAAGCTCTGGTAATTTATGTCAGGATTCGTCTGATTGGTGCAATATGCTGAGCTGATGTGGTACCAGCTGTGTTCAATCATAAGCATGTGATCCTCTCGAAATTAGTTTATAAATAAACCCCACTTATAGTGAAAAAAATCTCCTAAAGGGGACCTATTAAATTAGTCTCTGATGTCCGAAGAGTGTTTATGTGACTTTTTATCTCAAAATTCTTTATCACACAGATATAAAACTGCCCCTTTTAGGCTTTGATCCAATTTGTGCTGTTTTACTGATTGTCACTTTAAATTCAAATGAGATTGTGCTCTTTTTAAAAGAAGGTGGAGCTACAAACATCTATGTATTAGCATAGTGGCAGGCTCAAAACAGGACTTTATCTCTAAAGGACTTCATCTCAGAGGAAGGCAGTCTATGGACACTACAGTGTTCATGTTGGCATCTTTCATTCATTCATTTATTTTCTTTTCGGCTTAGTCCCTTTATTAATCCGGGGTCGCCACAGCGGAATGAACCGCCAACTTATCCAGCATTTGTTTTACGCAGCGGATGCCCTTCCAGCCACAACCCATCTTTGGGAAACACATCCATACATTCTCATTCACACACATACACTAGGGACAATTTAGCTTACCCAATTCACCTGTACCGCATGTCTTTGGACTGTGGGGGAAACCGGAGCACCCAGAGGAAACCCACGCAACCACGGGGAGAATATGCAAACTCCACACAGAAATGCCAACTGGCCCAGCCGGGGATCGAACCAGCGACCTTCTTGCTGTGAGGCGAACGTGCTAACCACTAGGCCACCGTGGCGCCCCATTTTGGCATCCTAAAACTTGATATTTAAAATGCAACCTCTTGGGATGAAGCACCAAGTGCAAGTGATTTACATGTTAAGTCAATGCAAAGACGTGAATAGACACCCATTTTTTCATCTTAAAAATGTTGTCTAACTTCGACATATGCTATCAATGTCTGATGCGGAAAAGCTCATTCATACTTTCATGACGTCTCGATTAGATTGTTGTAATGCATTACTTGTTGTAATGCATTACAACAGGCTGCCCTGTTGGCCTGATTAACAAACTTCAGCTAGTTAAAAATGCAGCTGCTAGAGTGCTTTCTAGAACAAAGAAATATGATCAAATTACTCCAGTTCTTTCATCACTGCATTGGCTCCCTATTAAATATTGTATACATTTAAAAATTTTACTCACTACCTACAAAGCCCAGAACGGCTTAGCTCCCCAGTATTTAAGGGAGCTCCTGGTGTATTATAGCCCATCACGCCCTTTACACTCAATTAATTCTGGACAATTGATTATTCCCGAATATCAAAATCAACTGTAGGCGGTAAATCTTTCTCCTATCTGGCACCTAAACTCTGGAACAGCCTTGCTAGCACGGTTCGGGAAGCAGACACACTCTGTCAGTGTAAACTAGATTAAAGACACATCTCTTTGCATTAGCATAAACATAAAACACAAATGCTGTTGGAATCCAAATCCTCTAAAGGATTGTTAGTTTGCATTATTTAGGGCAACCTGAGCCGGGAACACTTCCTAAAAGACATCATAATTTGAATGGCATCTGCACTTATGTTAGTCTGTTTTTTAATCATTCCCGAGGTTTCCATAATCCTGGACCAGGCCGTATCCTGAGCAGCTGCTGTGGTGGTCATGGAGTGAAGAGCATGAGACCGATCCCTGTAGGACCTCAGACGAGTCCTCGCATTGTTCCCGAAGGGCCAGCCTGTTCACCAGCTGGTGACCCCACCTGTGGTTTCTCCACGATGGATTTCCAGCGTTCTCCGGCCTCCGGCGCCTAGACTGTAGCTCTGCACAAGACGTCTGGCCATAGGAGAAATGGTCGTGCCCAACTGAGCCTGGTTTCTCTCAAGGTATTTTAATTCTTCACTTTCGCCAGTTGGTGAAGTTTTTTCCTCGCCGCTGTCGCCACTGGCTTGCATGGTTCGGGACTTGTAGGGCTGCGCATCGATGGATTAATCTTCAGTGTTTGGAATCTCAGCAGTGAATAATAAACCACGCTGAATTGAATTAAACTGAACTTCAACACTGAAAACGGGACTGACACTGTTTCAATTTTTTATAATGCATGTGAAGCTGCTTTGACACAATCTACATTGTAAAAGCGCTGTACAAATAAAGATGAATTGAATTGAATTAAAAGTTTCCAGAGAATGGAGAATGTTTCGTTTTTTAAAGTCAGCTTAAGATTTCGGTCTCTTTTATGCAAATATATAAAAAAAAAATTGAAAGAGACACCGCAAACTTCCTCAGCCAGTTAGTTAAATCAAAAACAGCTGGATCCCAGCAAGGCATGGCTGCTCTCCGTGGCCTTGATTGGCACATGGGGCAATGGAGAAATCACCAGTGGAAAAAGAAACCCAAGGCCCATTCTCTCGATGATGTCAAACCATCCCTGTTTAATGAGTCTGGGCAAATGCTATCCGTGGCTTTGAGTCCCCAAATCAAGTGGGAAAATGAAACAAGTCTCTACGCAGAAACCTATATGCAGTAGCAGAGGGTATGGGGTTGATGAATGGTCGCGCCTGTTCAAATAAACCCCTGCTCGCTGTTATTACAATGACGTACGCGTTGGCGGCTCATGAAGAACTTCCAAACCTCTAAAATGTTGGTGAGGCGAAAAAAAAAAAAAAAAAAAAGCAGTGTGAAAATGAATTGCTCCTGGCAGACGCACAATTCCTTCCCCTGCCTCTCATACGTCCTGACCAGCTTCTTCAGGGACCACTGTGTCTCCCCGAGACTGACAGGGCTGAACTGTTATCTAAATATGGCCTGTCACAAACTGAAGACTTTTGCAGGAGCGATGAGAAGACTAAATCCAGCCGGAATGATTTTCCAGAGCATTGTGCTAATTCTGCGTTCGCTTTTCTTTGCAAAGCATAACCAACTTTAGCTGGAAGACAAACCTTAGTTTTTTGGTTTACCTTGGTCTTATTTTATGGATGTTCTTTCCAGAATTATGATGGAGGATATCGCTCGAGACATTTATCGTATTTGTATTCATAATGTAAGGCGCATATCATGATCTCTGCGACACATTTACACCCCATAAATGAGAGCAGTGCTAAACATCCTAGCGCTAACTGACAACGACATTTATTAACAAATAAATTTGTGAAACTTTACAGAGCGTTTGGTATTTGTGCGGTATTTCAAAAATTTGATGACTTCCTAATAGGCCCGCTCTTTCACAGCACGGCTATATTAATGTGTCTGGCAAAGCCACTGTTGCATTTCATGGCCTCTTGCTCAATGATGGTTTAAGCACTGGTCTAGTCTTGCTGTTTTCCATCCGCCGATGACACCAAGTATGCCGGAATGTGTCACCATTTCAACATAGTCTGGATAATACCTTCCCCATCATCCTCATGTCAGCACTCATTGCCAAGAACTGGCATTTCTCTGAAAGCCAAATGCTTTGAACAGTGTGCATGCTGTCCCGGTCTATTTTAGTTGTGTTTTAAAGCAGAAGTTCATAAAAAATGACATTTCTCTCATTATTTACTCAGTGCGTCCAGCGGCCAACATCCAAGATGACTGTTTCCAACACAAGCACACATTGACTAATGGGGTTTGATGCTCCAAAAGGGAGACGTTCTTCTAAAAGAGCCATACAGTTTGTTTCTGTGCTATGTATAGACATTTTAGAAAGTCTGAGGATATTTCAACCCAGGCTCATTCTGAGAACGTAGTCCTGAGGAATACGTCCCGTGAGGTACTTCTTTCTGCACTTTTTGTTTTCGCAAATCCACGAGAGGCCGCTGCGGATGCTTTTTGAGATCTCAAAGACACTCTCGCGAGTGTCGTTCAGGCCTGCTGTTCTTGAGTAAACCCACCAGAGGCCGCTGTAGGCTGACTGTTTGGCTGGCTGACTGAATGACTGACTGACCGACCAATCGACTGACCCACCCTCCCCATTCCCTAAACCTAACCAAATTTTTATTGATTGACCCGCCCACACACTTCCCTAAACCCAACCAACAACTTTCAAAAAAGGGACAAAAAATAAAAGCCCTTGTCTCATTTTTACCACATTTTCAGACTTGATCACATTCTCACCCTGTTATTTACTGGTTTATTTCATTATTTGGATTGTTTTTGGCTTACCTGCTTTCTGAAAGCACTCCTCACCGGACTCGAACTCCGTCTGGGGTCATGAAAGAACTGTAATCTATCATGCAGAAAGAACTGTAATCTGAAGAACTGTAATCTATCATAAGCAGAATAGAAACCGTATCAATTTATCAAATCGCTGGTTCAAATTGAAAATGGAACTGGTTCGAAGATACTTCTTGATTCCTAAAATACCACAATCTTTGAAAAATATTCCCAGAAGGGTTTTATTCAACACCATAAAGACCCACATTTATGTTAACTATTAATTATGCTGTAAGAACAATCTTTCAATGTTATTTTATGTTTTATCTTGACATTTGTTTGAACAATGTTTCATGTAAACTGCATCACTGTGGCTCAATCGTCCAACTGTGTCTCCTGATTCTCCTAAAACATCAGACCAGAACACATCTTAGACACAATACATGCCTTTAATCCATGCACAGTACATCTCTATGCGGTTGAAGAACAGACATTCACAGATGTTTGAGACTGAATTAGAGATGTGACTATCACTTACCAAGCAGTCTCTGCGCAAGAATTTCAAAGTCACGTGAAACGCAGCAAATGGTCAGATCAGCATCTGTGTTCAATATAATGAGTGTGGGAGTCTGAAGAGGAGACAGATGTGCTCTTCCAAACAGGAGCTTCCATAATCACTTTAAAATGGAAATTTTGCTTTGCGTTACCCTAAATGGGACGGGTGATAATTTCAGCTGTTCTTGTTTGCCAAGAAGTCATTTTTGGGAGAGTGTTGAGGTCATAAATGAACATTAAAATCCGCAGTGATGCCTTTTAATCTAACGGGAGCAGTTCTCTTTCAAATGTCAAGTCCTTTGCCCTCAAAACTGTTCAAAAAGTTAATGAGACTCACTGAACATGTTTACATACACATGAATAATGTGATTATTTCAAGCTACACCATGTCGTAACTACATGCGACATGATGCTGTGATAAAATTAGAGGTCTAACAATACTCAAAACATCCCAAATAAAAACAAAACAACACTGTATGCCCCTTACAGTATGAACCACGATACTCTCAAGTGAACAACAGCCTACATTACTATGATAATGACGACCTCGTGTGCTGATTATGTGGTTTATTCAATGTTAAATGCTAGTAATGTGAGTTTGAATACCTTTCTATGTAACATTTATTGCCATCCTGAAAGCGGAAGCAGATACAGTGGGGGAAATAAGTATTCAAATGTCACAATTTTTCTCAAACGTATTTCTAAAGGTGCCATTGACTTGAAATTTTCACCAGATGTTGGTAACAACCAAATAAATCCATATACGCAAAGAAAACAACATTAATTAGTTTAAGAATTAAATTATGTGTAATAAAATGAAATGACGCAGGAAAAAGTATTGAACACATGAAGAAACGGAGGTGTAGAAAGGTAGTGAAAGCCCAGACTTCAGCTGAAATCTCTCAGTAGTTCAGCAACCCTCTGCCCTTCCTCATTGTAAATTAATATCAGCCGCTTCAGTCCAACATCTACCATCAAAAGCCTTTTACAAAGTATTAATCTATATATAATAATCTACTGTAATAAGATAACTAGCAAACATTTGAAAATTAATGTTAGAACTGTAAATCAATGCAAACACGTCATTAATGTACATTTAATAATGTTAAAAAGATTTAATATTTAGGCCTTTCAAATAGATTGCATACCATTTGGTTGGGACTTTGAATGTCGCTGGCATTTACATTTTTATTGTGTCACATCTAGTGCAGACAGCCAAATTGATAGTCACTATAACATTGTAGTGATTTGTGTTGTTTAAGTTTACACAGTGTAAGGGCTTATTTATAATATAATGTTTAAATATCTTCTATTTTTTTTATTACGATAAAATAATATGAAGTAGGAAATTACCCATGGCAACTCATTCATTCATTCATTTTCTTTTCGGCGTAGTCCCTGTATTAATCTGAGGTCACCACAGCGGAATGAACCACCAACTTATCTAGCATTTGTTTTACGCAGCAGATGCCCTTCCAGCCGCAACCCATCTCTGGGAAACATCCATACATTCTCACACATACATTACGGACAATTTAGCTTACCGAATTCATCTGTACCGCATGTCTTTGGACTGTGGGGGAAACCGGAGCACCCGGAGGAAACCCACGCAACCACGGGGAGAACATGCAAACTCCACACAGAAATGCCAACTGACCCAGTCGAGGCTCGAACCAGCGACCTTCTTGCTGTGAGGCGACAGCACTACCTACTGCGCCACCGTGTTGCCCCCCACCCCCATGCCAACTTTAATGTAAAATAGTTTGGGATAGTTACCTTCGGCCAACGGCTATCAATGATATTTGGTATTTGGCCCTTCATCCGAAAAAGTTTGGGCACCCCTGGTCAAGACCCTTTACCTTTATCACTGTTGACCTCTCTCTCTCTCTCTTCCTCACATTCTGCATTAATTTCTCTCTAATTCATCTCTCTGGAGGAGCACCACATACCAGGATCTGAAGACTTTTCCTAAAATATTCTGGAATTTCCTTTTAATGGCTGCCTTTAAACATCTGATCTGCACATGAGAAGTGTCAGCACACACCCTTAAAATAAAAAAAGGATTCAAAACTCTCCGTGCTGAGCAACTCACATCTTTTAGTATATACTATGGGTTACTGCAAATATACCTTTTTTGATTGAAGTCTAGAACGTAAGCAGCTACATCCAGGGGCGTTGCTAGCAATTTCGGGCCCCATGAAAAAATATGAGGATGGGCCCCCTACTACCAAGCTAGCTATCCAAACTCCTTGTCTGCAATGTAGTTATACTGATGTATGCGTTTTATTATTGATTTTGTCCACTACTTATCAGTATTTAGTAAGAGAACTGCCATGACTGTAGCTAGCAGAATTATTTACTGAAAATTGAATTCTGAATTTATTCACTGAAAATTGTACATTTCTAAACACACAAAACACCAATGTGTCACTATTTAAATAACTATACTGCAATAGTGTCCTCATACAATGTGCAATACACTGGAACAGTGACTAAAATCAATCAGACACAAAATTATATTACAATGAGACCCATAAATAAGCCAAGACCCATAAGCTGCTTGTTGCTACTGCCACCGTTCAAGTCCCGCATCTACCTCCTGCGCAGAAATCAACAGCGCACCTGAGTTGTAGCGTATGTTGCCAGATTGAGGTAAAATATGTTACAAGATTTGAATATTGCGTCAATTGTGTGAGGTAATGAACTTCATTCAAGATCTGGCAACTCGACAAACATAAACAAATGTGCGTTTTTGAAACTGCATTGGGACGTACAAATTACGGGAGTTTCCCGGGAGAAATAACAAACCGGGAGGGTGGTGGGAGATGGATGTGAAATACAGGAGACTCCCGGGAAAAACAGGAATGTTGGCAGGTATGCATAAGTATGCGATTTGGGACGCAGCTGATGTTAACCTCGAGGACATTTGCTGCTTTGACAGTTTACCTGACGATCGCACTCAACAGAGCATCAACTCTCTTCCAGCTACTGACGGACTGAACCATACTGTGAAAGGAGAGGGAGTGCAATTTGACAGTGACAGACACAAGGAGCAGATATAAGCCGTATTTTAATTTTTTATTTCTAATAAATTGTTGTACTTGTAATTTAGAGATACATTCATAATTTATATTACATTATAGTACTGTTATTAATTATAAAGCAGATCTCTGTGAGCCCCCAGAGTGCATGGGCCCTTAGAATCGTCCTAACTTTCCCCCCCCTTAGCGGCGCCCCTGGCTACATCTATATGGTGTCTGATTTGAGGACACCAATGAACAACAGCCAGTGAAACAATGGGGTGAAGAAGGAAGAGGCAGCCACTATACAAATCAAATCAGATTGGCAACTGTGAGGGTAAATCAGTGCACGAAGCCTTTGCTTGATGTTGTTTGTGCGAGAAAGAATTTGGCCATCATAGCTGCTGACTGGGAGGAGAATGACTGTAATTCACGCATGCGGTATTAATTAGTTGTGTGATGCGTTTCATCACTAGAGAAATCGGTTTCACGCAGCGGACGCCCTTCCAGCAGCAACCCATCACTGGGAAACCATGCACACTCATTCACACACATACTCTACAGACAGTTTCCATGTCTTTGGATTTGTGAGGGAAACCGGAGCTCCTGGAAGAAACCCTCGCGAACCCGGGGAGAACATGCAAACTCTATAGAGAAATGCCAACTGACCCAAGCTGAGGCTTGAACCAGTGACCTTTTTGCTGTGAGGCGATTGTGCTACCCACTGCACCACTGTGACGCCCGTAAATTCGTAACTATTAAATATATAAAATAACTAAAGAAAGTATTTCTATATATGTATATATCTAAAACTACAGTAAGTATATCAGAGATACCAATTACCCTGAAGCAAGCGTCTTGTTTTTTTGAACTTTTGTCTAGACAGCCAATGATACATTCAGCAACCACAAGTTATCAACCGTGGGACAGATCGCTTCTAAACCTGCTCACTGCTGAGCACAGAGAAGATGATGAAGACTGAGTCACGGAAAGACTGTCTTGGCAATGAGTTCACTGGAATAAGCAAAAGACGATCTGAAACAACCCAGCTTTTTATATTGTACTACAGAAATACAGTTAGTTGGCTTGTTTCTGAGTGCTGTAGAGTTACGCTGATGTAACGGTCACAAAATGTACTTACTCATATCTAATGAATGAAAACGTTTGAAGTTTATTCATAAACTAATTTCGAGAGGATCACGTGCTTATGATTGATTGCAGCTGGTCCAGCATTATTCAATTTATGATTGACCAATCAGACGATTCCTAAGCCACTATAAATACCCTAAGTTCCATATCACAGCCATCTTCGTTTTGAAGAATCCACCCTTCCACCCCTACTCCTCCTAGATGGGTGGCACGGTGGCCCAGTGGTTAGTACTGTTGCCTCACAGCAAGAACATCCCTGGTTCTAGTCCTTACCAAGCCAGCTGATGCTTCTGTGCGGAGTTTACACGTTCTCCCCGTGCTTACGTTGGTTTCCCCCGGGTTCCCCGGTTTCCTCCCACCGTCCAAAAACATGCAGCTTAAGTTCATTGACTAATCCAAATTGGCACCATAGACATGCTCCTAGCAAATAGTTATCTCTTAAAAGCAATCACTATCTGTTCATTAGCTACTACAGCAGGAGAGTTCTCAAGATCTACCTGAGCTCAAACTCTCCTCTCGCCTTGCAAACGGGAGGGAGCCCTGGACTCGAGGATCTTATGAGCTCAGGGCTCTCTCCCGGGACAGCATGCCAAACAAGCTTTATAATCAAGTGTGAACTCTTGAATATTGTTTCATCAGATAAGTCACAGAATAAATTATGCTTTTAATTACTGACTTCAAAGCTATTTTTTGTTACACAAAACATATTTAATAACTCATCAGTTTTACTAAGTTTAACAAATACAGTACATAAAAAGAAACGAAGCATCAATTTAAGCGGAAGATATTTGAGGATTATTAGTAAGGATATAAGGTCACACTTTATTTTGATGGTCTGTTTGTTGAGTTTAAGTTACATTGCAACTAATTCTCATTAGATTATAAGTAGACTGTTAGGTTGGGGTTTGTGTAAGTTGACATGTACTAGCAAAGTTTCTTATAGTCAGTTAAATGTCTGTTGAATGTCAGTATCAACAGATATTAAGCAGACATTCTACTAATACTCAAATGGACCATCGAAATAAAGTGTTACCGGATGTATTAATAATTTCTGAATTATACTGTAACAGTCTAACATGTGTGTTCTGGTAAATACATCTGTGCTGTGCTAATTTATATAAAATAAAAGGCACGTAAAGTTCTGATCCTTCATTTTCTGCATACTAGCACGATGTTTTAATTTTCAAAACTGGCATCTGCTGCTAACTGCGAACACATGCTAGTGATTTCTCTCTCCTTACTGATACGGTCCAGTTAAAAATGAATTTCAGCAGATTTATGTTTACAGTCATGATTATTTTGTTCAGAAGCATCAGAGAAAGAAACACAGAGTACTTGCAGTTCTTTTCCTGATGCATTGCTTAAGCTTCCTATGGCTTTTCACGTGAAATTGTTAACTCTGCATCATCCTAAGCCCTCCTGGGTTATCTGTAAAGCCCCGATTTTGACTCGCTGACAGGTTTTGAGAAATCACAGACAAAGTCCCGAAATTATAGGCAAACTGGTGCTTGTTCACCTGAGTAACAATGACACAGTATGAACTGGAGAGAATCACAGAGTCGCCAACACCTGTCGGATATTCATTCATTCATTCATTCTTCTTTTCGGCTTAGTCCCTTTATCAATCCAGGGTCGCCACAGCGGAATGAACCGCCAACTTAACCAGCATTTGTTTTACGCAGCGGATGCCCTTCCAGCTGCAACCCATCTCTGGGAAACATCCATACACACTCACTCACAAACACACACTATGGACAGTTTAGCTTACCCAATTCACCTGTACCGCATGTCTTTGGACTGTGGGGGAAACCGGAGCACCCGGAGGAAACCCACGCAACCACGGGGAGAACATGCAAACTCCACACAGAAATGCCAACTGACCCAGCCGAGGCTTGAACCAGCGACCTTCTTGCTGTGAGGCGAACGTGCTACTCACTACGCCACCGTGGCGCCTCTGTCGGATATTCATTTATTCATTTTCTTTCCGGCTTAGTTCCACCTTTATTAATCTGGGGTCACCACATCGGAATGAACTGCCAACTTATCCAGCATATGTTTTACGTAGCGGATGCCCTTCCAGCTTCAACCAATCCCTCAGAAACACCCATATACACTCATTCACACACATGCACTATGGACAATTTAGCTTAACCAATTCAACTATACCACATGTCTTTGGACTTGTGGGGGAAAGCGGAGCACCCGGAGGAAACTCATGCGACCACACATGCAAACTCCACAGAGAAAATCCCAAATGACCCAGCTGAGGCTCAAATAACATCAGTGATTACCTACAGCCAATGTGATATTAGCATCCACTAGTATGGGTATCTGCAGGCCAGTGGGAGGTTGGGGAGTTTTCAGTCTATTTGGAAAAGCTAGTGGAAATTTGGCAGGAGAACACGTGTTCGTTTGACGTGTCATCTGAGCAATATCACAACCGGCTCGAAAAAGAAAAACAGGAGAAATTGCTAATTCCCTTCAAAAGCCAGGTGTTACGTGTTTAGGTTATTAAAAGGATGAGACGTAACAATCAGTGAGTCTCTAAATATTGTTGGTGGAAAGAGAAAACACTACTACTGCGTAAGTGAAACAACAATGTAAGTATTTATTGAACAGAGTACATCAAACAATAAATATAGAAAATTAGCTGTAATATAAATGTAAATTAGAAATAATCGAATTAAACGAGGAAACAGGAGGGTTGCCAAAACAAAGAAATAAATAACAAGACGATCTAACTAAACCCCAACCCACTAAACTAACTGAACAAAGAAAAATGCAGAAACAAAACCGTAAACTTCAGCACGCTGCTTAACTAAACTTCATAACTATTTACAAACATAACGACACATGTGGCAACGCCTCCTTAAACTAACTAACAGAAAAATACTATTCTATTGGGAATTAATAGAATTCTCATAAAGTACACACTGTTAGCCATTAGCAAAACAAGAGTTGTTTGATAATCCAATACTAAAAAAGATCATTCAACTTCTCAATAGATACCACATTCAACTTTCACAAGCTTCTCAAATAAATCGACCAGCTCCTGATTGGTGCGCCAATGGCGTCATGATGATGACGGGCAGCTCTTGCAACCAATGGTTTCTCACCTAAAACAGGACAGACGATACACGGAAGAGAGAGAAAGAGAACGCCAAACAGAAAACAAATAACAAAACATACGTGAAACGTAACACAGGTGAGCAAAATAAGTGCATTTTCTACCCCACTAAAGGCTTCTTTCTCATTAGGTTGTTAGTAACTAAAGATATGCAATGTGACCTTGTGTTGTTTCATAGTTTGATGACTGAGACATAGTTGTCAGTGATTCTTCCTACTCTAAAGTCACGCAGTGTGAATCCCCCTGTCACCAGTCCATCTTGCAGTGTAAACAGAGCACCGACAGAACACTACCCCAGATAGTCATGCAGTGTGAAAACATCTGTGACATGACTACTTTGAAAACCGTGCAGTCTGAACTCCGCATAGGACTACGTCTACACTAATCTGGATAAATTTGATAGAGGCATTTTGTGTCTGAAAATTCGTTCATGTACTGCGCAATGTGCACAGATGTAAGATGCTTTTACCTGCATCATATCAGCCAGCCATTTATTTACAATCCGTCTCTTTGAAACGTTGCGGTGAAATATTGCAACAAAATTGAATTAAATTGAAGTGAACTAAGTAAACTAAGCAAACTAAACAATTAAACTAAATGAAAGCAAATTAAACTAAACAAAAACATGCATACACAAATACAAAAAAGCAAGCAAAGCTAAACAAATGGAACACAGACAATAAAAATTAAACTAAAAGGCAAATGAAAATGATTCAAAAAATAATAGAAAGCTTAAAAACTAAATGTTTTGACATCTGCTTCGGGCGACGAGCTGGATCAGTGGTTAGCAATGTTGCCTCTCAACTAGAAGGTTACTGGTTCGAGTCCTGGCTGGGTCAATTAGCATTTTTATATGCTCTCCCACCGTGCTTGCATGGGTTTTCTCCAGTTTCCCCCACAGTCCAAACACATGCGCTATAGGTGAATTGAAAAACTGAATTGACCATAGTGTACAGTATGTGTGTGTATGGGTGTTGCTTAGTACTGGGTTACAGCTGGAAGGGCATCCGCTGGATAATTGCCGGTTTATTCCACTGTGGTGACCTAAAGGGACTAAGCCAAAGGAAAATTAATAAATAAATGACATTTGCATTTGTTGAACTTTCAAGGGATTGTTCTTCCAAAAATGATGAGATAAATATCTCTCATTCATTCATTCATTCATTTTCTTTTCGGCTTAGTCCCTTTATTAATCTGGGGTCGCCACAGCGGATTGAACCGCCAACTTATCCAGCATTTGTTTTACGCAGTGGATGCCTATCCAGCCACAACCCATCTCTGGGAAACACATTCATACATTCTCATTCACACACATACACTATGGACAATTTAGCTTACCCAATTCACCTGTACCGCATGTCTTTGGACTGTGGGGGAAACCGGAGCACCCGGAGGAAACCCAAGCAACCACGGGGAGAACATGCAAACTCCACACAGAAATGCCAACTGGCCTAGCCGGGGATCGAACCAGCGACCTTCTTGCTGTGAGGCGAACGTGCTACTCACTACGCCACCGTGGCGCCCATAAATATCTCTAATGTAATGAAATATTACAGAAGATATTTTGAAAAATGCGGGTTGCTGGAACCCATTAATCATTTTTATTTAATTACAATGGAAGCTGACAGGTAACATCAAGCATCAGTCTTAAACATATCTTCTTTTCGTCGGCGCCAGTGGTGTAGTGGTGTCGACACATGCACTCCGGTGTTCACGACGACCTGAGTTCGATTCTGCCTCGTGGTCCTATGCTGATCCTACCCCTCTTTCTGCTTCCCATGCTTTCCTGTCATTTCTCTCCACTGTCCTATCCAATAAAAGGTAAAAACCCTTAAAAAATAAATATAAAAAAAAAACATATCTTCTTTAGTGTTCAACGGAAGAAACAAACTCATGAGGACGAGAACAGGGTGAAGTCATTTTTATTTTCGAGTGAACTATCCCTTTAATAGATGGTAGTTAATATGATTGATTTCATCTTTATTGATTTGATGTTTGATTTCGTTCACACTGATTTTGATTATAGTTTTTCACTAAGCATGTGTGCGCTTGCTTGTTAAAAATTAATTCTGGTATTTATTGCTCCGTTACAGCTGCAAAGCTAACGTGTCGGATCCATTTTAAAGCGATTATCCAGTATGAAGTGGACTCAGATGGGCTCACCTCACCCAATTAACTTTAAGTGGGAGTAATACACGCTGTACTGGGTGACGTAACGGTGCAGGTATGCCGTATGCTAACAGCTGTTTTCAGGCCTGTTAAAGCCTCCTGCATGAGTAAACGTGCTGCCATCAGATCTCACGTTTTTTTTGCACATACCTGCAGACCACAGGCGGCCTGGGCTCCTTTCCTCTCAGCTGCCGAGCTTCCCAAACACTTTCCAGATTGTGTTGCAGATATAGCCCACAGCCGTACTTTTCCATTCGCTAATCTCACGACTCGCGTGTCGTCAGCTTTCAGCCACAACAATGGTGAGAAGTGTGGAATCAGCAGCGTCTCCCTTCTGATTCGTCCACTTTATGAGCTGCTGAGGGAGATTTCTCAGAACAGGTTAAAGTTTGTTCACACGTGTTCTGTGCGTTAGCCAAAGCTGGAGTTTTGCAGCTTTCAACAGTTGTCATGTGGTTTTCTTTGTACACGGAAAACTATTAGGACAGACATTCGCTAACTTAATGTAAAATTAGGAATTAGTGAAAAGTACAACACAAACCAGCTTTCAAGGGGGGTATTAGGCTGGGCACATCTACACAGACCAGTCTTGTTTGTTAAATTATTGAATTTACTATATGCATATGTATGGTAGGGGTGAATTTACTATATGCATATGTGACTTGCAGCCAGGGCCGGCCCTGTACATTTGGGGGCACTAAGCAGAATAGTTTTGGGGCCTTACCTTGCTCTAAATAGTATTCCCATTGCAAACCAGCCCACAATGATTTTATTGCTCATTAAATACAGTCAATGAGACAGAAAAGTAAAGATTTCGTCTACTTAATAACTGTCTGAATGATTTGCACCACTGTTTTTGTCGACTACCAGCTTCAAGAATGAAGAATTAAAATTAAAATCTTTTAAGAATTTTAAGAATTAATCTATCTTTAACAAAGGGAGCAGTGATTCCTACTTTGCATCCTTCTGGAGTGTTTAACACATATTCCAGCCTGATCTCACGAGAAAACGTAAGCATTTTACGTTTTGCCAGTGTAGTGGCTAATTCGTACGAATTTGTACGAGTTCAGTCGTACGAAAATGTATGATTTAAAAAAGGAGGCGTGGCACCCAACCCCACCCCTAAACCCAACCGTCACTGTGTGATGAGCAAATCGTACTAAATGGTACAAATTAGATCATACGAATTAGCCACTAAACCAAAAATTACCAATTGCCATGAGATAGCGTTGCATATTCTGTTAATTTAGCAAACAGATTGAAGATTCTACAAAAGATAGTTGAGTTTTTAATTTTTATTTATTTATTTATTTTTATTTTTGTATAAATTCCAAAAGCAAAAACCCTGCAATGAAACGACACTGAAAAATTATTAATTAAATGCATTACTTAGTAATAAAATATACAATCTGAACTCATTAAAAACTCAATAATAATAATAATAAATTAACGTTAATGCACAGATTGATCCAAAATAAATAATAAAATATGAATATAAAAAACATAGGGGACAAAAAGGTAGGGGACAAATACTGGGTTAATGGTAATAGCCAAACACAAACTTTATTATTCCCTTATTCAGTCTCCTTCACTGTTCTTTACATTTGAGATGCGGGGTCCAGAGCTTATATTAAACTATGATTAATTCAATTAAGACATACCTTTAATAAACAATTTTCAGGAAAAATATTACCAGTGTGCAAAATATGTCAGTGAAAGACACTTCAGTATTGTATTTCAGTAAAATGTGTTTTAGACTAAAGTACGGGTCTGTAAAACCAGGAACAAATAAAATAGTTCATACAAGCAGACGACGTTTATTAATCTGTAATTGCCTATTTTAGATAAATGTGCTTCACAATTGTCTTTAACATCATCAGCACTTAAAAGCGATGCTAAAAAAAAAATTTGTGCTCGTCTCTTCTCGTCGTCATTTTTCCCTTCAGTTTTTCTCTACGCCTGAAGAATAGAGTTAGTTTCGTTTCATTTTCGCGGCCCAATTTGCTAAATATATCAGGTAAATAAATGGGGAAGACAATGAAGGCCTTGATGGGTTGTGGGGGGCCCCCTAAGCAGCTGCTTAGTTCGCTTATATATGGGGTTCCATTTGTGCCCAAATTCACTTGCCTGCTTTCTGCTTTGTACTTCACATTTGTCTTCATCTACTCTCATTGCCTACACGTTCAGAAAAATCAGCATTGTTGATGTACATGTTGTCTGTTGATGTTGTCTTAATACGTCCTGTCGGTTTTTATCTGTTTTGTACTGTCATATTCTATGGGGTATTCTGTCATCTGATCTGTTGTCCTTCTTTCTGTCTATTCATCTTCACTGTCATCCTTACCCTTGTCTTTGCTGACATCGTTCTGTCTGACAGGTCTATGCTGTCGTTTATACTGTCGTCTATGCTGTCATCCTTACTGTTGTCTATGCTGTCGTCTGTACTGATCAAGATTCAAATATTTTGCTATAATTTAGCTGAATTATCCCTCAATTATTTCTCTAACCACTAAAAACCATTAAAAAGCAAGCAACAGACCTGATGTGTGACCCAATGGAACAAATGATTCAACTGCCTCTTTCTTTCTGGATCCACCATCTGATTTCAGACTAATGACCGAAGGCTTGTCTAGCTCCAAACATTCTGTCCTCAATGTTTTTGTTGATCCAAGAAGAAGATGAGCCTGTGGGAAACAAAACATACATTTTATCGACAGACATAAATAAAAAGTACACACCGCCCAAAAATAACCGTCTAAATTAAATAAAACACTGGAGCATCTGTTTAGATTGTATACAGCTTCACTTTGTCTCACTATAAACGGTTTGTCTTAACCCGAATGCATTACGACACTGAACATATTCCCACTGTAATGTAAATAAAACATTTCATACTTTGATATAATTCACGAACAAGCGTCATTCTGAGGATTAATGACTATGTTAATACAAATAGAGAGCTGTTTCTTCAAGTCATTCTAAAGGAGAACAACAGATTTCAAAATAAAAGTTCATGTAGTATTGCAATAATTGAAATCATTCATTCATTTTCCTTTGGTTTAGTTCCTTTATTTACCAGGGACCACCACAGCAGATGAACCGCCAACTTATCCAGCATGTTTTACAGAGCGGATGCTCTTCCAGCCACAACCCAGTACTACACTGTGACCAATTTAGCTTATTCAATTCACCTATAGTGCTTGTCTTTGGACCTTGGGGGAAACCGGAGCACCTAGAG
>CAIGQQ010003503.1:3220910-3264801 GCA_903798035.1 Danio albolineatus | reverse complement strand
TCCTTACTGTCATCTATACTCTCATTTATACTGTCATCCTAACTGTCGTCTATGCTGTCGTCTATACTGTCATCTTTACTGTCGTCTATACTGTCGTCTATGCTGTCGTCTATACTGTCGTCTATACTGTCATCTTAACGGTCATCTTTACTGTCTTCTATGCTGTCGTCTATACTGTCATCTATACTGTCATCCTAACTAGACAAAGTGTAAAGATGACAGTATAGACGACAGTAAGGATGACAGTATAGATGACAGTATAGACGACAGTATAGATGACAGTTAAGATGACAGTATAGACGACAGTATAGACCGGAGCACCTAGAGGAAACCCACGCCAACACAAGGAGAACATGCAAACTCCACATAGAAATGCCGAGACTCAAAATAGTGACCTTCTTTCTGTGAGGCAACAATGCTAACCACTGAGCCACCGTGTTGCACAATTGAAATCATACTCACTAAAGTTTTGGAAATCTTATGCAAATAGCACTGTCATGATGTTTTTCAGAAACATCACCGTCTGAAATTCCTTGAATAAACACAAATCATTCTGTTTATTAATGAACGATAAAACATATCTACAATTAAGAGAACATTATGAATAATCTGAAAGGCATGAAACTCCAGGCAATACCAATCCACATCTGGCTTGTGTTAGAACGAGAGACGATGATTCGGGAAATCCTGCAATCTATTAACAACCCCAAATTTGAAGAGAAAGCAAGAGAGAGACAAAGTCTACATTTTGGCAAGTGAAATGCTTTAAAGGGACAGTTCACCTAAAAATAAATGTAGTTTGCTTACTCTCAGGTGGATCCAAATTTTTGTGGTTTCTTTATTTTGTTGAAAACAAAATGTAATGTAATATAATTTGTGTATTAATATCATACCTGTCAACCCTCCCGTTTTTTCCCAGGATTCTCCCGTATTTTACAGTTATATCCCGCTATCATCCTGTAAAGGTATTTTCCCGTATTTCTCTCGCATTTTCAGTCTTTCTCTGAAGGGTGGCAATAAACATTTAAGAGCCGATCCTCCATATACGCAACCCATACAGCCATGGGCCGCCCCTTGCTCTTAAATGAGAGTCAGTTCTGTGCATTCATTTTATTTAGGCACTGAAATAAATATAAAAACGGCAGGAATCCCTTTCCTTTTCATTACAGGTGCCGTCGCTCCTCCAATGCAATCCTCCAATCCTCAAAACAGTCATAAAGCGGTGCGCGACTGTCAGCTGACGCGCTCCATAGTGATAAATAGATGCTGTTTTCTGTACATGCGATTTGAAGCGTAGCGAAAGTCTGGGTTTTGGGTGCGTGTTTGAAGAGACACATACATATAATTAATAATAATTACATCTAAAGATGTCGATCTTGATGGGGTTTTTCTTCCAAACACAACTAATTCTCTCCAAACCACCACCAGTGTGCAGCATCCACTTGGATGATGCGACGGCAGCCACAGGACAACAGCACCAGTGCAGTCACCACACACCAGTTATTGGTTGTGGAGAGACAGTGATAGAGCTATTTCAGTGGATGGGGATGATTAAGAGGCCATGATGGTAAGGGCCGAGAGGTGAAATGGCCAGGACATGGAAGTTACACCCCTACTCTTTTCGAGAAGTGCCATGGTATTTTTAACGACCACAGAGAGTCAGACTCAGTTCAACATCTCATCCGAAAGACGGCGCTCACTGAGCAGTATAGAGTCCCCTTCACTATACTAGGGCTTAAGGACTCACACAAACCACAGGTTGAGCGCCCCCTGCTGGGCTCACAAAGACGACTTCCAACAGCAACCTAGCTTTCCCATGTGGGATCCCATCCAGGTACTGACCAGGCTCAGCCCAGCTTAGCTTCAGTGAGTAACCGCTCTTGAGCTGCAGGGTGATATGGCTGTGGCTAGATATTGAAGATATGAAAGATATTTTGAACAGTAGCTAAGTTTCCATTCTAAGATGCGTATAAACTTATGCAGACGTCCCACCCTGCAAAAACCCATTTAGAAGACGATTCAATGAAATTATATTTAACCTCTCAAGGCCCAAGCAGTTTTTTGCATGCATTTTTAGAGAAAAATGATGTCCATATATGTGGACTCGTGGTTATTAACACATAGACACATGTTTTTTGAACATGTTTTAGACTATCAGAGAATAAAAACTACATTTTTGGGCCATTTTGGACAGTTAAAAATAGTGTTTGGGACATTTCATATGCTACAAAACAGTTGCAGGATGACACTGTATGTCTGTAACAAAATATAAAATATTCAAAGTATACAATTGTGGACATAAGAGCTAAAATGTGCTTACCACGTATGTGGCCACTAAGCCCTAGAAGGATAATTTCAACATACAGCCCTCCTGAAATATCATTCCCCCTGTATATTTTCCCCTAAATTCTGTTTAATAGTTTTAATAACTTATTTCCAATAACTGATTTCTTTCATCTTTGCCATGATGACAGTACATAATATTTGACTAGATATTTTTAAAGACACTAGTATTCAGCTTAAAGAGGAAGTGAAGCAGTCAGTCAAGTTTACATTATTTTGTAAAGTGTTTTTCACTTAAACTCGAATAAATGTAATCATTTTGAGAAAATGGCATGTTTTACTATAGTTTTAAGAGCTATTAGAGGCTAATAATATTGACCTTAAAAGGATTTAAAAAAAAAAAAAAACTGCTTCCTTTTTTTTTAGCCGAAATAAAACAAATAAGACTTTCTCCAGAAGAAAAAATATTATAGGAAATACTGTGAAAAAGTCCTTGCTCTGTTAACATCATTTGGGAAATATTTGAAAAAGAGAGGGAGGAATAATTGTGACTTTAACCGTATATACAGTAATTACATATTCATAATGTAACAAAAGAATATAAGCTTAAGTTATCTAAGCATGGATTTAAAAAAAAAAAAAAAACGTACAGGGTTCATACGGTCATGAAAAACCTGGAAAAATCATGGAATTTTGACATGGCATTTTCCAGGTCTGGAAAAGTTTTGGAAAAACCCACAAAGTTTTGGAAAAGTCATGGAAATTAGTTTAACAAACATCTGTATACTTAAATATAGGTTAGTTGTCATTACTTCTTCTCTGTCCATGGTCAAACACATGCTCTCCCATTATTAGTGCTGTGTGAACATTATCTAAATAAATTTTACATAGATATAAGATTTATTTAAACTAAATAGATTATTGCATGTTTTATGATATGCTGTAATAACTTTGAACATGCATCGTTTTTCTTATTATTTACCACATATACGTAGACATTACATGAAACATTAGGTCATGAAAAAATATACTTGAAAGTCCTGGAAAAGTCATTGAATTTTAGTAGTAAAAATGTGTATAAACCCTGACACCCTTCCCCCCATAATTTGTTCACCCAGAATTGAGTAGATAGTTGAAAATGACCATCAGATACAGCATCTGCACATGTGTGCTGCTATAAAATTATTAATAAGAAAAGACAACTCTGTATGTCTAAAAAAACTCAAGGATCTGGAGAAGCCAGACTGCAGGAAGTAACAGCAAATAAAATGCACAGCTATTAAAGCTGTTATATATCATAGCACTTTTCCCCAGCAGCCCCGCAGGTATCTGACACACTGGAAATAGCGTTCTGCTCTCTTTTAAACTAGTTTTAGCGTATTAGTCTAGAAACTGGCCTCTCAGTCTGAATTATCTCATCAGCGGAGGATTGGAGAAGTTTACCCTCCTTCGCTCCGAAACGGTGGAAAGGTTTCCTGACCTGGAGCTCTGAAAGGCAGTGCTGACAGCATGCATGAGGGATGACATCATAACAGCGTTTAAGTGAACCGTTCGCAAGGTTAAAAGGTGAAGACAAGTATCTGCAATAAGAGCACTTATGGAAAGAGGAGATCTCTCCAGTGTTTTGCTTCTCAGCCCCATGACACGCACACCCGGAGGAAAGCTTTACAGCTCAGAGCTTTGCTCAGGAGTTACTGGATCATTTCGTCTCAGATGCTTCCCATAATTCCTTGCTGGACATAAAATAAGAGCTATAAACAGTTTGTGTAACTGTTAGAGAATTCAAGGAGATATGTTTGTGTTCATACTGAAAACAAACTGGGATTTTGACCCTGTTGAAAGACGGACTTCTGTTTAATCTCACTGCTGTCAAAGAGAACACAATTGAGATCTCACTATATTTGCCTGACAAGCAAAAAGTTGGGGTTGTTCATTTTGGTAATTTTTTGAACAACAACTGATGCTTGATAACGAAATATGATGCAAAAAATGAACAGCGTCTCATGCTCACTTTTCAAAATGGCGCAGAAAAGTGCATAAGTATGTGATATAGGACGCCCACTCTGTCTCCTCTCCACCAATCAGCTGGTGTGTGATCTGGCGCAATATGGCTGCTGTCGCGTCATCCAGGTGGATGCTGCACACTGGTGATGGATGAAGAGATCCCCCCCAATGTGTAAAGCACTTTGAGTGTCCATATAAATGTAAGGAATTATTATTTATATTACTTTAATTATAATCACACTGCACTTAATTGCCATTAAGGCCCAATCCCAATTCTATTTTTGTACCTCTACCCCTTCCCCTTGGCCCTTACAACCGAGGGTTAAGGGGAAGGGCTTCAAAACTTACCCCTAAGAATTAGGACAGCACTTCAACACCTGCACACGTCATCATATGTCATCGCGATCTCTTGCTTCATATGAGATCAGACGATCACGACTGCTGGAGTTATTCCAGTTGTGTTATTTTTTGGTGTTTATCTTCAGGAAATCACTGAAGGCGTATATTATGTTATCATAACGATCTAATGTGGCAATAAGATCATAAATATACTGTGTATTTACTCCATGGCCATATTTATCTATGTAAACACACGAAAACAACATTAACATTATAGCAGACACTGTAAAAGCTCATTCCCAGACACTAGACATTACTGACAGGGTATTCCAGTGTCATCGTGTGTCAGAATGTTGTGCGACGGCTGTACAGGAGTTATGATTATGGATTATAGATCGCAAAATTTAGCGTTTTTTTTTTGTTTGTGGTTTTTTAAAAAGCATGACGGTAAAACAGGAATGCGATTTTGAATATATTAAAACATGTTTGTTTGTCGTAAAAAATTTTAATAGTGGTAATAAATACTAATTTGTGGATCTCCTTACTTCCAGGTTCAGCTATCCTGCCGTTGTGTCAGGTGCATTCTGGGAGATTTTCTTACCTCTCCGTTTTAAGTGTGGTCCTGAAAAATCTTTGTTCGAAGGGGTGTATAACCCTTGCCCTTAGCCCTACGCCTTCAAGCTAAAGATAATTGGGACACCCCTACCCCTTGAAGGGAACAAGCAAAACGAGGGGTAAGGGGAAGGGCTAAGGGGTAGAATTGGGATTGGGCCTAAAGGTTTTGATTGTCCTGCAGGAGACCTCATAACCCTTCTTACGATGCATGCAGGGCTACTCGATTACTCCAGAGCCCTCGTAGACCTACAATGATTTTCAAGTGCTACTTAAGTTTAAGTTACTATGCTTTTGGGAAACAGTCTGTGACTTTAAGATCAGCCATACAATTATTTTTACGAACCTCTAAGGCTTACGATGCTTTTGGGAAATGCATGAATGTGCTCCACGCATCTCGTTTATATACACTTTGAACAGCAGCTACGCTAATTATTCTTTTTGTTCTCTATTTCCACCTGGGGATACTCATCCTGAGGCCCCCAGAGACTATGCAGCGCCACGGATGCAATCCAAGACCCGCGACGAGACGATTCCAAGGTTCCATAATCCTGGACCACGCCGTATCATAAGCAGCTGCTTGGTACTTGGCGGAGTAGCAAGCAAGAGACTGATTCCTGTGACCCTCCAAGGACAGACAAGCCTTGAGTTCTCCAGCCTCCGGCGCCTCGACTGCAGCTAGAGCTGCGCACCGATGGATTACTCTTCAGTGTTTGGACTCTAAGTAGTGAATATTAAACAACACTGAACTGAACTGAACTCAAACACTAATAACTGGACTGACACTTTCAATTTACTATAACCTTCTATGTCAAGCTGCTTTGACACAATCTACATTGTAAAAGCGCTACACAAATAAAGGTGAATTGAATTGAAAATGTAGTCCAGGCTAGCTTGTTGATTTTATTTTGTGCTATGTGCATCAAATCATCTAACTGTAAAATGTATTTCAACTATATTACAGGAATAGTTCACCCAATTTTTTTTATTTCTGTCATAATTTACTTGTTTTAAACCTTAATTAGCTTTTCTTCTGTAGGAAAAAGCTGGAAACCTGTGTTGGTTTTTCCTACTACACTGCACAAAAACACTTCACTTAAGTAGATTTTTTTTGTCTTGCTTCTTGTCCAAATATCTAAAAATTCATTTCATTTTGGTATATTATTTCTTAAAACGAGACAATCATTTTTGCTTGTCTAGAAAAAACTAAAATATTTAGAAATCTTTGGAAATTTGAACTAGAAAGAAGAAAAAATATATATAAGAAAAGCATTTTTTTGCACTGTATGGTACCTCAAAATATCTGCAATATAGATATAATAGATATATTTCTGTATTCAACATAACAAACGGCTTGAAACCACGAAGTAAATAGTAAGTAAATTAAAATTTGGGGGTGAACTGTGTTGGCTAGCTAGTTGTTTTTCATGCTTTATCTGCTTCATCAAGAACTTTACATTCAGACAAGGCTTTGTCAAGGCAATGCTAAACGCTTTGTCCTGCTAAACCTTATTTTTCTAACAACCGTTTCATTCTTAAGAGCACAAACATTGAGAGCATAAAAGCTCACGGGCTTCACCACTAAGTGTCAGTGTAGGTCTGAAATATCCTTATTCTCTCTTTCAGTGCTTTAACTCCCTGTGTCCCCCCCCACAGATATTCATGTATAGGCCGGAGGATTTGCTGGTAAACTGGGGCAGTGTGACCCAGAGCTCTACACCCATCTGACTCATGATTTTACAGTTCATGTGAATGGCAAAGGGCTTTATTATGAGCAGCACATGTAGCTCCTGCTTCTTTTTGTACATCTGTGCGGGAGGCTGAGAAATCCCAATAACAGTCCGCGTGACTTTATGAAAATAAGCTCATTTCACTTTTACGGCCTTTTCAATTTGTGGTCTGCATTAAGCGTTCTCACATTAGTCTTTGCTCTATTCAATGAGCTGAAAATTACAGAAAATGAAGAAGAAGAAGAAAAACTCCTAGTAATGGAACGAACAACTCAATAGTACAATTTTATTGAGGTACAATACAAAAGAAAGAAAAGGTCTAATATTGTCTTAAAGTTGGCATGAACCTGAAGTTAAGGTTGTCATTAAAGGGCACATATCTTTTGTGTCAGCAGAATTTGTCTGTAAAGTTTCAATTCAAA
The DNA here is from genome assembly GCA_903798035.1 of Danio albolineatus. NCBI lineage: Eukaryota > Metazoa > Chordata > Actinopteri > Cypriniformes > Danionidae > Danio > Danio albolineatus. Next base: position 3,257,411 of record CAIGQQ010003503.1, on the reverse strand, counting down.
ACACCCATCAGATTATTGATTATAACTGTTTAAAGTCTTTCTATTATAGCTAACTTTTTGCTGTTTTTGGTACTGGGCCTTTAAGGATAGTCCTCCGGTCCCACCGGTCCCACATGCCCGTCAGCGTGCCTCAATCTCCGCCCTCGGCTGCGTCAGACAGACAGACGCAACAGGAACAGATGTAAAGGAAGCAGATTTCACTACGTTTGTGAGAAATACAACAGTAAGAACTTTACCAATGACTGTTTGATGTGTTTGTTGAGGAGTTGCAACAATGAGTCACACACAATGTAGTTACAAAGTTAGTTCACGCACGCACACACACACACACATACACACACAGACAGACAGACAGTGCGTGCGTTGAGCTTTGCACTGCTTTTGCAAGCAAATGTGAAAGGATACAGGTTAATCTCCACTGCTGTATGGATATCTGTTATGTTAATGTACAAAATAAACCTGATTTAATGTCAACAAACCGAGATTGAATCGTTTTTTTTTTGCTGACATACGCTGTGCTGATGAAGTAAAGCTGAAGTAAATCGCTGTAGTTCATTACAAACATGCACTGTTTTAAAACATTTTAAACTTGTGAAACTCACTCTTGATCACATCTGATGATGGTTGATGACCTTCGCGAACTGAACAGATCTTTTATTCCCAGTTGCTTTGCGCAAGTCCTGTCTTGTTGATATGATTATACGCGTTACTACGGAGACATGTTAATACGCAGCTGTCAATCAATTCGGTGGGCGGGGGGACCGAACTCCTACGTAAAGTTGCGGTCGGTCTCAAAACCGCTCCAATTGGTCCACCCGTTTTTATGCTGTAAAATTGAAAAAAAAAAGAACTGGGTGTGTTTAAATCACCCCAAAATGACGGTCTATACACTATACCTACACATATGTCTGTCCAAACAGCTTAAAAAGTAGATTTTTTAAATTAGGTGGCCTTTAAAATAATAATAATAATAAAAATTGACAAACCATTGCTGCAGCTCTGATACAAGTTTATGGAGAAAAGTAAAAAGCACTGCATTGTTTGGATGTGCTGTGTTTGTCTGAGGTAACTGGTCTACCATTAGTACTGAAATGCATATATTCCAAAGTAAATGTGAAGCAGATTGGTTAGTTCTACTTCTACTATCTCAGTGCGCTCGCAACATTTGGAAAAGTTCAGATGTTTTTCAAGTACATGTACCTGGAAAATGCACGCATGTCACGTGTGTGCCGATTGCACATCACGTGTGCGTTGTGCAAGTAGTGCGCATCCATTGGAAAAGGTAACTTTACATCCCAAGCCACATTTTAATAAAACTATAGCCTTCTTACTGAAACTGTATACCAAAATTTTTTTATCGTTATTGACAATGGTGTTCGATCAATAAATACCGATATTTTATCGCCCTATCTTATCTTACATAAATGGGTTTTCATCCATTTTAAATATAAATATACACAAAAGCTGACAATGGAGTGGCTTCAGTTTGGAATCTCTTATCAGCATTAAATAAAAGCTTATGAATTTCTCTCTTGGGTTGATATAATGTCTCATAGCAAGCTTACATAATAGCTCTGAGGCCCAATTGAAGGCTATGGTTTCTTGTGTTTCCTTATGGACTGACTCTAAAGACCAAAAGGAAGTCGGCTTTGAGCTTCCCAGTTCTTATATGCACCATATCCTCTCCTCAGATGGAGAATGACTTATTTCATTTGGCAAAACTCTACTTAGAGATTTACTGCGTAAAAGCACCTTACCTGTACATGCTGTGTGTTGTTTGTAAAACTTAAGACATCGAGAACATCAGTATTATGGAGAATCTGGGCACAGAGAAGCATTCGCGCTGGACTTCCTCCAGTCTTGCTCCACACTGTCGTTACGACCCACAGAGAAACTGTATGTTAAGAGATCAGCAAACATCCAGAACTGGAGAAGACATTAGGAACATGAAATGAGGATTCATTACTTTTTCTTTTCTTTTTTCTTTTCAGAAAAATATGGCAGCTTCACAAATATGAAACAAATAATTGACACATCAACACGACATCTTTGTCATTGCAAATAAATTAGAACTTTTACTGGTAAATCTAAATAGCAGTGTTAACAAAAGTTAGGCCCAATATCAACTCTACTTTAGACAACTTCCCCCTGGCCCTTAAAACCTCTAAAGGTTTATAGGTCCCTCTAAAGGTTAGAGGAGGAAATATCTCCCTAAGAATTGACTTACCACTACTACATCTGTGCTTATGTTAGTCTGTTTTTTATTATTCCAGAGGTTTCCATAATCCTGGACCAGGCCGTATCCTGAGCAGCTGCTGTGGTGGTCATGGAGGAGTGGAGAGCATGAGATTGATCCCTGTAAGTGACAGACAAGTCCTCGCATTGTTCCTGAAGGGCCAGCCTGTGACCACCCCCACCTGTGGCTTCTCCACGATAGACGTACATCGTTCTCCAGCCTCCGGCGCCTAAACTGCAGCTCTGCACAGGATGTTTGGCCATAGGAGAAATGGTCGTGCCCAACTGAGCCTGGTTTCTCTCAAGGTTTTTAATCCTTCACTTTCGCCAATTGCTGTCGCCACTAGCTTGTATGGTTCGGGATTTGTAGAGCTGCGCATCAATGGATTAATCTTCAGTGTTTGGTTTCTCAGCAATGAATATTAAACCACACTGAACTGAACTAAACTAAACTTGACACTGAAAACTGGACTGACACTGTTTCAATTTACTATAATCCATGTGAAGCTACTTTGACACAATCTACATTGCAAAAGCGCTATAGAAATAAAGATGAATTGAACGAAGCATCACTAAGCCCATGTTGCAAGCCCTGCGAAGCGTTTTAAATTTATTCATATAAAAGTTGAGCGTAAAAAACTGCGTGAACATTGACGCTAGTCTTCTGTATGAATAAACTGAGTCAGCTCGAAGATCGTTGATACATGTCAGATGTCAACTTTATAATGTTATTAAGGGACTATTGTTAGTGAAATTTAGTGTTTTTTCCAAGATCATGACGGTAACACATTATTATCATTAGGAATGTAGTAAATCAGCTAGTTGTTCTAAAAATCCTTATTAAAGCTTTTTTAATATTAATTAATTGAAAATCTCAGTTTAAAGGTTTATATGGACATTTCCCCTGCCTCTTTCTCTGAACTGAGGGGTAGTAATTGAATTGACATTGGGCCTTAATGTGAAATTGTATTGTAGCTTGTTTTAAAGGAAGATTTCTGTCGCCATGGGAAATGGAGGCCACTTGAATAGTTTGTGAGCACAATTAAGTGCACAGCATGCCATATTACCTGATAATTGTAAGAAATAATTTCAATAGGCAATTCACTGTGTAAAGAACCATGAAAAAAATAAATAAAATAAAATATGAAGTATATGTCGAGTTCAGTGGCTAATCAGCTGAGGTAACGTGAGGGCAACTAGCAAATCCTAGCAGTCACTCAAGTGGCCACCTCCTTCATTATGCAGACTTTATATAACTTAATGTAAATGAAACTGATGAGTTGTAAAAATGTTAAATTTGACCATTTTACATTGTGGTCAATAGAAATGTGCTCTATTTTGATTTTAGGCATAGCAGAATTTCAATGATTTGCAGTTTCTGTTACTTCCATATTAGTTTCACGAGGCAGAGCGGGATGTTGCCACTTGGTGTTTGTGTGCGTGAGCGATGATTATTAATATTCATGATGGTTCCAAATATGGTCAATAAGGATTGGGATCTACACACACACTTCCGGGATCTACAGATTTGTTAAAGAACTACAACTCCAGTCATGCAGCGCACACACACACTCCTGCTCCATATCACGACTGATTGCATACACACCACCGGAGGACCGTCAAAGACTGATTACACTCACTACATAAGCAGCACATGCACACACAGTCGGCGCTGAGTATTGTTTACCTGTAAGTGGCATACAACGCGTTTCCTTTGTTCCTGTTTTTCCGTGTTTTCAACGCTAGCCTTGCTATCTGTTTATCCTTGCCTGCCGCCAGCCTTATTGACCTTATGCCTGTTCTTCGACTACTATTTTTGATTTTGCTCCATTCATCACTGCTATACTGCTTTTAATATTAAACTGCACTTGGATCCTCAACATCGTTGTCTGTGTCACATCACGTTACAAAGGACCTTCTGATTCTAGGGGTATTTTATGGGGTAATAAATGAGCACATAAAACCATTTCTGGAGAAATTTTGGCATCTTTAAAAGGAAACCAGAAATGATTGAAAAAAGATCTCAAAGCATTAATACAAACTATAGTTTTAAATGACATTGAAATAACACTTGACTTGAGTAACATCTATATTATAGGTTTTGTACATCTGTGATAATGATCTGTTTGTGTTGTACAGCAAGTAGGAAAAGCAAAAAGTTTCCGCAAGAATTTACCTCAAGATCTGAAGTATGAAAGATGACAGCAGTCTTTTGCCAGAGACTTCTAGTCTGCAAACTTTCCACGCTATTTGCATAAGTGGGTCCAGGATTCGCCTAAAGGGTTTAGTCCTACATTATCTTGTATTTCTCTGTGCTCAACAGTCAATCAGCCATACATTTGTAAATTGCATGGCTATACTGGGTTCTGTCAGTTCCATAGCAATGTGTTTTTTCAGAACGAGTCGGGTCATTGTTAGTTCAGTTCAGCGTCAATGTTAGTGTCGAAAGATGTTATTCAACCAAAGGGCAGCTTTACTGACTTCAGCTAAACAAGCCAAAGGTTTTAGTGATGAGGATGATTTCAATTCATGTTTACATGTATTAGTGCAATAATTATTGTGGTAACACTTTATTTCGATGGTCCATTTGAGTATTAGTAGACTGTCTAATTAATATCTGTTGATACTGACATTCAACAGACATTTAACTGACTTTAAGATACTTTGCAAGTACATGTCTACACTAACCCTTACCTCAACCTAACAGTCTACTAATAATCTAATGAGAATTAGTTACAATATAACTTAAATTCAACAAACGGACCATCAAGATAAAGTGTGACCATTATTGTTCCAAAGCAACTGTACAAAATGTGTATGCCATTACATTACAGTCAAAATCAGAGAAGGTAAGGAGTTGTGTAAAGGATTGGCAATATATAAATGTAGTTAACCTGCAGTTATACAGTACTGTATATAGTGTCCTTCCAAAAGAAACAACATTTATATGTAATAATAATACATGTACAGTGAAGTGTATTTGTGTATAGGTGTTAGTTGTATTTGGAGTTCTAGGATGGTTGGCATAATTTCTTCACAGTTCTTGGATCTGATCAAGTGGCACTCCACGATCTAGAGGTCTCAGTATGGGCATTGTGCAAACCTGTCAACAATGGGATTTGAAAATAAGGGATACCCCTTACACAGGTCTATAAAGAAAGCATTCGATTGCTTTCCTAACTGTTTATGCTCACTGTTTAAAATAAAATCCACCAAGATCAACATGTTTAGATGTTACTATTATTATTAGGGACGCACCGATACCAGTATCGGGTTGATACTTGGTTGAAATACTCGTACTCGTTCCGTAAATGAAGGGCCGATAGCATGCAACGATACCACTCAACAGTAATTCACTACATGGATGTGATTTGTTGTCCTACCTGATGTTGTCATACCTTCAATGTCATAATGTATTAATTAATCTATTATATATTAATAGCTTAGTCCTTATTAACAATCCGTTTATAAAATACATTATTAATGAATCTATAGGCTACTGAAGAATAAAGCGAATATGAAATATGATCCTTGCATAATGATAACAGCTAAACAAGCTAGCCATCATTTTATATATAAACTATAAATAAATTAATTAATGAAATTTTAAGTAATGGACCTTTATGTAAAAAAATCTAAAGACTACAGGCTAAATAAAAGCACCTTGTCAGAGCTGAACTTCACTGCGGTCACCGCGCGCCTGTCAGTTTACAGCTTCTGTAAAGATCAGACAGCTTATAGAGATCACACAATCTCAATAAACACTTCATATTAATGTATAAATATTTCGATAAGTATCGTTAATGGAATATTTATAATGATACGATCTTGCTTTTAGTTATATCAATACCGGCTTTGATCTCCCGTGCGCACGCCATATGGCTAGCCTATATGGCAGCGTATAACCAAGGCTAAGCATATATTATTAATATTAAAACTCATACATACAAACTAGCCACCCTTTGATTGATTTTTTTGTTTCTGTATATTTTTTTATCAAACGAAAAATGCAATAATTTGTTTATTTTGGTTTTCATTTTATTAGAATTAATATAATTATTAGGCTACACAACTTCTACATAACATTGGCTCTGATTGCGTTTTTACAGATATCCTAAAGAAAGACTATTATACCATTATTATTATTATTATTGTTATGTGTATATGTCTGTTCAAACACGCACCCAAACCCAGTGTCCACTCTTGCTCTGCTTCAAATCTCGTGCACAGAATCTGTTTAGGAAACAGCGCCTGGTGTATCACTATGGAGCGCATCTGACAGGCACCGCCACATGAACTGACTGTTTTGAGGACTGTATAGGAGGGGCAACGGTGCCTGTAATGGAAAGGAAATTAATCATGCAGTTTTTATATTGATTTAAAAGTGTTTTAATGTTTAAATAAAATGAAAGCACTGAACAGATTCAAATTTAAGTGCAAGGGGCGTCCCCTGGTTGTTCGGCAGTATGGGTTGCGTATATGGAGGATTGGTTCTTTAATGTTTATTGTTAAAGAACTTTTACATATTTGAATTTTTGTGTTCTCGAAAGGACAACGCAGTGGCTCAGGGGTTAGCACTGTCGTCTCACAGCAAGAAGGTCGTTCGGTATTTCTGTGTGTTTGCAAGAGTGTATGGGTGTTTCCAAATGCTGGGTTGTGGCTGGAAGGGCATCCTTAAAACATATGCTGGATAAGTTGGCGGTTCATTCCGCTGTGGGGACCCCTGATACATAAAGGGACTTAGCCAAAGGAAAATGAATGAATGCGTTCATGAAAGAACACGAAAATGCTTTCAAACTTTTTGCAGTGTATCCAGCCTGATCTCACGAGAAAACGTAAGAATTTTACGTTTTGCCAGTTTAGTGGCTAATTCGTATGAATTCGTACGAGTTCAGTCGTACAAAAATGTACGGTTTAAAAAAGGAGGCGTGGCACCCATCCCCACCCCTAAACCCAACCGTCATTGGGCGATGAGCAAATCGTACTAAACTGTACGAATTAGATCGTACGAATTCATACGAATTAGCCACTAAATCGAAAGTTACGAATTGCTGTGAGTTAGCGTTGGTGTATCTCACAATCCTGTTTTTATCACCAACAAAATATATAATCGTACCTCACAGTTATGAAATCAATTCATTTATTTTTGAATCTAGATTAAAAGTGCTGAGCATAGTGAGGAAAAACTTGTCGTTTTCAAAGCAACAAGAGCCTGAGGAATATGTTGTTTATGTTGTAACGTCTAGCATTTGAGAAATCACTTTGGTATATGAACTATGACCTCTTGTCAGACTGAAAGACCTTCGGTAATCCAAACATAGTGACTAGGGGTTACAAGTTGCAGCGCAAAAGTCAGAATGCATTAGTGAGCAGATTAAGATTCATTGAGGGTCTTCGAAACACATCAGTTGTAGACAATGACATGACAAGATGATGATTGACCTGACCTCAGGCATAGAGAAATCTACTTTGAAAGATTTGATTGGAATGTCTTTCTCTAGACAAACAGCAGGTCACATGTCTTCTGCTCCGCTGGGGAAATGAGACAGAGAGTTTGATGTAGTGCTCAGTGCCGGCTGGAGCAAAGGGGACCATGACGCTTTTGTTTAGTCTAAAGCTTCGCAGTTTTGAAACAGCAGTCGTTGAGTTACGTATTCAGGTCTAGATAAAAATAAACATCGAAAAAATACACAGAGGCAGAAATACATCCAAAAGTCAAAAAAATAGATACTTTTATTCTATACAATAATATATTCAATCGGTACATTTTTATATTAGGGACAATTATAAAACCTTTTACTAATTCAGAATAAATAAATGAATATGCAAGACAAAAATGTTATAATCCAATTTAATACAATTTAGGCCCCTTCCCAATTCTACCTATTAGTCCTTCCCCTTACCCCCTATTTTTGCATGTTCACATGAAGGGGTTGGGCCGTCCCAATTCTCTTAAGCTTGAAGGCATTGGGCTAAGGGGAAGGGCTAAATACCCCTTGAAAGGCAGATTTTTCAGGACCACGCTCGAAACCAAGGGGTAAGAATTTTTTTCCAGAATACACCATCTGTAACTGCACACGGAAGTCAGGAGATACACAAATAAATTTTTTTACAAGCATTTGTTTTAATATATTCATAATCACGTTCATGTTTTACCGTCATGCTTTAAAAAACAACACTAAAATAAAACCCGCTAAATTTCGCTATCTATAAACCATAATAATAACTCCTGTACAGCAGTCCCACAACATTCTGTCACTCGAATACCCTGTCGGAAAGTCTAGTGTCTGGGAATGAGCTTTTACAGTGTCTGGTATAATGTGAATGTAGTTTTTATGTGTTTACATAGATGAATATGGCCACAGAGTAAATCCACAGTACAGTTATGAGCTTATTGCTACATTATATCGTCATGATAACATAATATATGGCTTTAGTGATTTCTTAAAGATAAATACCCAAAAATTATGCAACTGGAATTGCGATCGTCTGATTTCATTTGAAGCAAGAGATCGCAATAACATATGATGACGTATATATATATTACGGCCGTCAAAATTTGCGCGTTAACGCACGCCAATTAATTTGAAATATTGAACGCGTTAAAATTTTTACGCATTTAACGCAGTGGCAGTTTTTTTCTTATTTCCTGTTGTGGCCGACGTGTGTTCAAGGCCGGCGCGTCCACAGAGGCGACCTAGGCGGCTGACAAGGGCGGCAGAATAGTGAGCAAACCCCCCCGGTCCTCACTTTATTCCGCGACACCTACCCCCTCCCTCCCGGTCCTCACGTTGATCCGCGAACCGGTCACTTTCTTTTTCACTTTCTGTAAAGCGTCTGCTTCCCATTATTGTGTCAGAATCCTTGTTTTTAAAATACAACTATACTTTAGAACGCTAGTTTAAGCAAATTTGATAAACGCGACCGTGCGCGTTGATGACTCTGAGGGAGTCGCTTATACCGTGTGAGCTCGCTGTACTGCCCGCGTTGTGTGTGTGTGTGTGTAAGAGAGAGTGTTTGTGTATGTGTGGATATCCTAACAACAAGATTAAACGCCTAACATCGCAGACAGTCGCTCAAAGCAGTTTAGAATTTAATGTTTAGAGATGGCATGACCAAAGTCCATGTAAGAAGTCTAGCCTATAGTCTTTGGTACGTGACTTTGATGTACCCCTTGGTGCTTCTTGCGTCCTTGTCACAGCACCAGTGGCACAGAAATTAAGCACCGAAATTCACATGCTGATTCGGTGATTCTGCTTGCGAGAGACTTTTCTCACTCTCAGGTCACATGTCAACAGACTGGACTGTCTTAGCAACTACCAAAATACTAAGGAGGACTAAGCAAAATTGTTTCTACTTTATAATTAATGTTCTCAACTCGCAAAACAACTTTACAATTAATACAATTGTTTGTATTCAATACTTTATTATTATAATTTTTCAATTTCCATATTTGCAATGCCTGTATTTTGGATTTTTTTGTAGTTCACTTAGAATCCAACATGGAAATAATTTTTGTTTAATCATATTTAATCACGAACAAAAGTGTGATTAATTAGTTAATTTTTTTAATCAATTGACAGCCCTAATATATATATATATATATATATATATATAAACGTATTTTCGCCTCACAGAATTTCCCGAAATCAGTAAACATTGTGGCTTTGTATGATTTTCCAAACGAGCTCTGTTTGATTGAACGCACTGACCAGACCAGTGTTTAGGAAAACCTTTCGAAAACAGTCATTATTTTTATTGCCGTCTTGTTTAGAGATGGCAGTACAATTACAATCTCCACTTTACCAGGTGACTAATAATTCGTTCTTTTATTCTGTCATCATTTACAGGACGTGAGAGGAAGAGAAACATCGTAGAGCAGGCAGCGGTCGTGTGATTTCAATTACAGACTTGAAGATATCTTTGGAAATAGGGTAAATAGGTTCGCGCATATTGTTTTAGTGATGGGATGAATAAAACAAAGAACAGAGCAGATGTGTTACTGAACAATGTGTACTTATCAAGACCATCACTTTTTTATTGTTGTTGTTGTTGTTGTTTAAATTAAGCCTCCTAATAAAGATAAGTGTAAAAACTCACACTATCGTGAGACATCAAAGGCTGTGACGCAAGTGTTTCTTTGCTAGTTTCGGCACAGGTGTCATTTTCATGTTTTGTGCCACGTTGTTAAAATAGCAAATGCATTTCCGCTCATTTACGTGACCATGGGTGTGCTGGTCTGAAAAGGAGACGTGTTGAGGCACATTGATGGGGCGCTGATACCCTTTTCTGGGAAACATCCAAACACACTCATTCACACTCAAACACTATGGACAGTTTAGCTTACCCAATTCACCTATATCACATGTCTTTGGACTTGGGGAAACCGGAGCACCCGGAGGAAACCCACACGACCACGAGGAGAACAAGCAAACTCCACACAGAAATGCCAACTGAGCCAGCCGAGGCTCGAACCAGCGACCTTCTTGCTGTGAGGCGATCGTGCTACCCACTACGCCACCGTGGAGCCCTTTATTTTATTATTTTTTCAAAATTATGTTTTCAATGAGCAACCAATGCGTTTTCAAAGAATATATGTCAGTTGTCACAGAAATTCTGTTAAATGTCTGCTGCAAGACAATTTATGTGAGCTCAATCTGACCAGACTAGTCTAAAAACAATTTGAATTGATGATATGAATGTCAGTGTCTGCACTGATGGTCCATAATGATTGCCATATTTTTTCCTTTCTTCTTGGTGCTGAGTATAAACCTAATTAAAAACAAATGTTTGATCACAATAGTGTATGCACATGAGTGTCTGTTCAATACAGCTGAAAGTAATTATGAGCTTATAGAGTACAGCAGTTTAAGTTTCATCATGATATTAAGCAACCAGGGGTGCGTTAAGGTGCTCAAACGAATCTCTCTTACGATTAAAGAGCCCCTATTATACATTAAAAAGGGTTCTATTTTGGTTTTAGGGGTCTCCAACAGCAGGCTGATCTGCATGCAAGGTCAAAAACCACTTTCATTGTCTTATAATCTGCATTTATTTTACCTCATTATCCCAGCGACTCCTATATGAATCGTTCAGTGATTAATTTGTTCCAAAACCCCTCCTTAGCGCGATGCTAAACTGCGCTGATTGGACCGATGACCCAGTCTGTTGCGATTGGTCAACATCACTCAGTGTGAGAGAATGCCCACCACAGCTTATCAATATTGACGTAGTCATTGTGTGTGCGTGAGCATATCTGCCAACACTCGTTTTTCCCGGGAGTCGCCCGTATTTCAGACACCTCACCCCCGAAACTAACCCCCCCGGTCTCCCAGCATATTGCTCTATTCTTAACCAGAAGTAAAAACAGCGACACACATGCTTTAATGCACACAGCGGCAAAAGTCATTCATAATGAATCATTATGAAACGGGAGCGCCGCACGTGTGTAGGAGAGCTGATGTAGCCATAGCAACAACAAACAGCAGAGGAACATGAGTTCACAAACGCATTTTAATCCATAAACAAAGCGGCACGCGTCACGTTTACAACGTGCTTTTAGACGCGATATGAGAATACAAATTAACCAGATACACTACAAGCGGTTACAAGTTACAAAACACAATTAAATGCATCATTTACAAGCTGGAGAAAACAATGAGGCACTTACTCGCACTTACTCACTTGTTGGATAGCAGGCCAGATTCACCGTCAGGCCACCAGGAAATGTCCGGGTTGCTCCCTATGGCCAGTCCGCCCCTGCATACATCTTTTCTGATCCTTCCTTTAACAAACGGCTGAGGAATCCTCCATTGTAAGCATGTAGATTTCAGAAACACTCCTCAGAGGGAACACAGCACAAGGCTGGGCTATAATGCTGAGGCATTTCTGCAGAAATAAACCTCAACCACTGACTCTTCACAGTCTCATCTCTGGTTCATCTGCACACTTCAAATAATATCCAGCTGAGCACAGTGCTCTTCTCTGTGTTGCCAGATGTAGCTGACTGATTCCAGTCCAAACCAATCTGGCAACATTTGCTTGCGGCTGTTGTTTGTGGGTGGGGTTAAGGGTTTCAAATCTTCCCCGGTCTGCGCGCGCACAAATGGGCGGGGCTTGTTTCGTGTTCACGTCATGTCGAATCGGCTAAAGACTCGTAAGCACGGCGATTTGTTTGAAAAACTATGAGTCGACTCTTTTATAGATGAATCAATAGTTTTAAACACTGCACTTTCAGATTTAAGCCTCAGCTGGACATTTCACTTCACTTAGAGCTGTGTTACACACTGCATGCAAGCTCATTTTCAAAAACTCATAATAGGGGCTCTTTAAGTCCAACACACAATTCTGATTCAAAGGGAAACTGATTTCCCCAGTAAACTATTCATTCTTTGATATGAATTATGTACAATGTTTTTCATTGTCTGAGGAGTAACAGTTTGGCCATCTGGACAAAATGCTAAATTATTCTGGTAGCATAATCAGCCAAAAAGTGTATATTAGGAGTGTAACGATGTGAGGTTTGCAAAAATAGGAGCTAAATGCAAAGTTTAGTCTCTGAGATTTATTAAACAATGATGAAAAGGAATAACCTAAACAGCCTGCTGAAGGCCTTTAGCAGCGTCACAGACTGGACGTGGGCAGAACTCAAAGCGCTTCACTTGCTGGGGGGTGAAAGCAGACCAGGTGAGCTTTGGTGAGTGGACCCCTTACGCACTGACCAGCAACCGAACCTGCCAGCATGACCGATAGAGCTAAACATGAGCAGGACTGATGAACATGGAATGATGTACTCCTGACTCTCTGTGGTCATTAAAAATCCCATGGGACTTCTAGTAAAAGAGCATACTTTTTTAAATTCTTTTTTTCTTAGCCACTTTTCCCTCAGAGTATCAAGCACAGTAGGCAGTACCTAAAGCAGGGGTGTCCAAACTCGGTCCTGGAGGGCCGGTGTCTTGCAGATTTTAGCTCCAGCTTGCCTCAACACACCTGCAAAGATGTTTCTAGAAAGCCTAGTAAGAGCTTGATTAGCTAGCCCAGGTGTGTCTGATTGGGGTTGGAACTAAACTTTGCAGGACACCGGCCCTCCAGGACCGAGCTTGGACATCCCTGACCAAAAGAATATCGCTAGGCTCACAACAGGATGTTAACTATTTCAACAAAATTGGCACTTTCATTATTGTTATTCCTGTTACAGTCATGCCAGCATATCTAAGTTCTATTGGCAGTTCTAACGTCCTACCCACATAACAAACAGATTTGGCCCAAATGTGGCCTCATTATGGCACTGGTGGTGCGTTCCCGGCACTGGCATGCATAATGTCAGCCAAATGTGGGCCATGCATGGCAATGATAGCACTGCGTGCATGACGGCAAACTACATTTGGGCCAGTTGTGGATGGGAGGTGTGTGGCCCAGATCAGTGTAGCGATTGTTCACATTGTTTAGGTAACATTAGGCTGGGTTATGGCTCAGTTTTTGGGGTTTCTGGTTAAAGTATAAACTTATAGCTGATAATCGGTACCAATAATAAACCTGTTTTGGCCCAGTTCAGGGCCCGTTAAGGGTGATAAATTGGCTGAGATTCAGGACGGTTATGGCCCATGTGTGGCTCTTGTCTTTTATCCAGTTATGGGCCACTTCAGGACCGTCATTCTTTGCAGTACTTGGGCCAAGGGAAAAGTTATTGTGTGGCATCTAGCTTTTCCAGCAATTTCATCTAGCTGGAATTTGTGACCTTTCTTTCTGTTGTCATGTGTTTCTGCATTACTTTTACCTTTTCTTTGTGAAGTATATTTATAAACTAATTTCAAGGGGATCACATGCTTATGATTTACCACAGCCAGTCTTTCATTAGCTAATCATGATCTCCCAATAATATGATTCCTAAGTCACTCTAAATAACCACAGTCTGCAGTCCACATTTATCTTGTCCTGGAAAAAAAATCTTTCTTCCCCATTTTCCTCCTTTTTTTTTCATAGATCGGGCGGCCTGGTGGCCCGATAGTTAGCACTATTGGCCCCACAGCAAGACTCCTGGTCTCCGCCAAGCCAGTGGGTGTTTCTGTGAGGAGGTTGTGTATTTTCCCTGTGTCTGCGTGGGTTTCCCCCGGGTTCCTCCCACCATTCAGAGATACACTTAATGCATAACTGATTTAGCAAATCAGGCACTTGTCTAGCTGCCTTACTCCTCAAGTGGTTTCCCTTAGCTACTGCAGCCGGAGAGTTTTCAGATCCACCTGAGCTCAAGCTCCCCTCTCGCTTTACAAACGGGAGGGAGCCTTGGGCTCGAGGATCCCTTGAGCTCAGGGCTCTCTCCTGGGACAGCATGCCAAACTAGCTTACGATAGATCACGAGCTAAGTGTGAATTCTTGAAAAGCCAAGTATTGTTGCATGTCACCATTGGTCGGTCATGTAGTCATGCAAACATACATAAGCACCAAGTAAACAACCTATCCACCTACAAATTAAAAAAAAAAAAATTCTGACAACCCAGGGATGTCCCATCCTAGTGCTTGAGTGCCATCATCTTGCAAGGTTTAGCTTCATGTTTTACTATCACATCTGCTGGAAAACTTAAGATAATCCTGAAGACCTTGATTACCTTTGTTCAAGTTTGATTGGGACAGGGACTAAACTCTGCAAGGCAGTGTGCTACAGGAACAGGACTGGACATCCCTACTCTACCAGAATAAACCCTCTTTAATTCAAACAAGATGGAGGAAGCCGGACTCAGTGTGTGAGCTTGTCCTGCACCAGAGGCCATTCTAGTTCCAGAAGCTGTGTACTCCCATCTGATCTCAGAGCAGCTCCTCATGAGTTTACTGCAGCTGCTCCAGCTCCCTGCATGCGTGCATATCTGTCTGGTCTGGCTGTACTCCTGGCTGTGTCGTCTGATCCAATTCCTGTATCTGTCTGTGTGTCTCTCTCTCCAGGCCACAGTCCCCTTAGTGTCTCGACAGTCCATGTTCTGGAGTCTTGTGTTTGAGGCTCCCTCGGTCACCACTCCCGTGTCTGGATCTTCAGTCTCAGTCCAAGTGTCATGCTGTGAGAATGTGACTCATTTGGGACAGTTCACTCCATAATGAAAACTGACTCTTAATTTATTCTCCCTCAAGTGGTTCCATACATTTATATGTGTCTTTTTTCATCTCGAACATAAAAAATATACAAACAAAATCAAACAAAAAGTGGGTAATTAATGTGTCGACACTTGATCAAAACAGTCTGCAGAAACACTTTGAATGACATTCTCCCTTCGCACATGTCATCAGATGAGCAAAGCCCTGCCCATTAGAGACGATCTCTCCCCCATTAGCATAAACAACCCAGAGTGAGAAGCAGCCGGCTGTCATTTGAGTTTAAGGGTGCTTTCACATCTGGTTCGGTTCATTTGGTCCGGACCAAGGGCATTGAATGATACATTGTAGCATTTTTCTGCCATTTTGGGTCCTTTTCACACCACACTGATTGCTTTGGTTCGATCCAGTTGAATGAAACCAAAATGCAGTCATGTGACAAAATCCACATCACTCATTGACCAGATGTTATTGAGCGTATTTCCTAAACTGAATTGAGCAGAATTAATGTGGAACTGCAAGTAAACAAACTGACAGACACAAAATGTCGCTGCACTGGCTGATTGTATCCCTGGCCGTAGTATACTATGTAGTTTGTATACATCACTTAAGGCAAACGATATATTTCGAGAATGAAGAGCGACTGCGGCTGGGAAACAATGTTTTAATACATTGCAATCGGCAAAGGTGTTAGGAGGAGGCGTGAATTAATTAAGCCAAACTGTGAAAAGGTCATCTTTCAGAAATATAACCAACGATCTGTCACGGCAGGTAGTGATGAAGACAACGGTGTGAGGATCCAAATGCAGATTTAATCATCAAAGTCAGAATAGCAGTGGTCATCAGGGACAAACAGATAAATGCAGACAATCAAAAATCGTGGTCGATAAACAGGCAGAAGGTCAAAATGGCTGGCGGCAAGAAAGGATCGTTAAATGGCAAGACTAGGGTCAAAACACAGAAAAACAGGTACAGGGAGAAACACGTTGCTAGTCACTAACAGAGACAATCTCGCTACGAAGACTGTGAGTGTGTGTGCTGCTTTTGAGGTGCGTGCAATCAGTCGTGATGGTCCTCCGCTTGTGTGTGTAATCAGTTGTGATATGACGCAGGTGTTGTGTGTGCGCTGCATGAGTGGAGTTGTAGTCCGAACATGGCCGATCTGTAGTTCCCGGAAGTGTGTGTGTGAACCAGCGATCTCTGACAGAGGAGAGAGCGAGCGAGAGAGAGAGAGAGAGAGAAAGAGATCGCTGGTGATCGTGACACGATCCATCAGGTAATGTCCCCCCTCTTTTTCTATGTTGAAAACTGTTGGTAAAGCGCTGTCAACAAATATTTTTTCCTGCAAACCCCATGAGATGGGACAGCACATCGGTCTATGGCAGCTGGTTAGTCCAAAAAGGCACAGTATTTTTTGTGTTTGGGTCTGTTTTTGTTCGGATCATGCTCTCACCACAAACAAACTGCTCCAGGGTTCGTTTGAGAGCGTACCGAGACCACCTCTTCAAGTAGGTCTCGGTATGCTTTTTTGGTACACTTTTGGTGCACACCAGAGTGCGATTGCTACATACACACCTGCCCAAATGAACCGCACCAAGAGGGAAAACGAACTCTAGTGCGATTCAACCGAACTAAATAAGGCAGGTGTGAAAGCACCCTTAAATCTGCCACTATGCTGACGCAAAGGCATGTGTGGCTCCACCTGGGAGCAAAATCTCATTTGAATTTAAAGTGACAATCACCAAAATGGCGCATTTATGACCAAAGCCTAAAAGGGGTGCTTTCATAGAGATATAAAACATTAGTTGTGGTGTATTTTGGGCTGAAACTTCACATACACACTCTAGGGACATCAGAGACTTATTTTACATCTTGCTAAAATAGGCATAATAGGTCCCCTTTAAACCTACTAACCTTTTTCTGATCAGTCTTTGATCAAACTGCCATTTAGATATTACTAATAAATCAGCATATATACATCCAAAATCAAACAAAACGTGCTTCCGGGGTAATTAAGGTGTCAACACTTAATAAAAACAGCCTGCAGAAACAATTTGACTGACATTCTCCTTTCGCACATGTCATCAGATGAGCAAAGCCCTGCCCACCAGAGACGATCTCTCCCCCATTAGCATGAACAACCCAGAGTGAGAAGCAGCCGCCTGCCATTTGAGTTTTAAATTCGCCACTATGCTGACACAAAGGCCTGTGTAGCTCCACCTGAGAGCAAAATCTCATTTGAATTTAAAGTGACAATCACCAAAATGACCTATTTGGGACCAAAGCCTAAAAGGGGTGCTTTCATAGAGATATGAAACATTAGTTGTGGTGTATTTTGGGCTGAAACTTCACAAACACACTCTAGGGACATCAGAGACTTGCTAAACTTGCAAACTACAACTTGCTAAAATAGGCATAATAGGTCCCCTATAAACCTACTAACTTTTCTGATCAATCTTTGCTCAAACTGCCGTTTAGATATCAGTAATAAATCAGCAAAAATAACCAGTAAAATTGGATGTTAATAAACAGAAATTCTCTCTCGTTTTACTATCTGACAACATTTTTATTTTTACTTCAGTGTCATTGGTGTTACAGCAGTACAGAGTATTCGTTTTGACACATAAATAAACCTGTTATGTATAATGTTTGAGATTTACAGTCAACCTGGAAAAATACCTAGAAAAACACAACGCCAAACCCACATATAAAACACAGAATACAGATATTACCTCAGATATTAAAAAAAAAAAACACACACACAAACACACATCTGTATCTGATCATAAGTCATTAGACGGCAGTTTATTATTCTAATATTAAAATGACTGACAGTTCGAAAAAAACAGTAATAACAGCATATGATGATATATGCACTGTGACAGCAGGCGTAATCATGTATGGATAAATCTGAAATGACAGCTTTTGTGCAAACAACGTCAGCCCAGTCGAGCTCTCTCTTTGTTCTGTTTACACGCGAATATATATATATATCGTCTGTCTCTTGAAAAGTGTTCCGTGAGTAATGGCCAACCTCAGACACTTTGGCTCTCCTGCGCTGTATTTGCTCAAGTTGCCTCCACGATCCTGAGCACCATTGTTTCCGCTAAACACACACTCGCACAAATCGCCTGGAAAGCTCGTCTGCTCTTGTTGCTTTTGGATTCTTTCTCAAGGAACTTTCCTACCACTTTGGCACGCAGACAAGAGGGGACATAGCACCGGAGGAAACCCGTGATAGAATATCATCTCATTTCCATTCAGAATTGCGATCTAATGCTTGACATTGGCATCTGCGCTGACAAACAGCTTTGACAGAGGCAGAAAGGGAAAAAAAATTAATGGCAGAACCCCCAAAAAACATTATGATTTATCTATTTTGAACTTCTGCAGACAAGAAATGAGAATAATTTGAGCGCGAATGGCTCTGAACTTTTAAGCTACCTCATAAATCTCACATTTCTAATATCCTTGGGTATGAAGTTTTTGCTTTTCTTGACTGACATTTCTCAGCAGTTGATGCAGATCCCAAATAGCAATATTATTAAAGGAGACCCATTATATCCTTTTTTACAAGATATAAAATAAGTCTAATGTCTCTATATGTGATGTTTTAGCTCAAAATACCACACAAATAAATGTTTATAACTCTTTGAATCTGACCCTTTTAGGCTTTGACCCTAATTGTGGCATTTTGGTGACTGTTGCTTTGAAGGGTCACGAAATCCCCCCTGTCTCAGCAGGGTGTTCTCACAACTCTAGTTTGAAAAAAGTCTGGAAAGTGAGTCCAGCTTTGTTTAGGTGGGAGTGTCGAGTGGTAAAAGAGGGAAGGGTTTGCAGGAAAAGGGGAGTTTCAGTACATGCACGTGCTGATTTTCACAGCGGCAACACAAACACAGACACAGGGAAGATAGATAGTTACATGGACATCAGCACTCAAATTATTTGCCTTAATCTCAATAAGACAATAATACAATGAAGGTGTTTACATGTTATAGCACATAATTTGATTAACATTATTGCCACGCTATCCACATTTCCTCCGGAGTTTCATGTATATCAGATGTTTCATTCTTGAACTGTAAAATACGGGAGAATCCCGGGTAACGGGACGGTTGACAGGTATGGTCCTAATAGTGTTTTTAGCAATGAGGAACACATATATATATGACTGTCAACATATCAAAAAATGTGCTTTGGTTTTTCGTGACCCTTTAAATTCAAATGAGATTGTGTTCTTTTCAAAAGAGGGCGGAGCTACAAATGCCTGTGTGTTAGCATAGTGGCAGATTCAAAAACAAGACTAACGTCCTATGATAATGAAGGAGAGATGATCACTAATGTGAGGGTCTTTTCCACTCTGATGACACGTACAAAGGAAATTTCAATCAAAGTGTTTCTGCAGACTGTTTTTATTAAGTGTATAAATAAAGTTAATACATTTATACCATTAGAAACTGGCTATATTCACACACTTTTGCCACACAACTGTGTTTAAACCCCTTATTAATGTAGTTTTAATAATAAATGCTTCCGTATTATACTGTGTTTATAATGTAAAAGCTAGCATAAACATTGTAAATTTGATTTAGAAGTGCGGCATAGTTTCCAGAACTTGAAAGCCACAAACAAATGTTATGGTGATTTCTCTTCCAGAGAGCATCATGGGAAAACCACCAAGTCATGCGAGTGGGAGTTTTTTTTTGTTTTTTTGCAGGGATTCCTTTCCAGCTTTTCCGTGAGCCTGGAGGCTGTTTGTTGTAATTGATCATTCTGCCGATTCCTCAATGGTTATTTCAGCGATATTTTCGCTGACTGTGGACTTAATAACAAGCAACATCATTATTAGGTGTTGCGCCGGCCAAGGGAGATTTAAAGACTTCACTGTGCAGCATGTGATTAATAACCAGATCTTTTTTTTTATGTCTGACAACAGCTCCAGCTTTTCTTGGAGCGTTTCCATTTCGGCTCAGCCCACAGGCCATCTCACAGCGCTGAATTATGGAAAAACAATTACATCCAAATCTTGTGAAATTACCTGCATTCAACAGCGTTTCCTCTGCAGACAATTCCCCGAGCTTGAGCACAGCGAGCTGTGGTTTCTTTATAGGTTTTTTTGAGGGCTTGTATACTTTATATATTCTGCATGTTCACTGCGTGTTGTTTAAACACTTCACACAGTGAATGGCCTTTTGTAAAGGAACTACACTGTAAAAAATAAAAAGTTGAGTTTACTTAAAATTTTAAAACAAAAGGCTGCAAAGAAATTTTGAGTTTACTCAACATCAATGGTTGAAGTCGTGCCAAATAATTTTTTTAAGTTGACTGAAATGGCTGTTTTAATCCCTTAAATAACGGACGATTCCTTGATATAGGCCTACAGTACTTAAAGTCTGGTAACATCAGAAATGATTTTCAAAACAGACGAACGGTAATGCACTACGCGACTTTGTCTACGAAGCATAATCTGCTTAAATACACTTAATTTTATTAAAGTGAACACTCCACATTTCTTTATAAACTTGCCCAGCGTATATTTCGCTATATTTCCTTCCAGTTTAACAAGCGAATTAACGTTAAACAGTCAGATTGCTAAAGAACAGACCGAGCTTGTCAGAAATGATCTCCACACGATGTAAGTTATATTTTTGGGAGCATAAAACTACATTTTACTTATTTTACTAGATTTCATTTTACTAGATTTGCATGATTTTTAGGTTGATTTCGACACTAAATCTAAAACAAAGCTTACCTGAATCAGCCAATGGCAGCTGCTGCTGATGGGAAGAAGACGCCACGAAGACAGACTAAGCATGTGCAAAGGCAGGAAGTAAACACTCCAGTGAGCTACTCAAAATGTAAAGTCTCCTCAACTTAATTATTTATTTTCATT
Organism: Danio albolineatus; assembly: GCA_903798035.1. Taxonomy (NCBI): domain Eukaryota; kingdom Metazoa; phylum Chordata; class Actinopteri; order Cypriniformes; family Danionidae; genus Danio; species Danio albolineatus. The sequence goes on along the minus strand of CAIGQQ010003503.1, from coordinate 3,236,203 downwards.
GAACAAACCAGTTCTAAACATTCAGTTAAATGGTTTTTAAAAGTAAACTCAACACTTTGCTCAATATGTCCACCCAACTTACAATTTTGAATTGAGCTAACAATTTTTAAGTTGGATTTTTTACAGTGCAGTAAAACAGCACAACCTTTACCTCTAGAGACTTTATACATTTCCAGTCAAAAGTTGAACAATCATAATTTATTTCTTATGCACACCAAGGTTGTTTGTTGCTGTGTTTCTTTTCTTACTGTGTAAATTATTTCTGTGATGCATAGCTGAATTTTCAGCACCATTATTCCAGTTCTCAGTGTAGCATGTTCAATGTAACATGCTAATTTGACAGCATTTCTTATTAAAGAGCCCCTATATTGGATTTTTGAAAATGAGCTTCCAGGACACAGCCCTAAGTGAATGAAAACATCCAGCTGAGGTATAAATCTGAAAGTGCACTGTGTTTAAAACTATTGATTCTTTAATTAAATAGTAGACTCAGAGTCGAATAAATGAATCGAGTTGGGTTTAGATATTTTGCCTGAATGTATCGATGTCGACATCACCAAATATGGTGCCAAATCCGATAAAACGTGAACACACCTTTCCCTTCAGACACTAGTGGAGGAGTGGGGGATCACGGGGCTGATCATGACACGAAGATGACGATTACTGGAAAACGGAAATTCAAATGTGGGGAATGAAGGGTTAAAGTTCATTTTCACAACAATACCACTTGGGTTATTATTCACCTTGTGGGTTTTATTTATAAACCAGCTTCAAGAGGATCACGTGCTTATGATTGAACACAGCTGGTACCACATCAGCTCTGCATATTGCACCAATCAGACGAATCCTGACTCACTATAAATTACCAGAGCTTTCTACTCCGGTCATCTTCGTCTTGAAGAATCCCCCCTTCCACCCCAACTCCTCCCCTTCTCTGATAGGGCGGCACGATGGCCCAGTGGTTAGCACTGTTGCCTCACAGCAAGAACACCGCTGGTTCGGCCTCTCCCCGAGCTAGTCAGGGTTTCTGTGTGAAGTTGGCATGTTCTCCCTGTGTTCACGTGGGGTTTTCCTCGCGTCCTACGGTTTTCTCCCACCGTCCAAAAAACATGGCCTCTTAAGGCAATTCTAGTCAGATATATCTCAGAACATTCACAAGCGGGGGGAGTTCTCGAGACTTACCTGAGCTCAAACTCTCCTCTCGCCCTTTAAACGAGAGGGAGCCCCGGGCTCAAGGATATTCTGAGCTCAGGGCTCTCTCCTGGGACAGCATGCCAAATACGCTTTATTATTAATCATCAGCTAAGTGTGAACTCTTGAAATTCTCCACGGATGAACAGGCACAGCCATTTGAATCATTTTGGCTTGAGACTTCCGTTCTCATTCACATCCATTCTTCTGTATTGAAGAATGATGTCAATAAGAAAATGAAAGTCTTTTTTGACCTTGCATGCATATCAGCCTGTTGCTGGAGACCACCAAAACTAAAATATGACCTTTTTTAATGCATAATTGCGGCTCTTTAAAACAATTAAACTGTTGTTGTGATACAGTACTTATATATACACACAGATGCGCCGCTGGCGTGTCGTTGCAGTGTGTGGCATGGGGTGTGGGGTTTGGGGGTATGGATGGGGGGTTCGCAGACAGAAGTGAAAAGGGGGAGCGGAGGATGGTGAGGTTGTGGTTTGGGATGGTTGGAGGGTGCAGACGAAAGTGAAATCCTGAGGAGGTGGGTTCGCAGAAGGAAGTTGGGGCCCCAAAAATGCACGGGTCCTTAGAATCTTCCTAACTCCCCCCTAGCCGTGCCCCTGTATATACATTTACAGTTTAAGTCAAAATTATTAGCCCTCTTGTGAATTTTTTGGCAATTTTTTCTAATATTTCCAATGTGATATTTTCATAGTGTTTTCTATAATTGTTTTTCTATTCTTGGGAACGTCTTATTTCTTTTAGTTTGGCTGTAATAAAAGCAGTTAAAAAAATTTCTGTACATTTTAAGGTCAAAATATTAACCTAATTAGGTCTTTAAATTGCACTTTAAGCTGAATACTAGTATCTTGTAAAATAAGTAGAAAAAATAAGCATTGTCACCCTAGCAAAGACTACGATTTAACTAAAATTAGTTAAAAATATTGTTGAAAAATGTGTTAGAAAATATCTGTTAAGTAACACTTGGCAAATATTGTTAAAATAAATAAAACTCCACTTGAAGGCTAATAATTTTGACCAGTAATAAAATAGAACATTACATTTTAAGTATTTTAAACATCCCTTATCGCCTTTGCCACTTTCAGTTTGTTCTTGAAAAGTGAGAAACTGAACAGTAAAGCTGTCAGGGTTGAAGCTGAGAGATAACTCCATAACGGCTGGATTTTTCGGATTTTTATCTTTTGGCTCATGCTGTGGGAGGCGTTCTTTCATGCATTCCATACAGATGCAGGAGAAACATCAGAACAGAGCAGATATGGTGAAGACAGTGAAGAGTTTCACTTCTTAGAACTCAAGAAAAGGAAACACGCTGCTCTTTCCAGCTCTGAGCATCATTTACAACCATCTAGGTGTCATGAAATGCTTGTTTAGCTCATGTTTGCTTGATGTTGTTTGCAAACCACCTGTAAAAACCACCCGGCTTGACAAATCACCTGTGAAAACACTCCTCTCTATGTGCACCAAATGCTTTTCTTAAACACCATCTTACAAGGAGTCAATGAGGAAAACAATGTTTACCTGTGAATGTATCACCAATCTTTCCCAGAGATGGGTTGTGGCTGGAAGGGCATCCGCTGCGTAAAACAAATGCTGGATAAGTTGGCGGTTCATTCCGCTGTGGCGACCCCGGATTAATAAAGGGACTAAGCCGAAAAGAAAATGAATGAATGAATGTATCACAAGTCATGTTGCACTACTAGCCAACCTTAAATCCCTTTATTTCACAATATTGATTTGTCTTATTACCACTTCAGTATGTTAGTAATGCTTAGGTTTAAAATAGTTATTACATCCAGTGTTATTGTCATATTTGTGTTTTTTTGCGTAGCACCATGATCCTGCAAGACATGACATTTCATTCCACTGTATGTCCACACTTGACTTAATGTTACATATCAATACAATAGCATTGTTTGAAGAGGAGCGAAAGTCAGGGTATTGTGCGTGTTTGAACAGACATATACACATAATTAATAATAATAATGTCTAAAGATGTCGATTTTGGTGGGGTTTCTTTCAAACACAACTAATTTAGTCTTAAATAAGCATAAACAGTGGGAAAGCAATGTTAAATGTGTCCATTTTTATAGTGACATCTCTGTTATCCAATGTGATCAAACAAAGAATCTAAATGACAGATTCATTCGCTGCTCTTTAATCAGAATATTTAAGTTAAACATTGAAGATGAATGAGACTTGATACCTTGATTCTATTTCTTTGTAATAGCTATTAATTGAAATAAGCTAAAATGTTTGCTAATTTATTTGCAGCTACTTCTAATGTATACTATTTATTCTATCCTTTATAAATACTACTACTACTACTACTACTAATAATAAACATATTAATGACCGTTTAACTGTTTAAATACAATGAAACAGCTCCAGATGAACATTTGTAGTAATTTTGGGATTTTTTTTTTTCACTTTAACAATCAAACACCCGCCATATTTGTAGTTTTTTCCCATCATTTGTAGTTCTCCACTGAATTTTCCTCTTTTAACCCTGTAAAGCCGAACGCATAATATTTGATACACAAGTTTTTAAGACCTGTATAATATCCGCCTGATCAGTTCTTTGTTTAAAACCTGTTGTATATGATTTGATATACAATGGGTATATCAGGTAACAGGTAAAAACAGGAAAAACAAGAGGAAACGGCCTGAAAATGTTCTCTATTGTCAAAACGTTATGGGCAAAATTGTTTTTTGTAATTAAAATGAACATAGTTGTGATCAAGAAGTTGCACAGATGCAAAATGACACAAAATAAATATCATGAAAAAATTTTATATGGCAATTTTTTAAGGGAATTTTGCTAAATGGTTTAAAAAACATCTCAGTTCCAGAAAAGTAACATTTTTTGCCTATTTTGTGATATTTCAGGTCTTACAGGGTTAAAGTCCAGTTGGTTGTGCAATATTAGTTGTTACAGTGTTCATGCACAAAATGTAAGTTTTATTTTATTTTATTTTATTTTATTTTATTTTATTTTATTATTTTATTTTATTATTTTATTATTTTATTTTATTATTTTATTTTTATTTTATGTTATTTTGTTTTATTTTATGTTCATGCACAAAATGTAAGTTTTATTTTATTTTATTTTTTTAATTTTTTTTTGTAAGTGTTACTCTAAAAGTTTATGAAAAATATTTGGCCATAAGGGGATTTTTGGCATACTTGCTTTAACAAACACGTATCTTAATCTCTCATATCAGGATGAATAGTGTGACTGGGACACGGGGTCATTTGCACTCATGTCTGATAAATCTTTCACCGAATGAACTCAATAAAACTTTCAGAGCGGTTATGAATCAACAACTGACTCGTTGAAAGTCAATGTTATTTGCAATTATATCTTTCAGTGAAGCTAATTTTACGGATTGAAATTTCATCAGTGAGATTACTGACTGTGGAATTGAGGTGTGTGAGGTCCAAATCTCAATTGTCATAATTATTTATCTATCGTTATTATTATTATATATTTTGGAGATGACATGAAAAGACCTGTCATCGCCTCTGGATTTTGAAGTAATGCTTGCTTCACACTTGAGCGCAGCACATATTTCCTTTGGAGTGGAAGCCATCGATGGGCTCTTCTCACTCAAATATGTCAAAAGCAAAGAGATATAACAGTTTCTGGATGCCTGTGCTCATATGTTACCACTAGTCTGTGAATAATGAGACGTTTCCAATGATTCCGCTAAATTATAGGGTGTCTGAAATGTTCTGTCAGCCATTCATTTGCTGATAGTGATTTCTCAATCGTCAGAATTCATGCGGGATGGATTTAGTCTGGCTGCTACCTGAAGGTCGATATTATAGTGGAAATGAAGTACACCGATAGCGGTCAAGAACTTTGGGGGGTTGGGAATGGGGTAAATTTATTCAATAAATTCTTAAATCATTTCAATTATCGTAAATGGAAACAGACTTGAAACTGACTTCAACATTGCACATGAAAATAATACAAATAAATAAATAAAACTGGTGGAAAGAGCACAGAAAAATATTGCTATGACGCTATGTTAATGCTTAGGTTATACAATTTGCACCCTGACTAACAAGCTATGAATGGATATCGATTGGTGCCATAAACCAAGCTCCTGCAGCATTCAGAGAATACATGCAGTTCATGCATTTGTTTGAAACCGTAACATGCTGTAGTTCATTTAGTTCATGTTTAAGGCTATTTGTTGATTTCAGTCATCATACAGAAGGCAACAGTCTTGCTCATTATATGTAATAATCAATGTTTCGTCTTTTTGGACACTTAATGTTTCCACATTGTACGTTTCAGTGTTTTGAGGTCAGTCTGTCTGATGCGTTTTTTTTCTGTGTGACTTGATTGGGAATGAATCAATTAGCCTATCACCTAGCCTATCAACTGACACTTTAGACAAGAAATAATAAAAGAAAGATGAAAGCAGTGCGTTAAAAGTACCGATACAGCCCTAAAAGTGTACTCAAGTCAAGTACACATAAACTACTTAAGCCTAGTTTATACTGGACGTGTCCGCTAGTTCGCTTGAGTGCGCGTGGCAAATATGACGTCATCTGCGATTTTCCGGATGTTCGCTTTGGGTGCGCGAGACATGATTTCGGCTGGTGGTGTGCATGGTATTTTTTATGACTCGAGCGAACAGTGCGCGCATGGCGCTGCGTCTGATTTGAGTTGTATAAGAAACACTTTGAAAAGTAATTCTTGGCTAGAAATTGCAACAGCAGTGAGAAAGGACTAAAGTTTTTGTTAAAAGGTTTGGAAAAACCTGAGGGATGAGTTTATTAAAGCCAAAAGAGGCCAATGGAGACACAGGTACACAAGTACAGAATATGTTTTTCCACCAGTCATAGGTTTAACACTGATGGATATATTACAATTGAGTTTAAAACAATTTAATAGTTACAAAAGTAACTAATGATGTCTTTGATAACTGGACAGGAATATTTGAACCAATCGGTTTACAACATGAGGCCGTTTTTCAAGGCTTTATGGTGATAACGGTCAGGAATGTTGGATTATTATTGCCTTTTTAGCATGAGAAGAGGACAGAAACAAGCCAGACAGTAATGTGTGATTTGTGAAGCAGGCTAAGTAAATAAAAAAAAAACATCTGTATTATTTAGTAAGTGTACTTTTTGCTTTTATTCTTGCCATAATAAAAAAAATATATTTAGGAACCCATGTTCCGTTGTCATTAATATTTGATTACACTTTAATAGGTAAAAATGTCTGAGATCTGAACAAAAGCAAGTGATGCATTAAAGTTTGATAAAAAAAAATCTTGAATGGTTATAAATATTTATAATTATTAAAATAATAAAAATAACTAGTATAATAAACATCAGTAATATTACTGATATGACGTAGTCCCTGAAGCATTCTACTTCTCTGTTTATCCGTCTGACTTTACGGTCAGTTTCATTTGACGTTTTAAAGAATATCACAACGGCGAACGTGGCGAGTATAAAAGCCTCGTCCATTTCGCGAGGTGCGCGCGCACTCAGTGGAGGCACGCGATGCGGCGCCAGGCGAAAGTGTAAATCCAGCTTTAGTTGAGCACAATCGCTGGGAAAAACTACTTAAATACTGTAGTTTGTTACTTTAAACTACTTTATATTACTTGCTTATTAACATGCAAACAAACATTTAAATATATCCTGGTAGATCCTAAAGTTTTCCTTCAAAAATGTCATTGAATCCGAATCGCTACAATCCAATCTGCTCTTGAAGATCTCCAAAGTCAAGGCTTCTGGTAGTACCCAGAATAGGAAAGTCTACTAATGGAGGTCGAGCCTTCTCCTTTATGGCTCCAAAACTCTGGAATAGCCCTCCTGATAATGTCTGAGGCTCAGACACACTCCCTCAGTTCAAAACTTTTAGTAAAGCAAACACAATGCATCACATAACTGTATGATGCATGAGTGTGCTCCATGCAGGTGAGTGGGTTTAACAAACCACCTGTACGACACACTCCTCCTGTCTTAATGCACCAGGCATTTTGTTGGCAATACTTATAGGCTTTATATGCAAAGTGAAGTTTAAACTAATTTCGAGAGGAGCACGTGAAATGATCGACTACAGCTGATCCTTATCCCTAATCATTAGCTAGCCTATCAGATCAATCTAAAACGACTATAAATATCCGGCCTAAACTTCATTAAATATCTACCCCCACATCATTCCCTTCTCCCTCCTCCTCATTCTATGATCGGGCAACACGGTGGCTCAGCAGCTAGCGCTGTAACCACGCAGCAAGAGGGCCATAGGTTAAAGTTCTAATTGAGCCAGTCGGCACTCCCTGCTCTGAGTTTGCATGTTCTCCTCGTGTTCGTGTGTGTTTTCCCCGGGTCCTCCAGTTTCCTTCCACAGTCTAAAAAACATGCACATAAATGAATTGTAATAACAGTCACAAGCACATAACACATTCATATTGAATCAATCAGAACCACCATATTAGCCAAAGTACAAACGGGGGCACTCAAGAAACACTTCTCGTATCCCTCCTAATGCTCATAGACCAGGTGAGAACCTTGGGCTCATCTATCTCCGAGCTCAGGGTTCTCTCATGCTAAACCTGCTATCATAGTTGTGCATTATCTGTGAATTCTTGAATATCTCTTGTTTGAATACACTATGAACAGCAGCTACACTAATTATTTTCTTTGTTCTCTATTTTCACCTGGGGATACTCATCCTGAGGCCTGTAGAGATTGTGCGGCACCACTGATGTGATCTAAGACCTGTGAAGAGATGATGCCAACCACAGAGCACTTCTAGAGGAATCCATAATCCTGGACCAGGCCGTATCCTGAGCAGACTGAAAGTCCCCAGTGACAGACGAGTCTCCGCATGGATCCCGTGGGCCAGGCTGAACACTCGCCAGGGACCTACGCACACCTGCAGCTTCTCCACAATGGACGTCCAATGTTCTCCAGCCTCTCGCGCCTTGACTGCAGCTCTGCACAAGAATTTTGGCCAGAGGAGAAACGGTCATGGCCAACTGGTTTCTCTAGGGTTATTTTTCCTTCACTTTGGTCAATTGGTGAAGTTTGTTCCTCACCACTGGCTTGCTTGGTTTGAGACTTGTGGAGCTGCACATACATGGATTTGCTCTTCAGTGTTTGGATTTTCAGCAGCAAGAATTACACCACACTGAACTGAACTGAACTGAACTAAACTTCAACTCTGAAAACGGGACTGACACTGTTTCAGTTTACTAGAACTTCTATGTTAAGCTGCTTTGACACAATTTATAAAGGACAAGGGTTAAAACCATAAAGGACAATGATATAACCAAACCAAACACATTTTGGCAACTGTCAACAACAACTGTCTGGCAACCATGCAGAACACCCTAGCATTATGCTGAGGGATTTTGCACAAGAAAGTGCCAGTGAAAAGCACAATGGAATACAGAAAGTAATGATAACTTTTAGTTCAGCGAGTCAGATGTTGATTCATAACTGCTCTGACAGATTCAGTGAGTTAATTCAGTGAAAGATTTGTCAGACCTGAGAATGTAGGAAAATCCAGTTAATGCAAAACACAATACATCATCTAGGCTAATACACTATTTAAAAAAATAATAATAATTTTTTAAAAATCTAAATTTAATACTTGTGTTTAACTAATTACCAACACAGGCTTATTGGAAAAAAGAGGCTTCAGCCAACATTGTCTTTGTGAAAACACAAAAACATGAACGTTTGACAGCAGTTTCTAGATATAAATGACAGCTACAAGGCAGTATGATGCCCACTTTTGTTCCTTTTCACACTAATGACATTTACAGGGACATATTGACAAACAAATTATTATTGTAAAGCAGTAATTCACACAATCAACTTAATGGTGTCTATGATTTGTAAACATACTGTATATTTGCCTAATTACTTAACCTTTTTGTTCGACGCTAGTTAGCCATTGGGTGGCGTAGGCTTGTTAATTAGCATCGGTCCAGTTAGGCCCAATCCCAATTCTATTTTTGTACCCCTACCCCTTCCCCCTGTCCTTTACAACCGAGGGTTAAGGGGAAGGGCTTCAAAACTTACCCCTAAGAATTGGGACAGCACTTCAACACCTGCACACGTCATCATATGTCATCGCGATCTCTTGCTTCATATGAGATCAGACGATCACGACTGCTGGAGTTACTCCAGTTGTGTTATTTTTTTGGTGTTTATCTTCAGGAAATCACTGAAGACGTATATTATGTTATCATAACCATCTAATGTTGCAATAAGATCATAACTGTACTGTGTATTTACACAGTGGCCATATTTATCTATGTAAACACACAAAAACAACATTAACATTATAGCAGACACTGTAAAAGCTCATTCCCAGACACTAGACATTACTGACAGGGTATTCGAGTGTCATCGTGTGTCAGAATGTTGTGGGACTGCTGTACAGGAGTTATGATTATGGATTATAGATCGCGAAATTTAGCATTTTTAAAAAAGCATGACGGTAAAACACGAATGCTGTTATGAATATATTAAAACATATGTTTGTTTGTCGTAAAAATTTGTAATAATGACAAAAAAATACTAATTTGTGGATCTCATTACTTCCGGGTTCAGCTATCCTGCCGCTGTGACAGGTGTATTCTGGGAAATTTTCTTACCCCTCCGTTTTAAGTGTGGTCCTGAAAAATCTTCGTTCAAAGGGGTGTATACCCCTTGCCCTTAGCCCTACGCCTTCAAGCTAAAGAGAATTGCGACACCACTACCCCTTGACGTGAACGCTCAAAACGAGGGGTAGCGGTAAGGGGAAGGGCTAAGGGGTGGGATTGGGCCTTGGTTTGGTGTGTTCCTCATGTCACCTCTCATTGGGTTAACGTCGGATCAAGTTAGCCCTATTCAGCATATAGAATTGCCATCAGTCTTCAGCGGAGGGAAGCGTTTTGATTGGTTAATCAGCAACTAATCAGAGTGCGAGAACAAATCTGAAGAAAATGTACCCAAGCAAACAATTCAGGTCAAGATGAAACACAAAGAAACTGGCTGTAATTTGGCTACACTTCTCAAATATTAGCAAACAATATGGATTATTATATTATCAAACATATTTGCATGATCAAATCTATTTGAGAATGATACTGTGCGCGTTACATTACCTCCCGCTTTCCAGCCATGCTCTTCCATTAAGAGTTGCAACAGTCCTGTTTTCCATGAATCAAACTATATGCGGGTTGATGAATGTAGAACTTACAGATATTTAGGCATTTAGAATGTGGGTGTGCATGGTTTCTTGTCAATAACGCACACAATAAGCACAAATTATAAATATCACGAAGAACAGTCTTCGATCTGTCTTGAATGCATGTGATCTATTGACCTTATTCTCCATGTACGAGCGGGCGCAGCCATTTGAGTCTTTTTGTCTCGAGACTTCCGGTCTCATTAACTTCCATTCATTTTTAGACATTAAAAGCAGCTCGTTTTGCTGCTTGATGTTGCAAACTGATGTTTTCTTATTATTCTATGTTGTCTGTGTAGTCATGCAGACACTTGTTTGTAGAGTGAGTAGTTTGACCATTTTCTGCCGATTATTACTCCTAGTCATTTCTCCCATAGACGACTGAATCGGAAATTCTAAAACAATCACAAAAACAAGCGACTTCAGAATTGAAGAATAAGCTCAACACCTCACAAATTAAGAGATTTGACCAGATACTCAGTCTGCTGATGGTCACCGAGACAGCAGCGGTGTATTATAGCACAAATACATTAGCATACTGTTTACATTTATGGCTTACTTATGTTAACACAGACCTTACAAGATATTACTATTTATTTATATATTTACTTGCCTTCCATAATATAAAGGCTGCGTGGCTACAGGACCTTCCTAAACCAGCGATGCACGAACATCCTGTAGTCTCCACTGATCCTGCTGACTAAGTAGCCCCACGCTGAGTGACCTGGACTGCTGGACTGGCTGGGGTGCACATTTGCTTTTAAAAAGACGAAGTTACCCTCACTGTGTGATAGAACACAACCGACTTTCCCACTGTGTAAATATTGGCAGGCCTCTGTACTTTTATAAGTCTTCATAAACGCTCCATCTACTCCATGTGACAGGACAAAGCGATTAAAAATATCCCCGTAAGTTACCTCTGGCTCATATCATCTACCCACATTAACGGTAAGGATGGATGGGGCAATATAAGACCATCTGATCGCTGCAGGGAGGTTTCACCGCACTCCCAGCTCAAAACATTTACTGAACTAGCATTATATGCCATTTTTCTAAAATTACAGCTAACTATACACTATGTAATGACTTCTCATGTATCATCTGATGTACTGTGTCAGCGTACGGGAAGTTGAATGACAAAATGCAGAAGAGCAGAGTATTAAAAGTGGGCAGGTGGAATAAGGTCAATAGCAGTGTGACGCTAATTAAATGAGGTGGCTATGGACCACAACACATATGTAATGTTTAGTCCTATACTGCCATCTATTGGCACATAATTTGTACAGTATTCCTTCAAGTTCTAATACTGTTTACACTTTGTGCACATTTTATGTTCTGCTTTCCCTTTGTGAAATGAGAAACGTGCGCTCTCGTTTCAGTTGGCTGCTGTCGGTTTGGTGTGTTCATGTGGATCCTTTTCGTCAATATGAAACCGAAGTGTGCCGACAACACAGTTGGTTTTCATCTGCGCTAGCTGTTTGGCGTCGATTTGATGTATCCCGCCCCTCAAAGGCGTGTAAACATATTAAGCCACCACAGTTTTGTTTTCTAAATAGACCAACAATCAACAGAAGGCCATTTTTAGTTTTGCCACAAACCACTCCATCAAGACTGGCAACGAAAACAGCAGTTTAAATGATGAATCACATCGGTTAATGCCACCACTTTAAAGAATAAAAAAGTGAAGTGAGTGAGACGTGACCACCCCGAAGAACAGATTCCCACAACTTCCCACAACAACCAATGCGTGTTTGTTAATGGAGTGGATTATCAATGACTCATCCGTCCAGAGCCGCAAGAACATTCCACGATTCCTCTTCTGTTGATGCAAGTACTGATTTATTTTCCAAACGCACAGGAAACTCTTGAATCCCTACAATATAAGTGAGCTCTCTATTTTCAAGCATTCAGCTCTTGTTCGGGTGAAAATGTATGACTTCCACAGAGAAAATGTCAAGATGAAGCAATTCAATGTGTGAGAAGTCACTGAGTTTTTCAGAATTATGCTTCTTTTTTCACACTAGCAAGAACTGCGGTAGCTGTCTTTCTTATGTTGTCCCTCTCGCTCATGATCTTCCTTTCTCTGCTGTCCAGCACATGTGGTCTGAATTAATTTATTGGCAAGAGCGTTAATCTGGAATCTTCCTTTAGTGGACGTGGTCCAGGCAGACTTTCACTCATTCCCTGCTGACAGATCTGAGTGGAAAATCTCCATCCATTCTACTGTGAAAATACTCAACACTCAGTCTGCTCGAAACCACATATGAACAAACAGCATTGTAGCAGGACTGACGCTACAAACACTGGAACAGTTTGAAATTATTACAGTTCTGGGAAGTTAACACTCATCAATGAAAAGTTTGAACTTTTTTCTTTTAAAACGATTAAGTTGTATTGAGAAAGTTTTCTGGTGGTGTTCATTAAAGGGCCATGAAACACCAAAACACATTCTTTGAGCTGTTGACAGTCATATATGTGTCCCATGAACACTATTAGGACACATATAATTGACTAAACAGTGAAAATTGATTGTTTTTGCGTTATTTCGAGCAAGTTCGTTCTTCCAGTTTGAAATTTTAGAGGCTGCGTCACGCCGATGAGGCGTGGACAGTGGATGTCTGTACCGGCGAGTACATCGTGACGTCTCTGAGCGAGCGGCATTAAGTCATGACAAGGACGTTGTTCAGACCAATCAGTGTGCACTATTTCATTAATATGCATGATAGCGTCGAAGAATGTAGCTGTTACAGTGTTTAGACGGCAGAGCGACGCCAGGTTGCCAAAACAAGTGGAAGAATAAGGATTGTTTGGAGACACGGGTCTTCAGTGTTGCGTTTATAAATGTGCTCCAAAGGTTTTGCTTTCATTTCCCCGCTATGAGAGCGCAGCTGGACTCACGGTGGATTGCAGCGCACGCGACAGAAATGCGTTTGTAAGAAACATTTTTACCCAAGAGCTTTTTGCATCTGGAAATGGTGAAATACGAATTTGCCGCTCGTCTCCTTTTAAAAAATACACAGCTCCAGTTGGTGTTAGTTGTCCTGTCACCTGATTGGTATGTAGGTGATCAGTAGTGTTTGTTTGTTTATTAAGATGGCAAAGTTAGTTGGTTTCATCTGCAATGCTCTTTCAGTGTTTAAAGACAGACCTTAGTCAAATGATTAGAACTGTTGCTGAGTTTACAGCAGGTTAACATCACTACAGTATTATAGACTGAAAGATCCGTGTAAAGTGTAAACATCTTAATCAAACGATTACTGTCGTGTAGAATTTTCGCCGCATTTTGTGACAGAATAGTGTATACACACAGGGCTTTCTGACGCTGCCTACCGAGTGCATCTAGTTACCGAGAAATGCAGAGGATTTTGCAGCTTTGCCAAGAATAACAATTTTGGGTGAACGGTTTTTAGAAGCCTTTTATTTTACAGTTAAGTTCCATGCTTACATATTATGTACTATTATCATACAGCTCTTTGGAAGACTTGATTCTCATCAGTGGTGAAATTGCAAAGTTTAACAACCCATTAATGTAATAACACAAACTCGTCCAATTTATTAGCCAACCTAATGTTTTGTATTTGTGTCTGTCTCTCACTGCAGTGGGGTAGGTACTGTAGTTTACAATCTATGATCCAACACCTTCAGTTTTTACCAGAAAATGTAAAATGCCCAACTAAAAAAAAAAAAAAAACAATTGTTCAGACATTTCAGGTAACACAATGTAATGTTAACCCCATATGTATATGTAATGTTAACCCCATAATGTAAATAACTCCATATAGTAGTTAAACTCCAGTTAAATGTGACCCAATTCCAATTTTTTGCTCATATGTGACAGATCGGATCTGTTCTAAGACAGTGTAAACATGGAAAAAACAAAGAAACATGCATTCGGATATTCAGAGATCAGTTTCAGGCCTCCTTCGTATGTGGAAATATAAATCAGTTATGTGACGATGCGACTATCATGTAAACAGACAGATCAGATTTACTGCGGCGTTCTGTTTTGTACGTCATTAAACTTGCAACAATGTTCTCTGCGGTTTGATAAGGTAGAAGGATCGTGTGTGGAGACACAGACGCGATAAACAACAACAACAGAGGAAACATGGAGGAGGAAAGTGGTCAGTGGTCAACAGCAGAAGTTAGCTGCCTACTTGCCCTGTGAGGAGATGAGTCAGTGGAGGACACCATATATAAACCAGAGGTGCAAGCTGCATTGACGGCCCTTTCCTCCCTCCTCCGCCTCAAAATCATTTTAAAGTTGGGTGAACTTTGAATATTTCGCAGAGCTAAAAGCCAGACAGTTTCTTCCATCGTGGCTAGTGTGACACAGATGCTAGATCTCACCTATACGCATGCGCGACATCATAAATTGGATGGCAAGTGTAAACACATGAATCAGATATGGGTCACAAAAGACTGTGTAAATGGACAGGCAAAAAAATCAGATATAGGCAACAAATCGAAACTGGCCATCACGACCTGACAGTGTAATCAGGCCTGAGGTTTATTTTAATCTCTTCAGGGGTACATAAGCAGCCACATGTGCAAATGAATCTCAGATTATATCCCTATTACATCTCTAAGGTCTATGAATATGGAAAGTGTCACAGCTGCTGAACCACGTTATGTGTTTAGGTAATGTCACCAAGTAGCTAGCACTGAGCTGTCAAACTCAATTCCTGGAGGGCCGCAGCCTTGCAGAGTTTAGTTCTATCCCTGCTTCAACACACCTACATGTAGGTATCAAACAAGCCTAAACCACTCAATTAGTTTGATCAGGTGTGTTTAATTAGGGTTGGAACTAAACTGCAGGATCTATTTAGATCCTCCAGGATCTGCGTTTGACACATGTGATGTAACTTCT